>CM032390.1:5189999-5789999 GCA_019049475.1 Eueides isabella
CTCATGCTGTAGTCTCCGTTAGACTGCTCCTGATTAAGGCGCCACTGTCTGATTATATCCTTGACCAAAATTAGCGTAAGCCATACTCACAGTGCTCCGGAAGGAGGTCCTCCTTGGAGAAGGAAATAAAGAAGTTGAAAGCATCTTGGAAGAACCAATCAGCATGCTTGACGAGTAACTCCACCCCGCAGTTGACCGCAGTCGTAATAGTCATATCAAAGGTATTTTCATCAGCGGCCCACAGTAGATTAGGTGCGACCACAATGGCCAAATTAGACGGTGTCATCTTGTTCTTGCTTTGATTTTGGGTCAAGGCAGACAAAAATTTTATGAGGTATCTAAGATTATTGAAGTTCGCTTCGGGTAGTAAATGTATGGCCTCCCATAAAGCATTGAGGCGCGCCTGCTCCGAGGGCTGGCGGGAAGCAAGAATAAAGTTTTCATAGAGACGGAAGGTAAGCAATGGCTCAGGCAGTTCCCGCAAGTACGACTTTAAGACTGAGGCCACCACGTGCACGTCCCGGTAGTCGCCCGACAGCGGGAAGTTGAACAGACCAGCGTCTAATGATAATTTCATTCTTCTCACTTTAGATGAACCTGGAAGTGTTTATTGATGAGTGGCTTACTCAGTACGTGATTGTATAAGGATCCATTTCAATTATATATATTTTTTAAAGTTATTAGTTCAAAAATTAAAACACCCTATGATATTAAGACTATATGCCAAAATGAACCTATATGAATGTCAAGCTATGATTACTAATATACAAGGGTTTTCTCTCCCACTCAGGCCAAATCATGTTTGTACAAAAGGAAAACGTCTATCAATGCACTGCTCTAATCATTGAATTACTTATAAGCATGTAAATACAAAGTTATATACATACTCGTATATATTATTTCCTTATTTGCATTTCAAAAATGCACCGTTGAGTTCAACCACTTAATTTTAGCTTATTACGTACATATGTTTGAGTGTGTGAACTGGATTTAAATATTTCATTCAAATTAAGAAGTAATAAGTATAGCTTCATTTCTTGAACGTCAAACAATTTACACTAAAGTCTCTGCCTCAATTGATCAATTCTGAGAAACCGGAGCAAGAAACTCAGCGTGACATTTTTTCATAGCATAATATCGTGTCAATACACAATTCAAGAAATTAATAATGTTAATACCTTAGATAATCTATGTTAACATTGCTATATAATAAAAACATATATGTATGTAAGTGATATGAAAAAATAAATGTATTTTACTTACTGCCAGCTATTCTAAAAAGTCCTTCTTCATTTAGAGCGAGCTCGTGCAAGGTACAAAACACAGGCTCTAAGGGAATGCTATACGCCTGCCGGTCACACGCAGATGTTCCTCTAAGGGGTATCCAAATACTGGCTTGACGGAGCTATCATCTGAAATATATGATTAATACCATATATTTTATGTAACATAGTTACTGAGATTAGTGCGTTCTACCAAACAAACTCCTCTATTATAATATTATAGAGTAGTTAGTACAGTATAATATGTATTGCACGAGTTTGTCACCTTTTAAATGACGTGTATGTATTTTGTGCAGTGATTCGCCATGTCATTAAATAAATTGAATATTAATTATATTATAAACTTTAATAATGTTATTTATTGATATGTACCATTTTAGACAGGACTACGTCTAACCACGGACCTGCTAAAATATAGATACAAAATGTACATACACTTATTTCCGATTGGAGATAGATTGTTTTTATTAAAGAGATATAGTGACAATATAGGGGCCCGTTCAAGTAGCGTGAGCACTGTGGATGGGTGGGGTGGAGGCGTGGTTACCTCTGCTGTGCTTCTTGGTGATGACCGAGTGGAGGCGTAGGGGATTGCTAGGATATTATTACGTCATCTGTAGTTAATTACGTTTTTGCAGGAAGGGCAACCCATCACATATTCTTTGGCTTGAAAATGAAACGCATTTCGGGAATTCCCGACAAATATGCATATGTACGATACGATACGCTTTAGAACCGAGTAGGGGAATTACCCGCGCGCCTGTTCACTTGTCTAATTTTCCTCTATCATGTGTGGTCTCGTTTGGATATTATATCAAGTAGACGCTCGAAGCAATCCAATGTCATCAAAAATTTAGAATAATGGATTCGGGTTACATGGACTGTACACTGCTAATTTAAATTTAATATGTGTACCAAAAATTTTAAATTAGTTTGTTATGTTAGGAAGATAAAATAGTCTTGTCCTTTACTTTATGTTGAAAACACGTATGAGTAAAATATAATCCTAAATCTGTTTTCTAATTTTAAAATTATAATTATATATAAAAAAAAAAACAATACATTAATTGACCTTTACATAAACATGGGGGAGGTTGTAAAGGAGGTGGTAAGAGCTTTGTTCATTTGCTCACTTTTGCTGACAAAGGGAATGGGGTGGGGGGGTAAATAATTGTAATAAATCTGATTACATAATACTTGAGCGGCACCATAATGTTCATTGTTATGTAGAGTAGATTTTTTTTGTTTATATTATATTTATTTGATAATCCGTGTCTTATTTAATATCGCATCTAGTCAAAAATAATAAAAACCATATATTTTTTTAATATTTTTGTGAAAGCCAAACGAAAAATATCTTACATCATCTAGCATAGTATTTAATTTCAAAAACAGCATTACATAGAAGTCTCGAGAAATTTAAATAGTCTATCTGGGCACAACATGCGTTTAATTTAGTGAACCTATTAAAGTCTCTCGATAATTAAAGAGACGACTTTGTGGAGTAAGCAATTAGATAGATCGCAAGTGTTATCTTTATTATTCTAAGTAGACAATAATTTCAAGACTTTCCAAATGCTACTTGCGTGTGGTCTGTCCTGGCGCAGGGCCACAGGCGGTGTGATTGTAAATCGACAGGTTGTGGGTTCGGTCCCAATCGAGGAAATGAAATATTGAATATTTTCAAATTAAATATTTCATGTATAATTTTGTTCGCTCTAGTACAAAGCAAAGCGCGGCGTTGAGTTCCGTTCAGACTCGGGGGAAAACTGAACGGATTGTTTTAACATTAGCTTTCGATCCCTCTGCTTACCCTCACCCATATGTGGGATACATGAAGTTGAAAAAAAAATCTAACCGGATTAATCGCGTATGTTCCTTTTTAAACATATTTTTTTGGAAACTCGATGTTTCGAACACTTTACAGTAGTCCGTGGTCACGAGTAGACTGGTCTACCCGTGACCACGGACTACTGCAAAAATCCATATACGCGATTAATCCGTGTAAAAAGTGTTTCATTTTAAAATGTGTAACAATCGCGAAAATCAAAGACAAATCTACTTTGATTTATCTGATATTTTTTTTTTTTTGTTTTTCAATAGTGCCGAAATTTTACAGTACAAAAAAATGGTACCACTTAAATTATATAACGTAATAATACTTAATAAGTTTTTCATGTTTTTTCATATCTTTATCTTGTGATTTCTATCAATTTTCGTTCTTATCAGTAAAATAAATCCGGCTATGTTCCGTCAATCTGCTATTTTTAATAATATGCTCTATATTTATAGTTTTGAATATGAGTTAAATAGGACTAAGAAACACTGTATGGAGCCACGTAGAGTCTATTGTCTTAATATTGAATTATACATATTAACATGAAATAATTACAATTCCAGGAATTATATTTAAATTATTGAAATTTTCTCGTTCTAGTAGACGCAATGCGGCGGAAATTCCGCTACGCTTCATACAATGTCTCAAAACTGGACAAAAAAATCAGAGTAATTTAACACTAGGTGGCCTCAGCCTAATCTTAGTCTAGGCACTAGATATTTTTATAAAGACAAAAAAATAGTTAAGCTAGGCAGCACTTTTCCCATTCGGAAATCTGCAGAATTAAAGGCATTTCATGTTAACAGGCGGAACTCAACGCCGTACTTGATAAAGACATGGTTAACTAAAATTCTCTTACTTATAAACCGCTCCAACTCCGGCACTGTATCCGTCAAATAATGCAATGCAGACTCATGGTAAGCGCGTTGTAACTTCACATATTGTAAGAGAGTGTGGGCAAGTTGGCCCTCCTTAGCTACTAGCGCATACATATCAGCTGCGAGAGCATCCCTTGCAGATTCCACTTTGTTTCCCGTTTCCTCTAATTCCTCTTTAGCCGCATTCAATTTGGTTGGATTTTCTTCTTTTTGTTTTTCTAAATGCTGTATAAATAAAGTTATAATAATAAAAATAAATATAGTATATATAGTAAATTCTATTTAGTTTTATATTATTGTAAATGCAAGAGTTGCAGAATCAATTCCTACTCGAGAAAATTTATTATTAAATATTTTAATTTCCTGTGGTAAGACAAAGCATGGCTTTGAATTATTTAACTTAACAAACAATTTGAGGGAAAACGAGAAATGCAATGTCTTTAATCTGCTACAGCATGAAGTTTTAGTGTGTAAATAAACAATATATTATAATAAACAATATATAATAGTTTATTGTTTTTTACTCACTAGGTTAATACTTGCTTGAGTGCTGTCGGGGCGCAGCGTGTGACTGTAACCGACAGGTTCTGGGTTCGATCCCCACTCGAGGAAATGACATATTTAATATTTTCAATTTAAATATATAATGTTTTCATTTCTTCGCTCTGGTATCAAGGTAAAGCGCGGCGTTGATATTCACCACTCAACACGCAATGCCTCAAATCGGCGGAAAATAGTGTCTAACACTAGGTTCCCAAGTTACCTTTGCCTACCCGGCCATGTGCGGGACACAGCATGAAGCTGAGTTTAATACTCAATACTCAAAAATATTATGACATTATTATCTGCGTTTAGTAATTATTGTTATATTTTGTTCTTTTTCATTTCATATGTAATGTTATTTATATGATTTGATCACTTGTTTACCTTTCTGTGGTAAATTAAGTGGGTAATTTAATAATAATTGTTTGTGACACAATTTCTTGCAACAAAGTTTAGTAAACATTATATATTAAATATGGTATTATTTAAACATAATGCATATATTTGTGATACATTTCAAAGTAAATTTATTTTTCTGAAATAGTCTAATATTAATAAAAAAAGTATAATGTTGGTTAATACATAAATATTTTCTGCATAACAGCCCGATTAAATGACATGAAGAGACTTGATTGCCGTTTTTTTTTTTAAAAAAATGTTTGTCTAATACTATTTGTATTAACAAATGTTTTATGGACATTAATGAACTCATAAAATCAATATAATTTGAGTGTTAATGACAAACATCATTATCAAACTTATCTAATCTTTGTTTACATTGCAAGGGTATTTGTAAACTTTTGTTCTATACAAATACAATTTAATACAAAATTTAAAAAAAATGCATATTTATTCCATTTATTTATTATATAACTTTACAGTCATAACTAAAGAATGAACTTTTGCAATTCAAAACAAGATACTATTGGTAATTAACATATTTTTAGTAATGTTATTTATTATCAAGAGGTGTGATTCATCATTTTGTAATATTGCACATAGATAAAATATTATATATCAATAGATACGGTAATTTGAAGGCATTGTGGTACTGCTGAACATTATCTAATAGTAATGGCAATATTTATAAGTTCAATTCTGATTTTGGGGCAACATGTTATTCCTATTACATTATCCTGGTAACAAGTTGTGTTAAATTACATCATTCAACAAGCAATATCTCTATACATTGGGCAACAAGTGGGGCCTGTAGTGTCTAAATGCATGATATGTCATATAGGTAATGTTACTTACATGATAGCGACTCGCAGCAGATTCTCTTTCACTTATAAGTCTACTTAGAAGCTTTTTTGCTTTCATTATTGCTGGCAGATCTTGCTCACTTATGGTTGTAAGTGGGGAACATACAAGTTGTTCAACTTTTAGTTCATGTTCTGCAATTTCATTTGCAAGGAATTTTTCTGTTTTACCTAGAAAATTTATACACAAATAATTATTAATACTTTATTTTCATTTTTACTTTTTGCCCTATCAAACTAAGGACATAATAAGAATAAAAGTATTTAAGTCTTAAGTGGGAAAGAAGACTTACCACATTCGTGCAAAATATATTTTAAAATGCTGTCATCATCATCAAAATTACTTGCTTCACACATTGATAATCCTAAGAGATATTCAGGTAGCTTTTTGAGTCTTTTCTCTCGGGCAGCTGGATCCTGTCCCTGTGTATTACCAGCAGCCGTGGCCAATCTCTTGCTAACAAGTTGAAGGGCATTCCGGAGCTGTTCTACCTTTCTATCTGCTGTCTGCAACTCATCTGTCAAAGCTTCGCCTTTGCCAGCCCTATTTCAAAGTGTGTAAGCAAATATTTAATTAATTATAAGTTTAAATATTATGTCCACCCATCATTTAGTATTTTGTTAGATATAAAGTATTTAATTATGAATAAATGAGTACCCTATATGTGACTATTATATTTGAGACATATTTTAAGACTTAGGAGTTCAATCAATGTAAAATATATTTTTTTTGATTATTTAGTAGCTAAAATGTTATCTGATAATATAGAATGATTACCTTGAAAAGGTTTGATCAGCTAACTGTTTAACCCTGTAGAATTGCTTCTTCATTTTAACAATTTCTTATTAGTTTATCTAATATTACAAGGTCATTGGACTTAGTCAATAACAATAAAACGATCAAGATCACTCGCCGAAAAGAACGGATCTAATGTCAGCAAGTCAATGAGATCATCTTCACATACTATGTACGAAAACACTGTGATTTACAAAACACAAATATTTTTTTAATAAGGCACTACATTTCACAAGCTATTGATTTCCTTTTTCTCACAGTTAATTTGTATATAGTTTTAAAATAAAAATCTACAGAAATTATAACTTGAATGAAATAGAAAAAATAAAATCCACAGATATGTAAATCACAAAACTGAAGTACAGACTAAAAATATACAAGATATAGATTTGTCCAGAATATAAATTTAGATATTAGATTGTCTGTGTTAGTTAGTCCAGAATCATGTATTTTTGCAACAAGCATAAACACAGACGTATTGCATTAATTTTATTTAAATACCAGTCAAGGCTCGCAAAGCATCCATCAACACAAGGGATTAAACGGGTTGCTTGGTGTGGCATATGACAACCTACGAGAGAGTTTACAATCCATTCTCACGTTTGTGTTAGAAGATTTTTGTTTATTAATAACTTTAATAATAAATGAGATTTAGCGATTTATTTCTCGATTTCAACTGAAACCGAAACATGTATATCTTTGAATTATTAAATATTTATTCACATGTTTTTTGTAACCCAATGATTATAGTGAGTATGAATGCGATTTGGTATGGGATACCTAGATTTACATCCAAAATAATTAGCATTTGAATAATTTACTCTCTCAACCTTATCTCCGAAACTACACAATAATAACAACAAATTTAAAAAAACTTTGAAGAGAAAATTTCTTCTGTAAGAACAAATTAAAGATAATTTTGTATACATCAAAATGAAAAAATGATTTGAAAAATAATAAATTATTGAAATACAGTAAACCTGACAAAAAGAGGATTCATTGTTGGATCACATTCTTCAACTGATTTATTCAACACAAGGAGCATATTTTTATTACGTAAATGTTAGTGTTATGCAGTTGCATTTTAGTTTTTCATTAGAATTATTTACATTTGTTTTATATACTTATGATCATTTTGCAAACGCCCACTAGTTCCAATCCTTCACAATCAAAATCGTTTGGTTACCATCGAAACGTATACTGTATTGACGGTAATACGTTCTTGATAAGCATACATGATAGGCATGGACGTTGTAGCTATTTCAGTCTTTGTTTCTTTGTTTGAGTCTTGACGTATTTATATAAGCAAAAATAAAGAAATATAAAATGATTTTTTCTACATATTGTAAATAAATATAGTGTGTATAAAGGAATAACTTAATATATTGAAATTACCTATATTGTATATAAATTTAACCTTGTTGATAAGTTGAAAAACAGAAACTGCTCCAAAATGTTTACATGTTACTCAAAGTCTTGCAAGCGAAGCGAAACATTCTGCGCAGATTCTTCAGACCACTTGGCAAATCTCTACGAATATGTCAATGATGTATACAAATTTTTTCGACTATAGTAATAGGAACAGACTAACATGTATAATAATTTACCTTCTATTAATGTAAAAGCGAGAGAAAGAGATTGGTTGTTAAGTATCGTGAACTGTCAACGTAATTGAATAAATACAATAGTGCCGATGCGATAAATTAAAATACCTAAACTACCTGTTAACCGGTCCCATGTTTGTTATAAATTGAAATAAAGATGCAAGCTGTATTATCGCACATGCTTTGCTTATTGGCATGGCATTATGTATATTTGCATTGTTATTGGTACTAGTTGCTGGCTATTTGGCAAACATTCGGTCTCCATTTTTCTTCCTCTGGTCCAACCTTATCCCACCTGTCTCAAAAAGAGAGAGAAGGAATATGGACTTTGGTCATTACCTAAGTCCATGTTAGTAGGCTAATCATTGTTTGTTTCTTTTTTAGCTTCACGCTGTATCCAGCACGAGGCAGGGTAGGCAGAGGGAACCCGGGAACCTAGTGTTAGGACTCTCCGTTCCACTTCCGTTCCCTACTTTCTGCCGAATTTTGAGGCATTGCGTGTTGAGTGGCGGAACTCAACGCCACGCTTGCCTTTTTACCGGAGCGAAGAAATTAAACATTAAATATTTAAATTAAAATATTTAATATTTCATTTCCTCGACTGGGGATCGAACCCAGAACCTATCGGTTACAGTCACACGCTTGTGTCGCTGCGCCTCGACAGGCGTTGTTTCTTTTAAGTATGATAATAGTTTTTGATATATCTTTTGAAATTTATTTGTATTGATTCTTTGATGAATTTTATGCCCACAATGTAGTATTCAAAGATTATTTTTCTTTTCAGGGGCTGTAGTGGCGTAGGGGTACAAACACGTGGACACGACCTCCACTCGAGGAAGTTATATGTTTTTAATATTTTTTGATTAAAATATTAAATAGTTTAATTTTTTCGCCCTGGTAACAAGGCAAAACGTGGCGTTGAGTTCCAACATTTAATACGAAATGGCTCAAATTCGGCGGAAACTTGATAACGGAACGGAGTGTCTTCACACTAGGTTCCCAAGCTCCCTCTGCCTGCCCTTCCTCATGCGGGATACAGCGTTATAGCTAACATGAAATCTTTCTTTTTATATACATAATACCGTCTAGCGGTTCTGGAGACATTAGATAATAAATAATATTACATAGATAAACACATACGTATTACAAACTTAACCCTTTCTTTGGGGTTGGGTTATAAAATAATAACTTAAGACTTCATCTTAAAACAACATGTTATTCAAATTATTCTTCCTGGCTTAATGCCAGGCGTGCTGTGCCAGGGTTTGCCTTCCTACTAATCATCTCACACATCCACCTCAACATCTTCATTTCCGTGACATGAAGCTCCTGAGTGTGCCGAGATAGTACAGGCCAGCATTTGCTGCCATATAAAAGAACCGGTCGAACGATGCTCTTAAATATCAGCCCCTTGAGTTTGACCGTTATTCTGCGATCGCAGACCACACCTGTGACCTCCCGCCATTTGGCCCAGGCTGCGCTTATTTAGCCACGAACGTCGTGATCGATGCCTCCAGACTCGTGCATAAGGGATCCGAGGTATCTAAACTTTTCCGACTTAACGGCTGCTTCACCTATATGGATAGTGCTCAAGGGTAGTACACTCTCGGGTAAGAGCTATATGGTGTGACTTTAATACCCTTATAACTACAACAATCTTGAACACTGCCCCTTCTCTTGTAAATAGGGGTAATGAAACTAAGCCGCCACTGGTGGGGTATCTACCTTTTCAGTATTCAAGATATGGTTATCGGATTAAAAAGTTCAGTAAGTATGAGCACACAAAGAGAGCCCAACGATTTCCACGCTTCGATCGGAATTTCGTCGGGTCCCACTGCTCTTCCGTTATTCATGCGTCGAATGCAATTCTGAGTTTCATCAAAGTTTTTCAGTGCATCATGATGAAGACTGCACCGATGCTGAGTGTTTAGCAGCTCCTGGAAGTAGCTTCTCCATCTCTCCTTCAAAGAAACGTGATTACAGAGCAACATGCCCTGGGAATCTTTGACGCAAAGACATTTTGCGATATCTTGTGTCGCTTTAGTCCGGGCACGTCCCAGTTTCTATATGGGCTTCTACCCCTCCACAGTTTCAAGCTTATCACATAATGGTGATAAACGTTCACTGCGGGCTCTGGCTACAGCTCTTTTGTTGGCACGTTTTGCTACTATGTACTGGAGTACAGTTAGAAATCCAATTCTCCTGAAGACAGACTGGAGTCTGTCTCCAGGAGAATTGGATTTCTAACACTTCTTAAAGGCAGCCTTCTTTTTTATCCAACTGAGTAATATAAATAAATTTTATCATAAGTTTTTGCTTTAACAATATTATTATTTTATTTATTGGTAGTTTTGTAGCTCAAGGCACAGCCAACAAAATAAGCAAGCAAAAATAAATGGTCAATATTATACACTCTAGGAAAATAATTTTTTACGAATGTTTACAATTTTAAAGCATTTATTCACTAACAAACATAGAATAATATAAGCATACTGTTAGCTCAAAATCATAAACAATGTTTTTATTTTATATTTTTTGACAAAATAGTCAAACTAATATCATAAGAATTAATAAGAATGTATTTTGTAGAGCAAGAGTTATTTTCAATAGTGGCTGCACATTTCCTGGTTTAATAAAAAGTTTATAATAAAATCTACTTATTTCAGCAATATAATAAAATGCATTATAAAATTAAGAATTTCTGTTATGCTTTTTGAAGCCTTGGTTTTGGCCTTTACTTTTGAACCCTGGCTGATTTTGGTGTTGTCCTTGATTACTTTTGAAGGTAAAAGGACTTTTACTTCTTAAATTATTTCCAGTGTTTGCCGATGGTGGACATTGTGGTCTTGGTTGATGCCCTGTAGGAGCTTTTTGTGTTTCTTTATTTACATTAGCGGGTCCTCTATTGGTGTCTCGATTTTTAAAGTTATTTTGATGTTTATTTATATCAAATTTAAATAATAATCTTCCATCTTTAATAAAGTGGGACAACATATTAAGAGGTAGCATACCACATTTCCCTTGGCGAAAAATTTCATTAATATCAAAAGCATCACTGAAGCAACAATCAGTAAAAATAATTTTACGTCTTTCATCTTGTGTGCTTGTAATTTGAATCTCATATGAATACTGCTGGGCAGTCTTCTGGCCTCCTATAAGTTGTATTACACAGTATGCAATATTTTGGGAGGTTACAATTTTTATAGACAGTATAAACAAAAATTTCCCTTGTGGTACAAGGTACATAAATCGATCATCTACTGTAGCAGATATATTCTTAAGATGAATATCATTTTTAGTATTAATGTTGCAGTTAAGCGGGTGGCACTCTTTGAAGTGATTCAGAATCTCCTTTAGTTTACCTGTAATTATAATAATATTATTTTCACTATAGTAGTATTTATATGTATATATATATAAATATATATATATATATATATATATATATATATATATATATATATATATGTATATATATATATATATATATATATATATATATATATATATATATATACACATACATACATACATATATTTGGTTTTTTATCTCTGATAAGTAATATGCAGTACAAAAGCTATAGTTTAACAATCCACTCTTCATGATATAGTATGAGTAAACATTAAAAAAAATATGAATGTATCTTTTTACCTGACCATGAGCATCTGCCAAAAACAATGCCCAGTGGACATTGCATTTCACGGAATATACACTCCTTAACATGTTGTTCAACATCTTTAGAAATCATAGTGTAGACACAACCAGATGCTTTGTTAGGACAAGATACTGTTGCCTAATGAAAGTATTAAATTATATTAATCATATTACTGTGGGATAAAAATATTTATTTTTAAAAGTTCTATTAAAATGGATTACAAAATAATATGTTATTACTTAAACATTTTTTTTATTACTGCTAACAGCAGCTATTTACTCATCAATTGTATATTCACTTTTCCAGCTTCACCCTCTATTCCACAAATGGCTGGGTAGGCAGAGAGAACTTGGGAACCTAGTGTTAAAACACTGTCCTGATCTCCACTTTCTGCCAAATTTGAATCATTGCGTCTTCACTGGTGGATTTCAATATCACACTTTGTCTTGTTACCAGATGAAAAATAGAAAAATATAAATACTTATTTTTAAAATATTAAATGTTTCATTTTCTCCGGTAGGGATTGAACCTACAACCTGTCACGTTTTTCTTGCTGGTGCCCTTGTGTCACTACAAGCATGCAACAACATGCAACATTTATTTACTTTACATCTAAATAATACAACATTAAACATACTAATAATATTTTTGTAGTTTTTACCTATATTCATAGGTAAAGATTTACTTTACACATCAGTAATAGAAATAAATGATAATTTCATGCCACTTGTATTTAATGTAAGCAAAATTATATTTCAATAATTACATGAAAACCACTTTAGTAATTATATTTCAATTAATGTTAATGATAACATTTAGTATGCAAATATTGTCTACAACAATAATAATATATTTGACTAACCTTTGAGATCATCTCTTCTAATTGCCAGTTCCTCATTTGAGTCATTGGTTGGCGACAAATGGGGCAACATGGTGGGCATAAATTCTTAGTACAAGTATTGCAAAGACTGTGACCTGACTGGCATTGATATATTGGTGATGACATTACCTCAAAGCAAACAGGACATTCAGGAAGCTCCACTCCTACTAAGCCCATTCTAAATTGGATAGTAAATTTGGTAGCTTAATACAATGTCTATTTTCTTAGTTTATTATTATGAGTTTATGCAAAATTTATAATTTATGGTTTCTTATTTAAAATAATATATTCAATAGCTCTTTTGTATTTTAGTTATTATACAATTAGTACTCACTTTTTATTTGCTTTGTTTTTCGCCATCTTAATGCTGCTGTCTACGAAATGTGATACAAGTTATTAAATGTTTATATTTTTTGTTTAATTATATAGATTTATATGGCACGATACACAATTACCACTAATGCGCAATATTTTTAGACATATAATTCGCTTATGGAAGGTAAAGTTTTATTCGAAAGGTACAAAAAACTCAATATCACTTCCGAACCAGAAGTGTTAACTAAGAGATATAAACGTACATATATAGTTGATAAATTAAGATAACGTAGATAATAAACACTCAGTATCTGCAAAAGCTATACCTACAATGATCAATTTACAATCGATATGAAACGTGATGGGTGGACGTGGTTTGTAATTATGATTATTTCAAAAGATACCTACTATAATAATATATCTATTTGTGGTTCAGACAAAATCGAGTATAATGTATATTATAACTTGTTACATTACATTAAAGTCGATCTTGCTACGTAATAATAGAATGATATCGGGACATCCCAAGTTTTCTATGTTGCCCACTGAAATTGAGTGTGTTACTTAAAAGAGAAAAATAAAAGAGAAAAATAAAAAGTATATCGTCCTATATATTTTTAAACACTATAAACTTTGGTAATAATATTTATTACCGATAAGAATTAATTTAGTTTTTTATAGCGAAGCATAGTAAGGAATCAATTATATAACATAATTTGTTCTTAAGCATGATCAATAGGACATAAAAACCGAGTAATAGAAAATGTGCGTTGAATTTTGAAATAAAAAATATAAATTTATTTATTTATTCATTTATTACTAATATTAAGTTTATTTATAACCACTATTGTTCTTAATATTATGGAGGTACTTTAAATCATATTACCATATTAAAAGAAATAATATTTTATTTTATTATATATTTTTTGAAGGTTGTAATATATAATACGGCATCTTTATTTTATTTGTCGTACTATAATGTAATAAAAATTTGCCACTTTGAAATTCAACTGAACCTGAACTTAATATCTTTATTTCTTGTCTGTTGAATTTCACAGTATATTATTTATCTTTGGTATGACAGACGGTTGACGTGTATTTATTTATGTTTGAGCGTATCGTGGTTTGTGGATACTGCATTGTAATATCATTGAAATATAGATTTTATAACTCTTACAATAAGATTGAAAACTGAAAACTTATAATAAGAAAATTAAACGTCGATTACAAACAGTGGAGGGAGCTTAAATATTCAGAGAATGGTCCTAGAAATTGTTTTTAAGTATTAACATTATTAACGTAAACGCATACTGATGCGGAGTGTTTTTTTTGTATATTTAAATAATATACTTCGGTGATTATATTTTCGACATAAATAAGATTATTTTTTATTATTTTTAAAATAAAAATCATTAAAATGGAGCGAAAATTTTTAAATGTAATATTACTTGGATTCGGATTTATGTTTGTGTTTACGGCATTTCAAACTATGGGCAATATAGAGGTATGTTTATAAAAAATATTCCCAGTATTAAGTAGATAATTGACTTTTTCTTTATTTCTGGGGAAATTTTATTTATTTATATTGTCACTAAAAAAGGTATTGAGGCAGAAGAGGAAGAAAAAATTGCTAGTGCTTCTGTTCATACATGTCTTTTTATATATATATTTATTTTTTAATTTGTATAAGTAAGTTATGTGTAAAATTTTGAAATATCATACACTGGTATGCAATACTTTCACACTTCAACCTTCACACCACATTTACTTAAGCTATGTTAAATGTAGAAGTTTACTTCAATAGTACCTAACAAAGTGTTTGTTTATATATCATCTTGTACTTTCATTTAAGAAATATAAAATATAGAACTCAATACTATTTTAAAAATAAACAATACAGCAAATCAAAAAGTTGTAAAGTAAATTATTTCTGGTTCAATAACTTTTACTTACATGCAAATAGTAATACAGCATATGTATGTAGGTGTAATACAATTTATGTACATGTGTTTATATTAGACTGCCTTGATATTATTTTTGAGACACAAATAAAAATCAAAAGTCAAAAGAATATTTATTTAATAAAACATTTTAATATGAACTAGATAATATTAATATTTACTTGTTACTCAAGAATTTAGTTACTCTATGAAGCATTAGCTAAAAGTTAAAATAAATCATAAGAGCTTACTTAACACTTGATATTCAAACAATTTGATTTTAGAGAATTAACATTATTTATTACTTACTTTCAATATGTAATAATAGTGCCTTAACTTTGTAAGTTTTTTTTATCATTACAATTATGCAAATGCTTTATTTTAAGATTAATATTTTTTATATATAAATATTTTTTCTTATTTTATCCTGGGGTCACATTCAGATATCCTCTTATGTGTGCATATAAGTGGGTCATGGCTTAAACATGACTTATACTTGCAATAAAATCTTTCTCCACCTACAAGTTATTGATGTAGCTATATCATTCAATTACATAATATAAATTGAGATCATTGTCCGAGATTTGTGATGGCTTCTTGTGTAATAAGAACCATGGCGTAACTTATTTGTCAGACAGTGTTTATACAGTAAAAAAGTTAAATTCTAAATTAGTTGTAAAGATACTCAATTTCTATTCTTCTGCCTAAATTACACTATTTCATTAATTAATATCAACTACATTCTTGTTCTAATGACATCACTTTTAAGACAATATCTAAACATTGAAAACTAAAATTTTAATTTCAGCTAAATAAATAAAAAAAAAAATGCAATTTGCCAAAGTTTTCATTTTAATTGATGTACCTATTTTATTTCTTAACCGATTCAAATTTAACAATTACATTTATAAAAATCCTCTATAACCTTTTTTTAATATATCTTCTATATACAGACTGTGATCGATTATAGATTTATTATAAGTATGGATTATTAAAGAGCTTGAAGTTATAAATAAAGGTGGAATTTTTATTTTACAAAAAGCATTTATGATTTTAGGCATTACCTAATATGTTACAAAATATCATATGCTAATTTACTAAACAATTTCTGTATAAGACTTAAAAATCCGAGGGCCTTTTGCCATTTTATACAAAAAGAAGAATTTTAGTATATAAAAGTAGTATATAAAAAATATAACTATTAAAAATAGAAACACAACTTAAAAAGTAATGAAATATTACTTATAGTTTTATGTGTATAGTCAAAGTTATATCAAATATTCAACTAGTTTATGTCAAACAGCTGTTTCCATTGTTACATCTCCTTTAAAGAATATTGAAGTAACAGGAATAGAAATATGTGCAAGAATACTTTCTACAATTAAGTTACTAAATTCTTAAATGCATTTTACGCTGCATCATCATCATCATTTTCAGCCGTTCGACGCCCACTGCTGGACATAGGCCTCCCCCAAGGATTTCCACGACGATCGGTCTTGCGCCTCCCGCATCCAGCGGTTTCCGGCGATCTTGACCAGATCGTCGGTCCACCTGGTAGGGGGCCTGCCCACTGAGCGTCGTCCGGTTCGTGGTCGCCATTCGAGAACCTTTCCGCCCCAACGGCCATCGGTTCTTCTTGCTATGTGTCCCGCCCACTGCCACTTCAGCTGAGCAATTCTTCGAGCAATGTCGGTAACTTTAGTTCTCCTACGGATCTCTTCATTTCTGATTCGATCACGTAGGGTAATACCAAGCATTGCTCTCTCCATTGCCCGCTGAGTGACTCTGAGCCTTCTTATGAGACGCATAGTTAGCGACCACGTCTCGCTCCCGTATGTCATTACTGGCAACACGCACTGGTCAAAGACTTTTGTCTTGAGACACTGAGGTAGCTTGGACGTAAAGATTTTTTGTAGCTTCCCGAATGCTGCCCATCCGAGCTGGATTCGACGAGAGATCTCTTTTTCGAAGTTGGACTTACCTAACTGGACCGTATGTCCCAGGTATACGTAATGGTCAACAACTTCGAGGGTAGTGTTCCCAATAGTAACTGGAGCAGGTACTACATGGGCGTTCGACATAATTTTCGTCTTATCCATGTTTAGCTTTAGTCCTGCTCTTTGAGACACACTACTGAGATTTTCAAGCATAGTGTTCAGATCTTCTAAGGTCTCAGCCAGTAGAACTACATCATCGGCAAAGCGAAGGTGAGTAAGGTACTCGCCATTTATGTTGATGCCGTACCTTTTCCATTCCAGAAGCTTGAAAATATCCTCCAATGCCGTAGTGAAAAGTTTCGGAGAAATTACATCTCCCTGTCTCACACCTCGTTGCAATTGGATAGGATTAGAGCTCTGGTTTTGTACTCGGACCGACATAGTGGCGTGTTCGTAGAGATACCTTAGCACTTCGATATACCTGTAGTCTACTTGGCACCTTTGGAGAGACTGCAGCACTGCCCAGGTCTCAATCGAATCGAAGGCTTTTTCATAGTCCACAAACGCCAAGCAAAGTGGCAAATTATACTCTTCAGACTTCTGTATAACTTGCCGCAGCGTATGTATGTGGTCTATGGTACTAAAGCCTTTTCGGAAACCGGCTTGTTCGGGAGGTTGGAAGTCGTCGAACCTGCAGGCGAGACGATTTGTGATGACTCTCGAAAACAACTTATAGACATGGCTTAGGAGAGAGATTGGTCTGTAATTCTTCAAGAGTGTTTTATCACCCTTTTTGAAAAACAGAACAACGTCTCCTCCACTCCACGCTTTTGGCGTTTTGCCTTCGAGAATGACGGAATTAAACAGTCTCTGGAGGACTTTAAATATCGGCCTACCGCCCGCTCTCAGAAGTTCTGTAGTGATTCCGTCGTTGCCAGCCGCCTTGTTGTTTTTAAGTTGTTCAAGAGCCATACTAATCTCGCACAGACTGACGTCCGGGATATTCTCAGTATAACGTCGGGTAAGCTCGGCTCTGGGATCTTTAGCCAAACTTTTAGAAGGTGCTCGCGTGGAATACAATTTTCCATAGAAGCTCTCTATCTCTCTCAGAATTTCAGACTTCGTCGAAATTATGCTACCGCTATCAGTTTTCAGCTTTGTCATTTGGCTTTGCCCAATAGACAGATCTCTTGCGAATACTTTGGAGCCTTGGTTCCGCTCGATAGCCTCTTTAATATATGTTACATTAAATTGGCGAAGGTCGCATGTTAAAGATGTAGATATCTGCCTATTTAGCTGCCTATAACGACTAGCATCATCTGATTTCTGTAGCCTCATTTCGCGTCTTTGTTCCATAAGCTGGAGAGTCGTATCGGAGAGTTTCTTTGGTTTTGTACGGTGTGTTTTGAAATACTTGTACCCTACCGTACGGATAGTATCCACTACCTTGTTGTTTAGATCGTCCACATCTAAGTTGTTCTCAAGGGCTGCGAAGCGGTTTTGAAGATCGAGCTGAAAGCTCTCAGGGTTTTGGAGTTGTGCGGGTATTGGTCGGAGCGTAGACTTTATCAATCGTGATCTTTCAAACTTAATGTCGATATTCAATGTGCCTCGTACCAATCGATGATCACTGCCTGTTTTCACAGTGTTGATCACAGAGACATCATTGAATATTTGCTTTTTCGTCGACATGATAAAATCTATCTCATTTTTGACTTTACCATCCGGACTCATCCAGGTCCACTTCCGCTTTTGGGGTTTCTTGAAGAAAGAGTTCATCATATAGAGGCCCTCCTTCTCCATGAAATCAACCAACATTTGGCCTCTGGCGTTCCGTTGCCCAACTCCAAATTGCCCCACTCTCAACTCATCGCCGCAACGTTTCCCCAACCTTGCGTTGAAGTCCCCCATTACAACTGTGTAGTGGGTTTTATAGCTATGCATGGCTTTAGAGATATCCTCATACATAGCTTCCACTTCGTCGTCATGATGTACCGAGGTCGGAGCATAAACCTGTATGACATTCAACAAATATCGTTTCGATATTCTGAGGATCAGGTACGCTACCCTGCTCGATACACTACCGACGGAAACCACGTTGTTAACAAGGGACTTGTGGACGATATACCCGACACCGCCCAGGGACTGTTGGTGGCCCTCCCGGTAGTATAGCAAGTTACCGGACTTAAGGATTATCGTGTCCTCCCCCTCTCTTCGGACTTCGGATAACCCAATAATATCCCAGTGTAACTTACTTATAGCTTCTTCTAATTCTACTAACTTTGCGTCAGTCCTCAGTGTACGCGTGTTATATGTTGCCAGCTCGAGTCGTCGGTGTTGGTAGCCGGATCTTACCCGGTGATTCTTAGCACCCCTTGCTCTGCCGTTACCATAGCCGCTACCGTAGCTAGGAATAGCAGGGCTGCCGGGGACTAGGGGCCGTTTTTGTATTTGGCTATCCATGGGGGGGTTTTGCCGTAATCGCCACGCTT
This sequence comes from Eueides isabella, assembly GCA_019049475.1. Classification (NCBI taxonomy): domain Eukaryota; kingdom Metazoa; phylum Arthropoda; class Insecta; order Lepidoptera; family Nymphalidae; genus Eueides; species Eueides isabella. The sequence continues at coordinate 5,209,420 of CM032390.1, forward strand.
GGCAGGCGGGTTGGCGATCGCAGTATGATTTCAGAAAGAGAGAAAGCCATAGTTTCAGAAAGATGCTGCTGCCCATCTTCTGCTGGCTATAATCCCTTAGTCGCCTTTTACGACACCCACGGGATGAGATGGGGTGGTGCTATTCTAGGCCGGTATCCACACGGAAATACATCATCTATGAAAGTTTATATTATATATAGTTTATTTTTACGCTGCGTTAATTGCAAATTATTACGTTACGATTAGCATTTGTGCTTAACATTTTTTGTTATTAAATCATGCACATATAAAATCCATAAGAAATATGTTTAAAAAAATTCAACGTACATTTTCCGCGAACATTGTGGAACCTTATGATCCTCAAGAAATATAAATCAGTTACTTTGACCCCTTTAACTTATTTTGGTACAATTTTGTTATTGGAATTTTGAGAAAATAGAAAAATAGTCGTCATATTAGTCCTTAATGATTGTAGTGTTATAAAAAAAGGAAAAGTAAAATGGGGAGCAATTTTTTTTATTACTCAGTAATAATGGTGCAACAGTACATCCGTCTTAATTAATTAATATCAAAATAAAACAACTTAATCTGCAATTGATATAATCATTGTTTGTCTATAGTCGATAAACTCAAGGATCACACAATTTAGGTCAACCCGATTTATTGGTGAGATACCAATTTTTCAAGGGTAAGTAGTCAATAACATGTCATTTAACATTGACATTTGCTCGACACTTAATAAATGTATTTGTTTTAGTGCAAATATAATTTATTCAAACAATACTGGCCATTATAATCATTTTTCATATAAAAAATAGTTATAGAAAAGAAAAATATATATACAAATATTTATTTTTTAAACAATTCTGATAGAAAAACAAAAGTAAAGTTTTAACTAGTGACCGACCGAAACAGTTAATTCAGCCAAAACCGAAAACGTACTTTCGGCCCGCTCTTAGTTTCGGCCGAAACCGAACACGAAATCGAAACTTACCTAAATATATTTAAAATTTCTATTGTATACTGAAATTCCTTTGAAAGTGTTTTTTAAAGTATTTTTGCACATATTGCAAATATAAATATTTTTTTATTAAGACAGATAATTAATTATGGAGTTAAATAAATGAAATAAAATTATAATTGAAGCAATTCACTTACAAAGCAATGCACTTGTGGAATTTTATTATATAATAAATACGTGTAACATGTTCCATAAAAGACCTTCTACCTTTTTTAAGACGAAAAGTAGCAGTAATCAGCTTGTTTTTACTTTTTTTGCAAACAAGTAATGTATTATTATTTATGTGCAGTGATGCAACCGTCTAAGTACCCGTTTTTTGTTTTTTTTTCTCAGGAATTACTAAGCTCCTATGCTGTAAATAGAGCGAATCGCTCTTTTTTTATTTACGAACACAATGCTGCACATATAGATTTTATATCTGCAGCATTACCCCAAAGTAATATTCACAATATGCTATAAAAATTAACCTAGCCACTAGCTAGCTCACTAGCCGAGCAGTATCAATATTCGTAAGATGCCTCACTTTTTTAATAGCGTAAGCAGCGGAGCTTAGTTTGCCCGCAAGAGAAGACCGATGGCACTCATTGAAGTTTCGTATCTAGAGGTAGTCCCAAGTATAACGCGATATCAGAAAATTATAATCATGACCACGGATTTCTCAATAAAATTGTTCAGCATTCATAAAATTCCTGACATTTGTATTCATTTTATAATTTATTGCAAATTAAGAAACAGATTCTAAAGATCTAGGCGGCAATCGGCCGGAGTGGGTGAGCTCGATAATTGACAAATACTCGAGTTTCGGCGCGGCCGAAAGTTACTATGACCGTACCGACCGTAACTATGGCCGAAACTAGAATTCTTGGCCGAAACCGAAACCGAACTATATTAATGTAACATTTAATTTTGACTAGTATTTCTTATCTTGTCAATTTTACGGTTTTATTACCGATTTAGACTTTCTAGGTACTACCTACCCTAGTAAAAAATTCAAATGAACACCCACAAAAGCTAAAGCTATTCATACACAATATATGACGTACAAATATTGTGAAATGCTAACTTTATAAAGAACTAATTTAAAAGGCAAATCTCTGGATTTAAGAAAGAAAAATATATGATCGTTGCATCACAACATCGCAATATTTGGCGATACGTCTTGACGTGTTTTATACAAATGGAAGTATTGATGTGACACTGTGTCCTTGCAAGGACTTTGTTTCTTATTTCGTTTTGAATTCTTTATTCTTGTATTCTTTATTGCTTAATAAATGTGCCACTTACGTCCTAAAAAATATAATTTAAACGCTTGTTTTACATTTTTTATTGTAGAGAATCTTCTTAAGATTTTTTATCGTTACTTTACTTCTGCTAGCAATTATTTCTTTTTTCTTATGACTTACTAAGTTCATAGTTGTTGATATTTACATACCTACAGGTAACGTTATTTCATGTACCTACATACAGTTGCATATATTGATCTTGCATCTTTGGTAAGGTGTGGTTCTATTTTTACCTGCAGCTAAACATTTTTGGTACTTTAGTTTAAAGTGCTTGGCGTTTGGTTTTACTTTTCGTTTTGTTTTACTTTTTTTCATGACAATAAAAATGCGCGCTATAAGTTAAATTACATAGGCGAGAAAAAGGCTTTTCAAAAACTTTATTTATTTAATTTTACAAAACAACCTTTTAGTTCGAAAGCAAGTTGAAGACAATTCATTTATTCATTTTAAATTTATATTATTAAAAATAATGTAATCAGCAAATATTTCTAATCCATTGTTTCTTTCCCGGATTCACATGTGCGGTGTCATCGGAATGCGCCGTTATACCCGGTAACTTATGTCCGACTTTTTTTTTATTGACAATAATTTTCACACTACGTCGAAAAAAGGATATTAATATATCCATGCTGTCTTTGAGGACACCGGGAAACATAAGTTAAAAACGGTAAAATCCCGTTAAAAACGAACGTCTGGCCACGTTAGGTAAACTTGACTCACGTAAGTGAGTACTCATTTGAATTAAAACGCCGTCATAAGAATGAGTTGTTAGATCATAAAGTTATTACATTGTTACAACAGGATTCAACTACTTTTACTTTTTTTAAAATTACTTGATTCAATTATTGTAATACGATACGATTATTTGACATTCTTTCGCTAAGCAATTGTTTTAATATTAATTTAATTGTTTTCTAACATTAGGAGATAAACATCGGTAAACCTAGTACACTTTTAGAAGTTCTTTTTACTATATATCTATCTAGTTATAATGATGTATTAAGTATAACTATAGTTTTAGCACCATTTGCAGTAACAGCACAAGGAAATGTTTTTTTATGACACCACATTATAAATCAACAATTATGTATCTTTTTTGTGTGAAAACAATATTAAAGACTGATGAAATGATTTAAGCTTACATTGACGGGAGGCGACTCTGTTACAGTACCATGTAACGATCAGTAATGACGATATTATTTATATTAAACAAATATTTTTTTTTGGCAGAAAACAATTTTAGATAGTATAACACAAGATTATCCTGAGTTCACCGGTGATGGGTATACATCGCTTGCAATCATCTACGCGACTCTCGCCATATGCAACTGGATGGCTCCCTCTATTATTAGCGTCACAGGACCTAGAGGCGCTATGCTTATTGGTGCATTGACATATTTGTAAGTAATAATTACATTAAAAATACGAACCAATAGCTTTTACCACATTATTTACTGATTTCGTGACAACATAATATTATTCTATTGAAATATGTACAGAGAAAATTTCAATTTAGGTTTGGTGATGAGTATTGTGGTTATTGTATTATATAAGTGACGCTGCTGTTCAAAGTTGTCTATAAGTACATCTTTTCTATTGATCCAAGAGTTTATATTAACATTAGATATTACAAACATTTTGAAAAATTACAACTCTTTTATTAGGTTTTATTGCTGCCCAATAATTATTGAAAAGCAAATTTAAATATAAAAAAAATAAAAAAGCTCTAACGTTGATAAAATATACAATAAATAAATAGTAAGTAACTGGCCTTCACAATCTAGTCTTAGGAGCAATGACCAAATGTTCATTGTTATTCACGACTATGCAGGCAAAGGAATTTTAAAATAAACAAAAATATAATTTCAATGTAGTCAAGTACTACTTATATGTAGTCAGGTACTGCATAAGTAGTACTTGACCACATTTAAATCTTATAAATTTCTAACATTTAGCTTAACACTAATGAAATACTTATTTCTAATATTTTTATCTACTAGTGAAACCGGACTGGACTGATAATGACGCAAGTACGCTCTATTAAAATCTGTTGTGTAATATTTTATTACAGCAAGTTTAACAATTACGAGCGATTATCGATATTTCATAATGTTAATTTTTGTTATATAGATAATCACAAATAATCACTATAAATTAGTATTAATGAATATTGTAAATGTTTTATAAAGTACTTTTTTATTTAGCCTACGTTTAACTTGATAAAGAATATACTCAGTATTTACTTATGATTTCGTTTGTTCTTCGTCTCTAATACTCACAGTTTAACGACAACAACGCAACGCGAAGCGGCGACTTTCTCTATATCTTCGCATCCCAAGCGTAATAATAGCTAAATTTATTAAGTAAATTTTCACATTTCACTTCAAAAGCACTTATTTCTTCAAAAGTACTTAGTTATAAATTATTTATAAAAACAATTAATTCATATAATTTGAAAATATTACATTTAGACCTTATATATTTTTTCAGTCTACAATAGACTTAGTTTTCAGTTTATGAATTGTAAATACATACGTTTATATTGGAAAAACATACTTTCTTTATTATATTTCATAATTTCATTATATATATAAATTTAGTCTGACTGCATAATGTTTAAAAAATATTTTGTAATATTAAAATTAGCATGTCTTTGACGCTCACACGCGCCTACATAAAGTAAAAGGACTTAACGGCATCATTTTGAATGTTTTTGTTACATAATTATGAATTCTTTGATATTAGATAATCTTGAAAATGTTCTAGCCAACGGTAATACTATATAAGCCGGCTGTTAGAAATCATTGTATAGAGAGTATAAAGCGCAGCTGATACGGGATCCGTTACTTTAGAATCGTTGTTTGCATGTTAATCAAGTTGCGCTTCAGTTTTTGACAGAACTTTACATTTTATGTAACCTTGTATTTTATGTAGTGGCGCAGCGGCACAAGCGTGACTGTAAATGCGACAGGTTGAGGGTTTGATACCCATTCGAGGAAATTAGATATTCAATATTTTCAAATTAAATATTTGATGTTTTCATTTCTTTGCTCTGGTAATAAGGCAAAGAGCATTATTGTGCCTCGCTACTCAACACGCAATATCTTAATTTCAGCGGAAAGTAGGAAACGGAACGGGACACCACTAGGTTCTATTTTCCGTTTGACTAACCCGCTATGTGCGTGATACAAAAAAAATATATAGATTTAGTAAAATATGAATAATCTTAGACAGACTTACCAATCGAAAAATCTAAAAACATTTTTTATAAGTACTATGGTTCAATGACTGATATAACAAACAACCTTAAGTAAAAAAAAATATTTCCAAGGGATTCACTTAGAATATATGCTTTTATTTGTAATAATTGGAATTTCAGTAAATAGTAAACATAAAACATACTAAGTGGCTCAGATAAGTATCACGGTTCAGTCTGCGATATATAAACAAGTATAAACAAGTTGTCGATCACGTTAATTGAATGCAACTAATACTGTGGCCTTACTCTACTATTCAGAGATAGTATTTATGCATTTAATGTATTCTACAGCTTTAATTACAAATAAGAATATTTTGATCTATATAGTCGTAACTTGTAACTCGTAAGGCACCTTCACTAGCATCAAAGCAAGTATTCAATCCAAGGCTGTCGGAGTTGACACGCCCACTTTATTCTTTACGTCACGTTGTAGCGTTCACTGCACACGAATTTGAGGCGACCTTCGCGGTTTAATTATTGAATATTGTTTTTTTTTGGTCTATTTTATTACAAATTTCTTAATATACCAACTTCCACTCATTTACCACTCTATAAGCGAATAGGATCAATTAAATATATATTTCTTAGTAATATAAAAAGAAAATAGTTTTGAAAATCTCCCGTCTGTTTTTTTTTTCGTAACACAAATACTACCAAATGATTTTTTTTTGTTCAACACCTTGTAGTTTGTTGCTATATATTTGTTCTGAGGGTTTCAAAATCTTACATGAAACCTCTATAGCCCGCTTAATCTAGAAGATGCATATATCAAAATTGCGCCATAAGAAAATTTGTTGAACATGATAAATGTTCTCGTAAATAATATTTTTTACATATTTATAAAATGAATGTCATATTGAATAAAAATATCAACGATAAAACTAGGTTCAATATCCGAAAGTGCTGCCGACACGATAGGGCGGAGCTTTTACTGTCCATATCCTATATACTGGTTTTGTTTATTTACTAAGGCAGAATTTCTCAAACTAAGGGCCGCGAATGTGTCGAGATACTGAAATAGATAAATATCATGTTTATTTAGTAAAACAAGTTATTGTATGAATCTTATATTTAATTTAGAAAGGTGTGACTGTAAAAGCAACAGGTTGTGGGTCGATCCCTACTCGAGGAAATTAATATTTTCAATTCGAATATTTAGTATTTTCACTTTTTATATCTTCGCTCTGATTACAACACAAAGCGCGGCGTTGGGTTCCGCCACTCAGCACGCAAAGCTTCAAATTGGTGGAAAGTGGGAAATTAAAAGGCGTGACTTAAAACTATGTTCCCTGCCTTTCCTGTAGGCAGAGGGACCTTGTGCGGGACACAGCGTGAATCTAATAAAAAAAATGATTATTTTTTATGTCAGTTTAAGAAAATGCCAACATTTTAAATTTAACAAAAGACGGAAAGGTTAATCTTATGAATATTTTTTTTATTAAACGAGCAAGAGTTCAGTCCACTTTGGAAGCACTGAACTTAGGTACTGGAGGATAGATATTTTTTATTACTATTAAGGGAATGCGGACATAACTTATAATTATACGTAGGGCAATAGTCACCACAAAGAACTTGTTGCGATCCTTCTTTTTAGATTTTTTAATTTTATATACATATATTCAATATGTATGTATGTATACGTATTTGGATTGATATCAAGTCTAGTAGCAGTTAGTAAATTATTTTAGAACCGCGATGTCAATTTTACTGTGTCTCATTATACAGTGAATATAATGAAGCGGAAATGATACGATGTTGTGTAATATTTTCCTTGTTATTATATTTTATGTCTTTATAATTAATTTCTTGTTTATAACGGAAAATAAGAAAGTTGTTAAGATATATATGTTTCTTTAAGGAAAGTTGTACGGAAATAGGATATTTTCTTGTTCTAGCTAAGTATTAATCCATAGACTTGTATTGATAGCTATTAGTTTTAAGTTTACTATTTCCTCATTTTGAAGTAGGAACTGGTTACCAAATTGCAATCATGATTATCCTTGTTGCATTCAATCATTAACATTTTCCTTGTAGCCCATCTATGTATTTACTATTACTTGAAGGAATTAAGTAATTATTATTTGTTGGAGTATTTCTACTGTTTGTATTGTAATTTAAAAACAATCTTTATTTTGAGGGAAGTCATTTTTAATAATATCAAATAATACCACTAAAATGATGTTAATTGGCACTTGTTAATTGGCAGTTAAATTTATGATGAATTAATATGAAAAGACTTATTTGCCTGTCATACCAGAATATTACTAAAAAAGAATATGATATATAATATATTTATTTAATTAACTTTTTTTTATTTTCGAGTTCCAAGAGAATAATTATATATCAAAATAATCTAAACAAAAAACATAAATTCAATTTTTGTTTTCAGATTTTTCATAATAACGTTCTTATTCCCGCGTACATGGCTTCTCTACGTGGCGAGTGTGTTGATAGGCGCCGGTGCAGCAGCGATATGGACGGGGCAAGGCAACTATCTAACGTTAAACAGTGACGCAGATACCATATCTAGGAATTCTGGAATATTCTGGGCTATGTTACAATGCAGGTAATAAATATGTTATAATAACTTACTGCACAAGCGTAAAAGCTCAGCTTGGTGCACACGTCGTTCTTATAGTATCTTATGACACAAAACGTTAATATATATTGCATCATTAACAATAAGCTATATATACTTAGCTTCACGCTCTATCCCTAGCGGGGTAGGCAGAGAGAACGGAGCGCCAAAGGCTACGGTCTGGGCGTACCTCTTTCGCCTCGTCCACTGTCATCAAGCTTTTTACGTAATGATCCTCCAGTATCGTCGATAATGTCTTTTCGAAGGTCAACCGAGGTCTCCCCCTCCATCTCTTACAACTCACAAATAAGCTATATACAATGTAATAATATCTCTATTTATTTTAAGTCAGAATACAGCACAGTAAAGGGAATTTCCACATAAATTATACATATTTATTATTATATGAAAAGGCATTAAAACTACTTAAGTTGCTATATGTTGTACGTAAGATGATAAGACAAAGGTATTAATAAATATTAGATTCTAAACACGCTACTGTGCGCGTCATACGCTATTTACTTCATATTTGTTTACACTTTCTGTTCAATGTTTCACACATACTCGTACTTACCGACTATTGGCAAGTCTCGCACATAGATATATTTATAATTGCATTGCGTGATGGAAATTATAACTAATATAGGCGCATTCAAGCGACTGTTAGATACATTTTACCTTCGTGTTACTTTAATTACACATTGACATTGAAAATACATTTTCCTTTTAAATTTCAAAACTATTTAGAAGTTTATTGTTGTTACGTATATAAAGGTGGCACTGAGAGTGAAAATTAAATATAAATAGAGAAGAATATACGTAGTTATGCTTTATATTAACGTAGTTTATTTATATTATAATTTTTCATCTTCTTCCTTTAATACTTTCAAAACGTAAGCCTGTCGTTGTTGTGCATTTAATAAAACCTTTAATTCCTCCTAGACCTTTTAATTTCTACGTAATAGTTCAGTTGGCAAAACTTTTTTAGGGCTTTGTACCTCAAAATAAAAAGGGATGCTTTGTTGTCTGTTTGTCAAAACCATTTACGTCGCCGTCATGTATAGTTATCAAAACAAAAAACATGTTTCTAAGACAATGCAATCCAAATTAAGTTAATTGGCAAGTAGTGGGCGAACTTGCATCAAAATAAAGGACAAAATTTAAATTTACATTTGTATTACAGTTTAAAACTATTACAAACTAAGTTTGTCCATTTTTATAAGTTGTACTTTCTGTTGGCCTATAATCCAAACTGTACAAAGCAAATATTTAAGGACAAATTAGTTGTAACAGACAGACGGGGGGACGGACTAACATTCCCACGTTAGTGATCCCCTTCGGTAATATTTTTTCATATAAAGCTTTAAAAATATAACAAGAAAATAAAAGTAACCCTTAAAATAACCCACTGTATCAGTTATGGACTACTTAGATTATATCATATATCATACACACTCCGTCATTTCCACTCAACCACGCAGGCGAAGCCGCCGGTAAAACCTAATTTTATATTAAAAGTTTCTGATATGGGTATAAATAATTGGTACACATATTTGTATATAAATGCTTTTTTTTGCAGCTTATTCTTCGGAAATCTTTTCGTATTTATCAAGTTCCAAGGGAAAACGCACATAGACACGGACACGCGCAATGTAGTCTTCGGTGCGCTAACAGCTGTGTGCGCTGTTGGCATTGTGTTCATACTGTCGTTGAGGCCGACGAGACGAGCCCCAGCCGTTGATGATGTAAAGGTCCTCTTTAACTATTTATTCTTTACTATTTTAACTTAACTTTTTTGCTTTAAGGTAACTTGTGTTAAAAATTAAGCTGCAATTTCTTACTTTTTCAATTTCTTTCTTTACTTAAGAAGTGTAGAGATCTGCCACTCAACATGTTATGGCTCGAGAATTCGACGGAAAACTTGATAAAGGAGTGTCATGACACAGATTAAAGTGAAATGTGTGTCATGACAGCTAAACTTCCCTATGCTATATTGTTATGTTACAGCGTTAATCTAATGGATACAGCGTTAATCTAAAGAAACAACTTTACTGAAATGGAACATTGAGTAAAGATTCATAGAACAGATCAAAAGTGATATTTTTACCTATCAGAAAAGAAATGAAAAGAGTTATTTGGAAACCGTTCTAGAGGCGCGGGTTCGAATCCTGTTATGTTAAATTTTTTGTACGTTTTCTAAATAAAAAATTAAAAATAGTAAAAAAGAAAAGAAAAGCAAACATTATATGAAGATACTTAATTTATAAACAATTAAGTATTTTTATACATTTAACTATTTTATTATAGTATCGATATATATAATCATATTTTCATGAATATATGTTTAATATATATGTATGTTGAATTTATATCAAAAGAGAAAGCTATTAAAATTTTAAACAAACAAAATTTACATTAGTGAAGAGAATTATTTTGATTGAAATATGAAATGCTCTAAATGTATGTGTAAATAAGTTCTCTACGACTTGGTACATAAGATAATTACCATGTTATATAATTAAATGTTATATTCCTTATCTCTAATTTCTTAGTAAATTATTCATTATCCATGAACATGTGAACATAAACAACAAAGGAAAATTTCCATAGATTGTTTTTTTTTTATTAAAATATGAACGAATACAATGATATAATTATTATTCATCATTGGAGAATATTGTTTGTTAAAAGCAAATACATTCACGACTCTAGCTTACCGGCTATCAAAATATAATATTTTATTACTATTTTCTTCTGTTTTAATTTTATAGTTATTTATATAAACCAATAGAATGTTACGTGTAACGCTTTAATGAAAAATATAGCGCACGTAACAAATAACAATACTTTTACAATGTTTAGAAGTGTTATTCCACTAAAAAAATATTTGAAAAATTTCCTCAAAAAGTATTTGAACTCGCGCCGTGAAACCGTGCGAGCGTTCTTAGCATTGAAAATTCAAGCGTGCTTAGAATTATCATTTGGCAAGAGAATATGGCATTAGCTATATTTTTAAACATGTTTAAAATGTTGTTCCACAATTAACGTTTTTTACCTTAAGTAAACAAAAGTTAAAAAAATATTTTTTAACTAAGAAAGACTTCTCATAACCAGATGTAGAGGTACAGGTTCTAGGCAATTATTATCTTTGGATAGTGAAAATCAGTAATAATCTCCCTTAAGAAAGAAGATATAAGTTATGACAGAAATAAGTTGTAAGCGTACGATTTTGTAACGTACAATTTTGTGGTCAGCTCTTGGATGGTTACTTTAGCACAGCATCAAATTGCGCTATGTTCAATATTTCAAACATTCAAATCCTGTATAAACTCTCACAATTTAATATTCTTTATCTTTTAACTAAACTTTGACACTCCAAAGTATGTCATAAGGTCAAGTAAACGAAAAAATCATCCCAACAGTACATTATATTTATATGATATTCTTATTTTTATTAAAGCCTTAAATTGATTCGGTCAAGGGAATCTTGTGAGCTTTCATGGAAATGTTCCATATTTATCCATCGTAAATTTAATAATTGATTATACTTACACGTATTTGCATACTTGACTCGTCTCGTTTTAAATGTCACAAACGAATAAAATATATTTATTTCAAAGGCCTTATGGTAATTACATAAGGACTTAGCGCTTTTATGCATTTGTGGCTGTTTATAGATCTACAACAATGTCAATACCCAGTTTGTTAGGCATTAATACATTTTAACGACACGTAATATTTTATAATTAAATTAAATAATTATTTTAGATGAATGTCAGATTTCCGATGGAAAAGAGTTTATTATCTATATTATTTTATATCTATGTTTACACTATTTTTATATTGACCTGAGAATGTCTTCTAAATCGAAGAACACCGGTTGTACGCACGAATAAGCGTGATTCATTGTCACGTTCCGCGGAGTCGCGAAACAAATGAAAAAGAGACACATTCTCATCATTTAAATAAACAAATATTTGAAATATTGAATGTAAATAAATGTTAATTTATCGACAAACAATGAGCTTTTTTTTGTATTATACAAAATAATGATAATTCATTGTTAATAATTCAATTTAATTCATATAAGAATACAATTATTTATCAAGCAAAATTTTAAATTTTTGGAAATGTGGTGGAAATGCACAGGCACACACACGCCGTCGTTTGGTGATTCGAGTTTCATACGAAACTAGTCATAAAAACTTTTGAAAGTCACGTAATTGTTTGGTTTGAATAACTTAATTTTATTATATAATCATAATCAGTGACTTAACTGATTCAAAGAATTATCCTAAAGCATCAGGGCAACAAGTTCTTTAGCCATCTTCCAGTTAAAAGCGTAAAGCTTCTAAGTCTAAAGTTACTGAACTAGCACTATACAAGCCCTTTATTTTTTTTTCTGTTAAACACAAAACATATTTTGTAAAATTTGAATAAAATAAAATGAAAAATAAATTTTCAGAGTGAAATGGCAGTCACCGAGTCCGAAGGACCTATGGAGGCTTTCAAAGGGGCCATTCGTCTATTTTGTACCAGCGATATGCTGTTATTGAGTGCTGCTTTCATTTATACTGGTAAGTATATTGGTAAAAAATATCAAAAAATATTTTATAATATATAATTGTTTGATTTTTATTTAAAAAATGGTCTAATTTGTAAATTTTACACAATAAAGTGTAAGAAAAGACATTTATGAATTTTTAGAATAGTCTCTTACAAAGGATTTATGGATATGGTTTGTTTTACTGTAGTTTTCTAATTTGCAGGTGTCGAACTATCATTCTTCAGTGGAGTATACAGTCCTAGTATCGGCTTCACCCTCGCCATGGGTGACAACGCTAAACAACTTGTTGGTCTTTCTGGTGTTTTCATTGGAATGGGAGAAGTTCTAGGTAAATTATATATTTTTTTTTTTAAAATTGAAGACAAATTGTAATTTGTCATATTTTTTAAAATTTTGAGTGTTATTCCACTCTAATAATGGTTAAAAAACCGGAAAAAGGGGAATCGAGTGCCGTTTTCTATAAATATTTATCTATATTTACATTTCTTATAAGGTTGATATATATATATTTTTTTTAATATTCGTCATAACATGATCTCTATTTTATGGTACATCGTAACATTATATAAACTATAGATATCACCATAATTAAATGTCTAAATCATGTAAAGCGTCAAATATCAGTTATTTTTTTATCAAAAAGCTTCATTCAATGTCATATAAAATTTAATATAACGATCACTTTAGATAACATAATTACGAATCCCCTTTAAAATTGGGTCATTGCTACCACAATGTTATTTGTGACGTCAAGACTCTTAAGTACTTTTACGGCATACTATTTATATTATCATTGTTAAATTATTATTTTTCTATATTATTACGTATTTCAAATAGATTATACACTTCAGTTATGTCATTGAGTCTCAACTTTTTGTCCGGTTAAGTGTTTTGTTGAGTAGTTTACTTCAATTTTATTTTATTATTGCTTTGCTTTTAGTTAAGTACGTGATATCCTCGATAAGTGATTTGTCGTGATACAATATTTACTATATATACAATGAATTGGTAATATTACTTGACATATTAGAAATAATATACTTTTAATTATGTAGATCCTGAATATTTCGGCATACTTGCGTTTTAAATATTTTATATGATAATAAATGTTTGATTTTAATGCTGTTATTGTAAATCAATTGTTTTCAAATTGAAATATTTTATTTAAAATAAGAAGTTACAAGCTTCGTTTTTTGAACGTCAAACAATTTACCACCATTTCACTAAAGTTACTGCCTCAGACCTGAGAAGAACTGGCGAAAGAAACTCAGCGGGACATGTCTTTTTTTTAATCAAAGCTTTGCATCATATAACTATGTGACAATGACACATTTGAAATAGCCTGGAGCGAGCATTTTATTTCCAAGGCGTGTTATCATTTATAAAATCGTTAATATGTTAATAACCTTTAAAACACAAACGTCTTACACAACTTTTATAAAATGTGAAATAGAAAATTCTCGGACGTTTTCTGGGATGCTATTGTGAAAGCGTACACCCTGTCCCATAAAAAAATTACGGACTCGATGCAACAGAGTTTCAGGCACACTAAGTTTAAGCCTATTTCTAGTATTAATATAAAGTAGATCACTGATTTTAGTAAACTTATTAATATATTTTTTGACATACATAATACATTTTCAAAAATGTATTAAGAGATTTTTACTATTTTTTAAAGTGTTACTCCACACTTAGGACAGAAAATACTAAACTTAAATTTAAAAAACGTATTAAAATTTTGAACGAAGCAGGATTTGAACCCGAGCCTCTTGAAAATCGTTCAAGAGGCGCGGGGAGTTTATGTATTGAGATAAATTTAAAAACATTTTGAATTTAGAATGCTAAAAAGAAGAGGTAAAAACCATTTTGTTGCCGATCCTGGTATAAGCGAGACAAAGCACGTAAAATTAAGAAAAAATAATTCAAATGTATATATATTTAACAGGTGGAGCTTTATTCGGCATCCTCGGCAACAAGACCACCAGATGGGGACGCGATCCCATTGTCATTATGGGTTATCTAATTCACATGACGAGCTTCTTCCTTATTTTCATCAATTTACCGAATAACGCGCCTTTCGGAGACACCATGGATACCTCATATATCACCCCTTCGCCATATTTAGCGATGTTCTGCAGTTTTCTATTGGGCTTTGGCGACGCGTGTTACAATACTCAGATTTACTCAATGTTGGGTGGAAAGTATGCCGATAATAGTACATCTGCCTTCGCTCTGTTCAAGTTCACTCAGGTAGGCATTTTTTTTAAATGTATTGATTATGATTGGATATTCAATGAGATATACAGTCAAAAACATTTTAAAATATTCAGTATGTTTTGGTAGGGGCTTATACACAGGGAAAATAACACGCGACAAGTTGTGGGTTCAATGCCTATTTGAAAAAATGAAATATTTTCATTTTCTTGCTCTAGTATCGAGGCTTAGCGCAGCGTTAAGTTTCCTAATTTAACCACAATGCCTCTAGAAATCGGCGGAACGAGAGCAACGAAGGTATCTTAATGAGAGCGGAGTGTCTTACCACTTACTTACCCTGCTAGGTGCAGGATACAGTGTGAAACAATTAAAAATATAATTTCGTTTTTGTTTCTTCCCACATAGAGCAAGGTATTCAGAGGGAGTCAATTTAAATACAAGTGTATATTTTGAGACATTTTGTGTTGAGTGGCAGAACTCAATGTCTGTCAAAATCTGCAAATGTCTGTATTGTTACCACAGCGCGAAGTAAGACGGTTGTGCCGCTGTGTTAAAACCGTCAAACTTATTTTTTTTTTCAATAAGTAACATTTGATTGTATAACAACGTTGCTACTAACGTACAATTTATAAATGGAATCTTTCATCCACAGTCTCTCGCGGCGGCCGCGTGTTTCTTCTATTCGTCGCGTGCTCCGCTATCAGTGCAACTGGGCGTGCTCGCAGTACTTGCTTCACTGGGCACGGCCGCCTTTTGCCGCGTCGAATGGCGGTCTAGAGCACGTGCTCGAGCTGTAGCTTTAGAGGCCATAGACGATAAGAACTCCCCCGCTATGCATTCCTTAGCTGATAACACTTTGCATTACGATTGAACTCCTCTTGACTCATGGGGTCCTGGTACCTGAGCGTGTTTTTTGTACTGTTGTGTGACTATGAAGTTTTTTTTTAATTGGACTACTCATGTATTCCTTGATTTATAATATTTATGATATTTCATTTCTATATGAAGTAAAACTACAATTGAATATAAAGATATATTAAAAGATGTAAATGACATGGTTCTTATTAAGAAATCATATAAGATTTTAACATAGTCCGAATTAGAATGAAATTTTATTCAATATATATTCTCTATAAGTATTTTTTTGTTCCTCTCTATAAGTGAGGAATTCCAACCCATTTGTTTTGTTATTAATAATAAAAATGAGAGAAGAGAGAGTTATGAATGAAAATGTAGTCAATTTTGAAATTAATAAAAATAGATTTTCAATTGAGAATGTTAACATGTGATAATTCGTTTTTATTATCATTTCATGAAAGAAATCAAATCCCTTAGCTGTCAACTTGTTGCAGTACCATAGATCTTCATGTGGATTGTAGAGTTGTGTGGCTACACAGTTTACATTGTATCATTATTTTTGGAATTTAAATTAAATTTTAATGCCTTTGACTTAATATATACTTATTTCTTCAAAAAACATTTTGATTAAGGAGTTTTTAATATAATATCATAAAACTATGGGTTATTTGTTGAGTTTAATAATTGTTTGTTTGGCAGGAACTTTTTACTTCATTCATGTATATGTATTGCAAGTACGAAAATGTGATATTTTATCATTATGCCTTCCCATCTTTCTAATGTGACTACGATTATGTTCTCAGTAAAACAATATACATACATCATTAATTTTAAACTAATACAATAATAGATAATACATTCCATTGAGTGTGTTTTGTAAAACGACTCAGAGCTAAAATAATATAAAAATGTCAGAAATTAGGGTATTTAAAAAAAAAATAAGCTTAAGTATTAATAAGAAGCCGTTATGTCACAATTAAGGAGAGTCTGTAATCTCGATAGAAGTTACTGGCGTTAACATCCTTCGTCGTCGCAATAAAACACATTTTAGGGTCATATTAAGGAATTCATTTAAAATAGTCATGGCAAAAAATTGTATTTAAATTAAATTATTTTTATCATTCCGTTTTTCTGTTGCTGCTGCTACAGCTCCATCTTGTTGTGCATTGTAGTAAAATTTATTGTGTATAAAGACCACACTATAGTAGTTAAATATTTTATTATTTATACTAATTATTTGCTATGTAATAAAATTGATAATTGTAAAATTTTTAATTAAATTTGATACAGTATAATTCTGTAATAATGGCGTCCTGAGTGTGCCAGTTGAGCACATATCACTTCGCCAATGTCACATTGTGTGTACATATATATGTAATAAAGGTAAAAGATAATAAATTATAGTTGACAATTTAATCAATATAAATTGTTACGATGTCCAGCCTAATAGAATGATCAGGCGGTTGACTTTTGAAAGAAAATACTATAATTATTTAGTATTATAGTTTGAATAGGAAAATGCAAAATCAGGTGCGATCATTTACAAAGTAAACTATTAATTATAGAATTATGCCGTCTTCTATGTTTATATAAAATTAATATTGACACTATACGCATTAATTAATTAGAGTGTAAGGATATTAATTTTAATGTTGAGATCATTTAATTTTTTTTACTAATGTAAGCTTGATTTCCATTTTTAATTTAAACTTTTATTTGTTTATCACAAAAATAAATACTCTCTTTAAAACAATATTTCAGCCAATATTGTAAATATTGTAATGTTTAAAAAAAAGTGTACATATGTCTATAAAAACAATATAATATATATTATTGTATATTTTGGTTCTCTACATTTAAAAAGCAATGTGATCTCTAGTCAATTAAATTGATTTTTGTTGTCTTTTTTCCTATAGCCAAAAATGTCAGCCCTTCCTAAAGTTTCTTTATTTCTGATTTTAGTGAAATATATATGATATTAACAATAAGTTTTTTATTTTCAAAATACATTATTTATACTCAATATATATTACTTTGTTTCTATTATTTGTAGCATCAATCTGTACCACACACATAGCAGAGTAGGCAGAGATTACTTGAGAACCCAGTGGTAAAATACTCTATTTGTCATGAAGACACTTCCATTCCCCCACTTTCTCCTGAATTCCTGATAGATGTTGTGTTGATTGACAGAACTCAACACCATGCTACGCCACATTTGTTTGCCCCACAATGGCCTAAAAGCCTTCTTCCTTCCTTATTTTAATTCATCACCCAAATATCAATGAAAATGGATAGGCATTAAAAACTTATACAATTGTGTTATACTATCAAAAATTAAATAACCATTTTTATTTTACTAATTACTAATACAACATTAATAATTATTTTAAATTTAACTACTTTACTTATTATTATCTTCTTCTTGATTCTCTCCCAGTTTAAAGTCTAATGGTTTATCATATCCCATCATTTTTGCATAATGAAGAGGGTCTGAAAAGTGTCTTGCTTCAATGAATAGAGGTTTGCCTTTGGCATGCATTGTCGTAAACATTCCTGGAATATCTGGCACAACTACATCTTCCACTTTAAAGTCCAACTGAAAAACAAATCACAAAGTCTAATATAATCATTGTATATTTATAATTATAATATAAGATATTTAGTTACAAACATATAAAAGTAATAATGAGATATTTAGTTACAAACATATAAAAGATTTTTTATTTGTACAACTAGCTACAAATTATTTTTTTTTTGGTTTTGGAACATATGTCATATGAAAAACTTAAAATAATTACATATTTTTTAAGTTTATTCATATTGTTTTTACAAAAAGCATGTACTCACTTTTACAGGTGTTAAAAAGAAACTTATTGTAGTTGCTTTATAAGTGAGAGTCTCCGGATCATAATGAATTTCTGTTACATATTTTTTGGTTATGATGTGCAATAGAATTGGAGTTACAAATGTAAAGAATCCGACAACAGAGCAAATAGCTATTAACAGGGATGTACTTCCTATAGTGTTAGCTTCACGTAATATTATGGGTTGTGCTGCTAATCCTAATGCACTGGAACCTACTGAAAATAATTTTACAGCCCTTATTTGTGGCGTAAGTGGTCCATAGTATATACGTTCTAACTTATTATTTTCTTTTTCTTTACTCCCAAAATGCCGTACTGTATATTTTGGTGAATTTTTGATAGATTTTGAAACAACATTTTTTATTGAGGTACAAGTTATAATAGATTTATTTATCAGGCATATATTTTGTTGATAAATTCGAAACATTTCCAATATTATTTATAATAATCACTGTAGGTTATAAGTTATTGTGACTTTTCAATGAACATTTTCACAAATTTAGTGACATTTAACTGTCAAAATTGTTAGCTGATGTCAAATATATACATAACTTCAGTTCAGTAATATGAATAATATGACGTTTTCCCGAAGTGTTTTCCAAATAAAGTATAATATTTGCTTTCCACACACACATCTGTTATAAAATTTATTGAATGGGAGTAGGTATATTTAATATAACACCGTACACAATATAACGACAACGTAACGAAACGAAAAAATATTATAACTAGGAAAATAGTAAGTGTAGTAACATATTAATCTGAATATTAAGGGAAATTCGATTTCTCTGGCAGCGCTAGTCTTTTTGGAAGAAAGTAGATAGTGCCCCAATAAACTTAAGCCTTTTTTGGGGCATTATGGAATCAAGATAATCTGGTTCATAATAAGATTAGTTAACCATTAAAAAAACAACAAAAAAAAATTTATTTGTTGTATCATTAGTTTTTGATCTAAAAGTTGTGTCTACTAGTACAAATAATGAGGTAATATTGGACTATAACGTTTCTAGTGATTGTTAGTATGGTGTACATCTGAAAAGGAAGTTAAGTATATTTAGATTAACTGAGAGGCCCTCTCCGTTACTTTCAATGATCGCAGCTAAACGGTGGGTTAGGTGCACAAAGATATTACCGATTAGGTGAGTATAGTGCAAGCCATATGACGGTCGTGGATCAATCGTTGATCCTTCAGATGAACCAAGAGGTGGGTATTTATTATGCTCTCCATAACTTTAGAAAGCAGAAACCTCTTTAGAAGGTAAATATCTTTAGAAGGTAGTAGGATCAAAACCATCATCTTTTTTAGAATCGGGTGGATAAGGGAGATCTGCCATCAATCTGGGTCAAACGCGTAAGCACGGGCCAGTTCAAAAGAGAGGTGAGGAGAGATTTCAATTGACTCACTCATATTGTCCAAGAAATGCCCAAATAAGACAACTCACCTAACAGTTTTTGCCTCAACTTAACCTCAAGTAGTAATTGGGCTCTGACATTGTGGGATGGTCGCGGATGTTCTGCCTGTAAGTCCTTGAGGTAAAGAGAACGGCCAGGAGATGGGTTTACTCTATCCCCATATAAATAATAGTGCGAGGATTGGTTAAATGTAGTGATAAGTTGCGGACAGGAACAGGTTTTCACCAATTTTGGACCTTGCTTTTGGCAACTTGCCACTTAAAGTACCTAGAGGTATGGTTGTACTTTTTTTTTAAGGATTTTTATTTGGCTTCACCTTAGTGACAAGACTCGACCCAGATTTATATGCCTTGCGGTTGCAGCTTCATTGCAAGACATACTAAACCAAGACTGTGACTCAATAAGCTTTCTAGGTCTAGGAATGTAAAGTTCCATGCCTTGCAGAACCACGTCGGTGAGAGCAACGGCACAGACACTGGAATTCTATGAAGAAAAGTAAGCTTGTCCTCACGAATAGGATGAATAAAAGCATGCATCTCATCCCAATCTGCTGACTTGCAGCACAAGACGCGAGGGGTCGCTGGCGTTCTACGAGTATTGCGTTTAATTGGCATCACAATGGCAGTGGTTAGATGACCCCAAAGGGCCATCGACTGTGAACCCGGTATTGTCCCGAATGTGAAATTAGGAAAAGGTCCAGTAAGGATACAATGTAGTTGTCCACTTCTGGGAGTTGCCGGAGCATGTCATTATCTAAAGCAAAATGCAGTTGTCAATGCTGGTAACGTTACTCTCTCACACGTAATTTGGTCCCCTCTCACCACACCACCAATACCAGGGTGTCCGGGATACGAGATAGATATGTTGAATAATGCGTGGTCATCGACTTCACCAACAAAACATCTTTTGTCTCCTGTGAGTAATAAGTTTTGAGTTCATTCGGGATAAAATAAAAGACTTAAAATAGTACAATAAGTAGAATAATCTGCAAATGCAATGTAATA
Organism: Eueides isabella; assembly: GCA_019049475.1. Taxonomy (NCBI): domain Eukaryota; kingdom Metazoa; phylum Arthropoda; class Insecta; order Lepidoptera; family Nymphalidae; genus Eueides; species Eueides isabella. The sequence goes on from CM032390.1 coordinate 5,230,484, forward strand.
TGTATATACGTATGTTTGTAGATTTGTTGGAACTGCAATGTTACATATATTTAGAACTGTCTGAAAAAGCTGCAGCATTCAAAGTCAAGTATATTTTATAAAATAAGAAGTTACATGCTTCATTTTTTGAACTTCAATCAATTTACCACAGGTTCACTTAAGTTACAGCCTCAGACCTAAGAAAATCAGCACAAGATACAACCAGGTGGCGCTGCAGAGTGGAAACTTCTGCCCCGTTTAACCGATTATCATAAAAATCAGTATTATAATGTATTTTTACATAGAGGAAAAGAATATGACATGTTCATATTTGTAACATCCACAAACTGGCGCTGCAGAAAAGCAACTTCTGCCCCGTTTAACCGATTGTCATGAAAATCAGTATAACCATGTATTTTTGAATATGACATGAACATAAATGTAACTCGCCACCAGGTGGTACACTACAACTTTGTAATGTCATAATTTTTCGAAATAAACAAAATCAATTGAAAATTTAAGTACTGATTTTTCTTAAATTTATTTTAGTTGTTGGCGGAGCAACGCGTGACGGGTACAGCTAATATATATATATATATATATATATATATATATATATATATATATATATATATATATATATATATATATATATATATAATAAGCGACATTATTCCATCCGGTTACAGGTGTACTAAATTTTAGCTTATTTGTCTTACATGCATGATATTTTTAAAAATGTATTAAGATTGTACATTTGCACGTGGTCGTTTCAAAACTCATAATAATATATCACTATTATTAATTGCAAATCAAAAAAATCGCTTTTAATGACAAATATATTTAAGGACCTAAATGGTACAGTAACAAATTTCAGACTTATTATTACCTACTGTATACAGAGGCAGAATAGTTTTCAAATAACTAAAATCGTCATGAAATTTAGTTGATTCAATAATAATAAATTAGTTTCCCGAAAAAAAGCAACAAAATGTATATTTAATTTGAATTTAAATCAAGAAGTTTTGTTTGTGTTGTGAAAAAATATTTGGCGATTGAGGGGGCCCCCCAACTAATTTTGATACCTCTAGAAGGCACGCTACATAGTGCGTAACAATGCACAGTAGTAGAATCAGGGATGTTCCTAAGGAAACACACTACTGTGCATTTCATTAGGAACTTCATTCCATGCGCCACACAACTGGGGAATAATCGGCTGCAGGTGCAGTGTTTCCGGATCGCAGATAATACATGGGAACCTTCAAAAGCCGTATCTAACTCAAACCTAAAGGTCTTAACATAAAGTGTTGTTAAAGTATTATTACGCCTCGTCCTAATAATTTAGTTTCAAAATTACTATTCAATGTTTGAGGCCTGTCGTGGCGCAGCGGCACAAGCGTGTGACTGTAACCGATAGGTTCTGGGTTCGATCCCCAGTCGAGGAAATGAAATATTTAATATTTTTAATTTAAATTTTTAATGTTTCATTTCTTCGCTCTGGTAATAAGGCAAAGCGCGGCGTTGAGTTCCGCCACTCAACACGCAATACCTCAAATTCGGCGGAAAGTGGGGAACAGAAGTGGAACGGAGTGTCTTAACACTAGGTTCCCGGGTTCCCTCTGCCTACCCTGTCTCGTGCGGGATACAGCGTGAAGCTAAGAAAGAAAGAAAGTAAGTAATTTCCGAGTGTGCCTTTGCTTATATGTAATTTTTTTTCGACCGCCGACGCAGTATTTGGTAATACTTAGATAGTTGCCTCAGTGGGTTAGTAACTTGGTTTTTTTAAATATAACTTGGTTGATAACTTTGTAGTATTATCCCTTGACTATAAATGTAGGACATTGCCTACACACTTAAGGGTGATTAAAACCATCAGCATAAAAAGAAGCACGGGTATCGCCTGTACGAGCGAAAATCATCCACAGTGAAACAATAACTTCGATAGAAATGTTATATTATCAATCTTGGGTTCAGTTATCTTTCAATCTTTGAATTCATTATAATTCAATATGCAGTGTTTGTTATTTAGCTTCACGCTGTAGGTATCTCGCCACATGGCAGGGTAGGCAAAGGGAATTTGGGAATTCCCGATGGCTCTTTCATTTCCCCACTTGCCACCAAATCCTGGAGAAATTGCAATTTAAGAAGCGGAACTCAACGCCGTATCATATGTTATTGATCTTATGCAAAAAATCACCTGATATGCGTGCATATATTTTTTATATAAAAGAAAAAAAAATGGCTATACTACCTAATGTGTTTGAACTTCATTGTTTATTATTTAAATTAAAGTTTCTGTATACATATAGGTATATGTTATTGATTCTAATTACCAAAAATTCTATTAATTGAAAACTATTGAAAAAAATTATACACAAAAAGGGAAAAGGTTTAGAAATTTTATAGCCTATAATATAAACATTCACACACAATATTACCCTTCGATCCGGCTGAAGACGAAATAGAGTTTAATTTTTCTTGTTATTTTTACTCCCTGTTTTATTTATTTACGTTTAGCGATGGAATCTTCGTGTTTGTTTTAAAAACAACTAATTTATCCGATAAATTGTATAGGTAGAAACTTTACACAAATATTGTAAATGAAAGTTAATGCTACATAAAAGTATGCTTGCTTAATATTTTTGCTACAGCTGAGATAAAAATGAAATATTTAAAAAAATAAAAATATGTCAAGTCAGACTCGTCTGACGGGTTACGTTTCTGAAATATATATATATATATATATATATATATATATATATATATATATATATATATATATATATATATATATATATATATATATATATATATATATATATATATATATATATATATATATATATATATATATATATATATATATATATATATATATATATATATATATATATATATATATATATATATATATATATATATATATATATATATATATATATATATTCATCTCGTATGAAATGAAATACAATTTGTAACATTTTTAACTATAATAATAATATAAAAGTTATAATTATAAGTATTGGTTAGCAAGAAAGGAGTTTTTTGATTTTGAAATGAATAAAATTGACAAATTTAAGTTTGCAGGCGTGTGCACTAATTTTTTTATGTTCACGTCGTATCCCACATGACAGCGACTGAGGGTCCTTGGAAACCTAGTGTTAACACACTCCGTTTCGTTCCGCACTCTCTATAAAATCTTACTCTGTATAAAATATTTCCGTTTGTGTCATACAAACTACAAATATAAGTAAATATACACGTTTTGTTTTTTTTTTCATTGTTTAAAATTTGAAAACGAAGTGAAAATTCACTCTGTGCTAAATTTTATAACAGTAGTTCAACGGAAAACGCCCTATAGGTTTTTATTACGCGAGAATTTTTATTAGGAGAAATTCATACAAAATGCAGCAAAAACGACGCATAAACAAGACTTAAAAGCTTGATTTTTATTATTTTCTGTGCTCTATATGACGGTAGACAGGAATATATGATATTAACTTCAACTTGATACCTCCTGGTGATCTCGAGATAAATGGTCTTGACAGATAGACAGACGGACAACAAAGTGATCCTATAAGGATTCGGTTTTACATTATGAAGTACAGAACCCTAAAATCATATATTTACTAACAAAAGCGAATAAAATTTTATTTAACCAACGCATTTAAGCCATGAAAGGCGAGTGAGTGACAATGCGGCTATCTTACAAACAAACGAGGACTATTGGTTTAGTTTATCTGTACGCAAACATAATATGCTAACACGTGACGATAACATTTCTGATATAACAATAGTCAAGAAATAATTTGACCTTAACTTTTTCCGATGTTTTAATTTTTCTATTTTAAACTAAGGCGGTGATACAGTAAAGGCCTTACAATATAAATTCATATGAAAATATATATTTAATGAGAGAATGAACAAATTTAACAAGCCATTTTCAAACACTTATAAGAAAAAGAAAATAACATTAACAAATAAATACAATATACAATTTAGGCATTTAAATAACTATAATATTAATGCTTTTTTTAAAGATTTTTTTGTTTTACAACTTAGGTATATATGTGCTGTTAATAGTTAACTACAAAACTAATTAAGCTAAGCGAATCATTTTTAGTATTTAAAAAAACCATTTTAGCCTATAATTACGTATATTGGGTGTAGGCATCATCTAAAAGGTTATGCGCAAAAAAGGTAAACAATGTGCCAGATCATGGTTAAAAAAATAAGGGATGATGTGTTGCAAGTTGCAACTCAAGCGCAAACGTACGCGTGGAGTTTGAACCCATAAATATTTATTCAATAAAACATAAAGTTGCTTAAATATTTCACAGATATGTTTTTAAATTAAGGCTATTGCACTATTATTTTTGCATGGTTATAAATCAATCATAATTGTATATTACTCAGCAGAATTATAGTTTTCGAAGAGATATTTTGTGTTTAACTTGAGATTATAGACCGTTTTCTTTAATTGTTCGCTATTTTGTAAATCAAACATTCAAAAATATTTATTCTATATCGAAAATAATAATAATTTCCATTTTGGACAAGTCGTATTGACAAAGACTCTAAATTTTAAACTACAACAAATAAAATTTAATTCAATAACAATACTGTTTTGCATATACAACAAGTTTTTAATAATTATAATTATAAATAAAACGGGACTATAATCGCCGAGAGCTTACAAGATTGTTGATTGTAAAAGCCTACGATCTTTCCCGCCATTTCGAAAAAGCTGCGATAAATCATTTTACGCGCCTTTTTATTTTTAAACCTTAATACATGAACTTAAGGCATAAAATACTATGAGATATGTAAAAGAGACAGCTATATATTTCCTGCTTACTTTTTGTAATATTATTATTTCTTTCTCTTTTACACTTATTGGATATTAATGTGGATGCTGTAGAGGTGAAGCTTTCTGTCTTTGTCATACTGCAATCATAAACGACGAAAGTTACATTAGTTTAGTGTAGATTTGACGGTAGAGCGAGATTGCCGTTTATGTTCGCTTTAATAACGTTTTGTTTATTTATGTCAAAATAAGAAATTAAAATAATGACTTTGATGTTGTAATGTTGTGATCGATAAGAGCTTTTGTTCTTATAATAGACTTGATATTATTATAAAAAAATGGCTATGAAGTTAGTGTTTTGGACTGTTTTTAGTCTGATCTGCGTTGCGGAGGCGGGAACTGTTGGAGATCAATGTGACTGGACCGGCAGGTATGGTTTTTTTTATATTATTTTTGTCAATTTACATATCGATAAACTCTAAATATATTTTTTCTATATTTATGCTAACCAATAGAAACAAATAGACAAGAATATTTAAATGTCGTCAATGAAAAATATTTAATTTGCCTCTTACTTTATAACACAAGTACCTACGTATAAGTAATTGTAATTAATATTCACGGCTCTTGCACCGTCATCCAATGTGTCCCTTTATCAAGCTGATTTTGATATTTTCCAACTCGATATTGTCCTATACAATATATATTTAACTACTTAAGGGGATTTGACATACTATGTGTATTGTGTATGTTTACGTACCAATAAATACTAGTTAACATATGTATATTAATTTATAGACATATGATATATAGTGTTATTTTTTATACAATATTTTGTATACCTATTGTTAGTATATAGGAGGGTAGGTACCTATTTAGAATTGATTTTGACCTAGTGTAATTCTTGTAAACAGACAATGGATTACTTAAATCGTTATACATGTTGCAGGTATATTAAAAAATCTTTAATTTAGTTACAAAATTAAAATTATTAATGATAAAATAGTTATAAAAGCAAAACATTTTAAAAAGAACATGAAAAATTAATTTATGCCGACTTGATAATAATGGTATATGGACATATTTATACAATAATAAAATTTATATGATTCATATCTTAGAATATACAATTTCGCATACCCAAAATTATGTAAATTTATATATTTTTTGTCTTAACATAATTGGACTCTTAGTAGAATTTAAATTCGTTTGGCGAGATTCTAGGCATTTAGAATTTATATCTTAGCCACAGGCTCAAGTCAGAACGTCTAACAGACAATTTGCCTAATAGGTATCCACTTTAACGCGTTATTCGATTGCATGCGCTAAATTAGCCTTAATTTGATATGAATTTAAACTTTTCGAACATTTTATTTTGGCATAGCTTGAAATGATCTAAATATTTTATCAAATGTTTGGAAAAGGTGTAATAGGAATCGAATTTTTGTATATAGGTACATATTTTACTTTTAAATGTGACCAACCGAAACTAACCATTGTTGGCAACGTCCATAACGAATCTAAGTAGTTAACTAATATATTTATAAATATATTATAACTTATCAGTATATATTTTTAGTGTAATATTTTAAGCTACATACTAACTGTTATTTTGTAACAGCTATTTTATTTATAGCTGGAATTAATATAACTAAATGAACTTAGTAAATATAATTATGATGGTTTTACCATTGTTCATCATTAATTGTTATTGCGCCCCGGAAACGTTGACAGTGAGGGACGATTACGGAACAAAATCAACAAGTATGGTTTCCCATACTATCATTACCATTGCAGGGGGTTGGCGTGGGAAACTTATAGGAAAAGTGTTCTCGTCCACCCTCTGTATTTAGGACACGTGACCTTTCCGGCACTTACATAGTGCGGCCATTGTGTACTAGGGCTTCAATAAAAATTAAAAAGCAAATATGATTGTGTCCCATTGTTGTATATTTATCGAAAGTACTTAATTTTTTATTTATTTCTTTTCTAGAGGGATTTTATATTTAACTAAAAAAAAATTATAAACATTATTAGATTATTTGGAAGCAGACTTTTGATATTTAGATTGGACTTATAAATCCATAATAGATTCGATTTACAAATAATATATTTTAATTCATTCGTTCTGGTAAAAGGCGAAGCGTGGCATTGAGTTCCGCCATTCAACACTAAATGCATGCCTCAAATTGCAGAAAGTGGAAAACGGAACAGAGTGTCTTAACACTACCCTGCCCCGTGAGGGATACAGCGTGAGTTGACAAATAGGCTTTATTATTTAATAAAGTATAAAAATATACAAAAAAATAATGAAAATTTTAATGTTGAAATTTAACCATGTCGTCATTGTGTATTTAGTTAACAACACGTGCATTTTAAAAAGTTTATACAGAAGAGATGCCTCTACTGACAAAGCGGTGCTAATCATAAAGTGCTTGAATAATGTAAGAACAACGTTAACTCGAGAGCATATCAATGCATTGAGCAAAAAGTACCAGTAAATTGAGTGTCAATGGACCAGCATCGGTATACAGTGGGGCTCAAGTTCATACATTAATATTTATTAGGGAGGACGAGGGGGACCCGCCTGTTTATTATAATATCCTCTATTATGACGCGTTCGCACGATATGCTGCACTGATTGATAAGTAGGTACTGAGGTATATTAGAATGACAGGCTCAATAAGCTAACTATCTACTAATAATGATATAATTTATAACTTTACGGTTTTAATCATAATAAACTTTTTTTTAACTATATGATAATAATTTCATAATTTTAAATATAACAAAACTCAAAATTTTAAATAACAAAAATATTTAGAGTTCATCACAAATATTTATAAGTTTAGATTACTTTAGGAGTTTTAATTAATTCATACATGGCGAAGTACTATATAGATAATTGAATATGTCATTAATTTGCCCCATGCACTTACATTGTATCCCAAGATGCAGCGGATGTTCGTAATATCATTATGTGTGCGTCATGCACATTTAAAAAAGAAATTAAGAAAGCTAATGGCGCCAACTACGAATGCTTCTTGGGTCTTAACAAGGACGGTTTTCACACAAAAGAAACATACGATAAGCTATGATAAAGCGTCTCCGTCGACGTCGTGACAAATACCAGTTTTTGTTGCCCGTATCTTTGTCTCGTGCCATATTTTGTATTTGACTAAAAGGGTTTTTCTTTGATTTATGAAATATTCAACTTGAAACTAATAATATTAGCTTTTTATAGTTACTTTTGAAAATTAAAAGTACATATAATATTACATGATCTTTTCATGATTCAAATTTTCTTGAATATAATTATTATTTAGTATTTTTAAATAGACATGCTGCTTGTCCTATTGATATTTATACTTGTAATTGTAATTATTTTGTAAGAACGAGAGTTAAAAACAACTAAAACATTCAAAATGACAATATTGAAAAACGATGATAGTGACTTTTTTGCGGTTTTACATCCTTTGTTTGACCCATATTTTTTATACATACTACGGATGTCCATATCTGTTTACGTAGTTTATGATAAAACATCAGATGGCTCATGTAGTGCACGGTACCGGGTACCTTATAGCGTGCCGTAGCTTTAGTCCGCTGTCCATATGGCAGATTTCATTTTAAATAGTCTTTAATATCATTATACTGTGTTCCGGAAAACTTCCTCAGGTTATTGTAATCACATGTACTTTATAATTGTGTGTTCGTCATCGGCATATTATCATAAATATTGAACCATTCATGGGATCCGAACATCAGGACATTTCACATGGTACAAGTCTGGGAATTCCACGCACCGCTCCACTAAGAGAAAACATCCATCACATGTTGTATGAAATCACTGTTATTTTTAAGCGAAGATTGTTTTTATTCGCTCGCCAATTGGGGGCAATCAGCGACACGTGTTCCGTTTCGAGACGCTCGCCTTAGGCTTGTCTATTGAGCTCATTGAGTCTCCTGTGATGTCAGCTAATAATTTTAATTTAAAACTTTATTGTTGTACATTAGCTTATATTTGAAACCTATATACTGTAGGGGCAGTAAAAATTTATATGGAATTATGGCGCGAATGGGACATATGTACACAAGTTCCCAAGGCACTTGATAGACATAACTACAACTATCATCCTTCGTCTCGCGCTACAGGCACCGAGAGTATTTTTATGATGTGCTTGAAGCTCAATCACAGAGATAACGTGCTCGTTACTTCTTGTAATTCAATCTGGAGTACCATATGTACGCATCAAGGCCAGTGTTCTGGTAGAGGTCTTAGTCAATTAATGATAATTATTATATACCTAACGAGTCTGAGCACGCTAGAGCTTTATGAGTATGCTTCAAATTTTAATGAAAATACGTTCAAATATATCTTATATCACGATTTTTACGATTTATTGTTTGAAAGTACATAATGAAATTAATGATGGTCAAAAAGAAACTCACGTTTTACTGTTGATTAATTATGATGATTGTGTCCTAGTTTTAAGAAGCAAGAAGTTACAATAGCGCTGTCGTGCCTGTATGAATTAATGTCCATATAAATCTATTTAGTTTAATTGTACCTATAAGCAAAATATTAGTTAATTCAAATTTATTATACCTATCTAGTTGGTATTAATTGTTAGGATCATTTGCCTCAAGGTTATTTTACTTCGTCAATAAAATGCTAAGGCATTTAAAGTTAATTATTAAACATCGATCAGATAGTTTTAATTGAGGTATTGCATACATTTGCACAATACTTTGTTTTTGTTGATTGCTATTGTTCAGACATAATTTAATTTTTACATAATTGTATTTATTGTTATACCTCCCTTTGAATCTAGGAATGAATAGAGCTCTATGATTAAAATGAAATAGTTACCGGTACATGTAGGTCAGTGTGATGTGTATCGGTCTAATGAAGGTGTTCTTTGTACTTTTAGTTTATTTTTTCATTACTCTCTAAGATACGCCTCGTGCTACTGTGTAGTGCTAATTGGTGAGTACAGCCTTGTAGGCAATGTTAACCAATTCTTCACTGTAGCTGTACAAGCCGTTCAATTATCATTTGCCGAAAAAAAAAGTATAACAATTGATCTTTAACGTTGTCACTAATTGGCGCTTAAATAATAACAAAAAATATTAATAAAACACGCTGTATCTCGTATATAGGAGAGGAACTAAAGGGAAACACACACTACACTTACCATTTTCCACCTATTCTATGAGACTCTGTGTGTTTAGTGGCAGAATTCAAAGACCGGCTTTGTCTTCTTATAAAAGCGAGGATTCGGAAATGTTTTCCCCTGATTGGAATCAAACGCATCACGACGCATTTATAGTCAACCGCTGTCCCACTGCGCCACGTCGACCCTACACGTAATTTTTGAAAGTTATAAATTAGTTTCAAATGTATAGTTATGTGAGATCAGAAGGATTCGTTGAATAATGCATTAGTGATGTCTAGATCGGTTATTATAGAGGATGACGGGCGCGGGCCGGCGTCGCACGAGCTGCATTTTAATGTCCCTCAATCTCCTCGACATAACATCGATTATAAGAGTTTTCATTTTTGTAAATTTCAATTTATATGTATAAATGATAAGGTTTTATATATTTCTCTGTCCCTCATTCGGATCCACGCTGGGCATAAACTATAATGATACCTGACTTTATTATAAGCATATCTGAGAAATCATTTTTATTATTATTTCAAATCACGTCTATGTTATTTAATTAAGCAGCCTCGAGTATATATTGTAGCCTTCAATATGAAGGATCCTGTCGTAGAATGCGTCGAGTTATTATTTACCTTTATAACTGACGCGTTGTTAATGAGGCGGCACGGGTTCGTAACATGACTCCTTGATGGCATATCTCCCAGTCAGCTGTCTTGTGGTCATCCATCATAAATTTTATCCACCTAAGGTAACACTAAAGCTAAAAGAACTATCATTATAGGTAGACCGTCCATTCTAGTACATACTGTGACAATAATATTATCTTATTTATTGTAGTTAAAGTTCTTTTTCTTTCAATTTGATACAAAAATATGCAAACTTTACAAAAATGGTCAATTCCAACGGAATATTTTGAAACAATTTTTGTATGTATTGCCTTTTACAATCATCGCTTATCTCGATGCCATAAAAAAAGGAAGCTGGGACGACCGATTATAATGTAAAAAGAGGTTCGCGGTCGTTCCATAACCGATTGCAAATGGCACCCGCCTGAGGCTCCAGTCCGCCATTTATAGCCCTTTGCAATCTCGACCGCTAAAAAATAAGCATGCAATGATTTCTTTAGCAATTTAGTATAGACTAGCTATCCTTTCCTTGGCGACGACATTATAAGCAAACAAGATACGACTGCTGAGGATACTAAAATGAGTGCGACAAAAAATACTAGCGCGCCTCGGCTCCCTTTTGAAATGCCTTCGTGTAACGGTCGCTGTTTTATTTTTATTTTGTTAATAAAATCAGTGAAAGACTCCCGATTCTAAATATATTTTTTCAAAGCTTTTATTTTTCATATGCTTATAAGAAGGTCTAAATAAAAGACATCAAACTCATTGTATGTGCGGCTTTCTTTTTGGTTTTTGATGCATGCTTATATTTACACTTAAAAAAAAGTAAAATGATTTTTACTAGACGTAAGTGTAGATAAAATACAGGATTAATGCAACTTGTAATACGTTATTTGCTAAAAAAAAATTTGACTGTATGTGATTTCTTAGAGGCGAGTACCTAAGTGAGTTTTGTAATGCTGGTTTCACTTTTTTTTCATGTTAATTTAATAGATTTGTACGACTATGTAGTAGTTCTTAAAGGCTTTTTAGCAAAAAAAAAATAACATTATCATTTCCTGTAAATTTATGCATGATTTACTTTTTACTTCGGCGTTAATAAGTTTTGTTCGCGTTAAAATGTTTAATTCCACCCCACTAAGCAGGTTTGGCCGTAACTCTATACGACACGCAAGTGTCACTTGATATGGAAAGAGAGCTATCATTTTTGATGCTTTATGAATATAGTTTAATGTTTTATTTTTAAATTACGCTTGAAAATAATTATTTTTTTTATTGAAATTTTCATTTTTAACTTTATTCATTTTTAGTAATTATATGTAGGTATTTTTTTAACTTTATCCTACATATAGCAGTTGTACCAGCTCTTCTTCGATTTCTACACGGATATAGGGCATCACCATCTACACTTCTGTCAATGTAAAAAACTCAAAATAATTCGAGGATATGCCTCGAGTATCGAACCCACAAAATTACTTTTACGAACAAACGCTGATACATTTAAGTCTTTACATTTTTATTTGCAATGAGTAAGATAAAAAAAATGATTGATAGATATTTAATATACGACACTAATGTATTCTTCGTGACATTCTTTGGTTAGAGTAAGAATGATACTGTTATAAAATTTAAACATAGAAGTGTTATAAAAAATATTGTTGAAATAAGTTATTTATTCGTCAAAATATAGCTTTATTTAAAAACACAGCAAGAAACTTTTAAGTATAAATTTTTGTAAGGAAGAATATACAAATTCTTCTAAATATTTTGTCGGTCATGACGTAAACAAAATAGTTTCACGAACCAAAGCAGTTTAGGATTTTTATAAGGTTTTTATTTTAAAGAATAACATACATTCGCAATACTATTTACTTGAAAAGTACTTTTTTGCGCTTACTCACTAAAACGGAAAATATTTAGTACCGTGTAGTCCACGAGAGGGAGAAACACTAGTCATTATATATACTATATGACGTAAAACTGAAATAGTTATATACTTATACTGTATAATAATAAAGTGAGAATTATAATAAAAACAAATACAGCATATATCCATTTTATATGTAATCATAGTAAGTAGTAAAATAAGGCTTAGCGCTAAGAGCCGTTTGGTATACATAGATCACGTACCCGAGGCAGTGGTCATTCAAATTTATAAAACGGACCGGTCGGCTTACCTCAAAATAAGAAAGCCACGATCATGCTTTTCACACCTCTGTATTTGAGCTGCGATTTAGAGTCTACACCTCGTGTATGTCTACCCTTAAAGTTCGCACCTCAGCACATATCGCTCTCCCACTATGTAATGGCCATTCATGTTTACACAATAACACCCAGCAAAGAGGATGTTTTTATTTAATATCTTCTATATAATATACTCAGCAATCTGAGGCTGCAAATATTGTAATATGATAGCTACAGCTGGCTTGACGTTAATACACATAGGTACATAATTAAATTGTCACCTAATAAATAATAATAACTTATCGAATAATATTACCATGTTTTCTTTTTAATAATACAATCCAATTAGATAAATCACCGAAAGCCGTGTTGTCTTATAAGAACGATCTAATCAACGTGATCAATCTATTGTGCCGCGACGTCCCTCGTGAGTTGGTCTCATGCTTTTTGTCCGATGTTGTACGATTGTTCGAGTGAAAGTTGACGCTACGAGTATTTTGCGTGTTGTGAAAACTATTAACTATTGGCTACAACAATTATTTTTATAACTTTTGTACATAATACTTTCTAAATTTTCGTTACAGTAATATCATTACAATTGTTGCATAACATTATACAGACGTATCAACGCGCGATGAATAAAAAAATATGTTTACGATTTTATTATGTTTCTTATTTCGACTAAGATGTCATATTAAACAATCAATATTGTTATGGTTGAGCGTGCGTGTCAGCTCTCTGGGTACATTTAAACGCAGTTCACGTAATGTGCAATAATGTCTTCATTATCAACATTGCTTCTCTGCTACTTAAAGTTAATCAAAATTGCATTACTTGTAAGTCCGTTTGGTCACGGACTCGGGCGAGGAACGATGCGAGGAAAAAATAGCGATGACTTGCCATCTATACGTGTCTTTATGATTGATGAGACGCTTTAAGCTCGACCAGATTATTTACGAAGTCGGCGGAGTTAAATTACAATCGCGGCTTATTAAAAAAATCAATATTATCCTTGCATCATGCAGAAGATGAAAAAGTGTCGAGTGGTCGGTTAATGTAACGCTGACGCGTCCAATGGCCCGTTGGGATGAGGTGTAGGCGGGCTCGGGCGGCGTCAGTGTCTAACGAGCTCAGTAAACAAGCGTTGGCCACCAGTAAATGCTTGACACGCAGCCGGCTTTAAATACACAATACACATTCCAAGTAGCTAGAAAGATACACTTAAGCTAAGACGTCGTTGGCAAGCATAGGTACCTACATACATACAATTATGTATATTATCTATAATGTGCAAGTAACAGGAAGTTGCAGATGGCGTCGTTAGTCCTTCGATATGGCTGTGAAAAAACCAAGATTAGAAAGTAATATATGTCTACTGTGCTCTATATTAAACTTAGATGAACATACTCTTATATGGCTTAGTTTTTATGCCACAATAAGCATAATAACAGTAATGATATATTTATAATTTTGTTTGTCACTACTGTATAAATATTTATGTAATTTTATATCTCATATACTATATATTTTAAGTACAAATATTATAGAATATAATATAAAACGATATACGCAGTGTATATCGTTTTATAGTAGGTATATAATTTCACACCTTGCAGATTTGTTTATTCAATTAGCCATGAAAAATAATATGAACATAAACTTTGATATGGAAAGAAACTATTGTGTTTAAATAGGATCTATAGGTGTACGCGAGCGCTCCTTTTGTTTGATTTTTTTACACAAAAGGCCGCTTGTGACCGTCATTGTTATGGCATTGGTCTCCAAACAAGTCTACGTACGCGACTCAAACGAAACAATGATTCAGTTTATTGCAAAATTGCAGTGATTGCATTATACTTTTTTGTAATATATAATATATAAGCATGTACTCGTTTCACGTTTCACTCGGGTTTATATTTTTTAGTTTCACGCTGTATCCAGCACAAGGCAGTGTAAGCAGAGGGCACTGACACAATATTTGTCTTTTATCAATATTCAATTTAAAAAAATATTAAATGTACATGCCGACTTTCGTTACAAAAAAAAATACATAATTATATTTTATATAAATACAACAACTTATATTATACATTCACATTTAACTGATTAATTTTTATTGCATTGCACGGTGGTGCATTGATTATTTCGTACAATTACGATATTTCGTGAAATAGCCAATTTAAACTTTAAAAAAATATTGCCATAAAAATATTCTTAATGTTATTTAAGTTTCTTATATACTTATATTTTTTTTATTTGAAAAGAAAATTTAAATATTTTGAAAAGCTTAGCAAATTGGAATTTCTATTTGATTACACAATGATTGGATAACACAATTCGTTGTGATTGACAATAATTACATACAAATTATATGTAATTATTGACAATCACAATCAATTTTGTTTTTGAAGAGGCAAATTACTCTCTAATGAGATATTGTTAGATGTGTTTCAGCAAAAGGAATAGGAATGTGTCGGTCAGCTTTGCGAAATCCTTATTCGACGATGGCCATCATCTCGCCTGATTTAATGGCTTCGGTATTTGTGATACACTAATTGGGTATTGGTTTCTGACTAAATTCGCTTGAGATACATCGTTTAAATATTTAGGTATAGATGAAATATATACTGAGAAATACTTTGCGTAAGAGAAATTACGTACATTAACAATTATGCCGGTAAGGTTGAAACTTTTAATTATATCCTTATGTACATACACATGTATGTACATGTTTTATTGTTACGTATTTGTTAAGTTGCAAATTATAATTGTTCTATGTACGTTTTCGAATAAGAAAATCCAGAATAGAATATTCATATTAGAACGTAAGTTATCGGCTAGAAAACCTGTTTCATCGATCTACATATAAATTACAAAATTTCCTTTCTAAATCCTATGGTAACCATTTATATTTAAGTCAAATATTTGTGAACAGACATTGGTCATAATATAATGCTATTGTAGCTGTTCGTGGGTGTAGATCTGCGGAATTAGATTTAATAAGGCCAGCAAATCAACGGAATAGTGCGGTCGGCGCGTGCCACAAGGTCGGTCAACTGCAGCGCTACAGATCCTTGCTGTTATTTCTCACTCGCACTCGATGCTTATTGTATGAAAATGCTTATATGCAAATATTAACTTTGTACACCATATCCATTTAATTCATTTGGACAATTTTTACATGATTTCTGTATATTTATTTAGGCACGAGATTGCAAAGTTGCAGACGTTTCCATGAAGGGAACTTGCTATAATAATATGGAAATCATGCAAAAACTGCACTGCCAAATAGAGACTTGAGCCATTTAAATGAATTTGGTTACGTTTAAATTTGCGACCATAACTTGATCCATATACGGACGAAGAATGCCTCTTTCATTTACCTGATAATTACGTCAATCCGTTCTATTTTCGTCGTCGTTGGTATAATATGCTAAAAGCATCGTTAATTTCAATTGAGTTTGATTGGTTATAATGAAAAGTTTTTATTGAGACCGCGTCTGCGTAGCCGGGGGCGAAGACTGTCCAGGGCGTCGAGGTCGTAGCTAAATAATAACAAGTATGTATATTGTATGTATGGTTCCATCGAGCTATAAATTGTCCGCAGCCGCCGGGCACGAGGCACGCAATCTCAATGCGGAAAATATAAGACCTATACAGCTAGATCGAGTTTACTACCTCTGGCGACTGGACCGAGCATTGTTGTACTAGCCGACTCTAACTACTATCTGAAACCGCTTTCGAACTGATATAGTTTAAATTAATGTGCTAACAGAATACTGATTTACTTGAAGTTCATATACGTATTTGTTTATGTAGGTGCTCTGAACTTGTCACAGAAGAAATTCTATTTCAAATATTTTTTGTTGAAATAGCTTTTAGCAGACACCTGAATTTGGGAATGAACAACGATAAAATATTTAATTTGTTGGTTATTAAAATTTAACTATTACGAAATAAAGAGAGCTTTTGAAATACATCATAAAAATATTTATCGATAACTTATTATATCGAGCCGTAGACTATGGTAAAATGTAAAAGTTTATGAAACAAAGTGTCACGGCTGATAGTTTTCAAAGTTATTGGCGGTTTACGGGCACATTCCTCCGTATTGTCGCGGTCGTGCCCCGTTTACGGCGCATTAAAAACGATTTATCGTCGTCGTGGTCACTTTAAATTAAATTTCTGAAATTTCAAGTCTGAGCTTTGTTAAGCTTTAAATATTATTTCTTTGTAATCAATAAGTATGGTTTAGCCGACCATTTTATCACAACCTGTACGTAATTATGGGTAACATATATAAACATAAACATGTAAAATATATACAATTAAGTAACAATACGAGTATATAGCAGCTGTAAAGCTGCAATTAAAAGATTAGAAGATAGACGGTCTGTTGTGATCTTAAATTCTAACTACATTATTAGCTAGATGTAGTAAAAATAAAATATTAAAATTATGATATATTATTATAATTTATTATTTAAATATTATTTTTATTATTTATTAAAATGTATATAAAAGAGCGTAGGCACAGTAGATATTTTTTTATTTTACATTGTTGTTAGCTTGACTACCTTTTTTGTGGCATACAACATGCATCCTCGATATTGAACAAAAAGTCCTGATAACCGATTGTCTCTATCCATCTTGATGTCGAGAGATGCGACTGAAACTAAAACTTAAATATAACAAATATATATAAATCGTACTGATTCGCTTGAAAGCTGTAAAAATGTTTATCAAAAAATAAATATTTGAATATACTTAGATTATATGAGATCGGTCACAATTGTTGGTAATCAAATGGACATATTGACATATTGTCGTGAAAATGACAGTGTGACAGGTATCAGACTTGTGATGTAGAACGTGAGACTAATTTCTTATCATATTATCAATAAAGAAGGCGAGACGTATGGAACATAAATTAATTTTAGAAATGACTGATGACGATGCCCTAGAGTTCCTTTTATTTATATTTATATACATTTGTTTGAAAAAATATTCAATATGCTCAATATCCAGTGTATGCTCATAGTATATATAAACATAATAAATAGCATGTTTAGAACCATTGCGGTGTTTGTTCTCTGAACACTAAAACTTAATAAATGCATATTCCCTAAATCTGACTTATTTAATATAATTATTAAAAACTAGCGACCTGCATATGGCTTCGCCCGCTTGAATTACATTATTTTATTTACTGTGACATGACTTTCAAATTCCAACAACATTTTAAGACAATATCTATACGTTGGAAACAACATTTAAAAAAAAAATTATAATAAATTACATGTACATCTTTTACACGTATTTACTCGTGTTAGCTTGTATTTGCGTGTGGTTTTTTCAACTGTGTGAAAATTATTATCACAAATTTATAGCGCCATAAAATTATGTGGATGATTTGTAATAATTCCCACGATTGCCTGATCACGTGAAAGCATGTGATCGTCTGAATCGAATTAGTATTACTTTATCGGTATGAATTCTTATGGGATTCTTATATCACCTTATTCATATCCACTTAGACAAATTGTTATTAACGAAATCAATTTAATTCTATAGACTTTTTTTGTTATTCTTATAAAAATATTTCTTACGACATTTACAGTGATAATTCTGTATATAAAAGGACTTTTTCCAAGCAATTAAGAAAACATGTGCTATGCCACTGGTTTTTGTGAAGGCTCTCTAATTACATATTTTTCATAATTGTGCGTAAGTCGACCGTCGGCCACTCTATGGCTGTTAATTTACATTTTTAGAATTATTTTTATGAAACATTAAATGCTAAGTGCACAGTGTAAGATTTTTTTGCCTAAGTACGGAATTGCATACGGTAAGTTTAATTATTATTTTTGTTTCTTGAGAGAAATAATAAATTTGTTTTAAATAAATTTTGGAATTTTGCCTTATAATATATTGCTTGATATAAGTGCTGTCAGGTCAACTTTGTAAGTACCTTAGCGTGTTTTTAATGATTATTTACAACGTCTGTCAACTGCTCGCTACATGTGCTACGCCGGCGCCGGTCGCGGTCACGTCAGCGCCGCACATGCGCGGTCCTCCAAAATATTAGTTAACTTCAAATAATGTATAAAAAACACCAAGAATGTTCGCGCAATAAAAACTCGATTTATGACTAAGCTGGTATGAAAAATGACATTTTAAATTGAACGATGTTAAGTGGACGCAATTTAATCGGTCGGTTTTTTATGTCTCGGAAATAATGTAGCAAATTGTAGGTATATAGTGAAAAGTAGAAGTTAGTTTACTACTGTTTATAATCTTAACAATGACTGCCATCGAATAGGTTAACCTATCTAGATTATTCATGACTCATGACCACGGTGTATCATATCCAGATGTTAAGGAAACAAGAAGTTTCCGTCGTACATATTTGCCTTTAAGCATTCCAATCGTTATTGTTGTATAATAAATACATACATGACATGCCAAAGTAAAACGTAATTTCTTATTCCGTTATAAAATTATATTTCTCCTTAAATTACAAATCATTTATATAATATGGAAGTATAATATGTATTATGTACTATAATATGATTATGAGTGTGATTTATAAGGTGCAGAAAATAATGATCAAGTATTTCTTGACCGAAGATGGAGGGTCGCCCACACGTCGCCCGCGCCGCAGTCGCGGCCCCGCACGAGTTGCTCCCATTATACAATCAGGTCGAATCATCACTACCATTTTATACTATTACAGAGCTATCAACATCTAATATATCTGCATATATGTACCTTTGTATGTACATAGAGTTTACAACGCAGTGTCGCCGTAGGGAGGATAATGTGGTTATTTGATATTTTAAAAAGTTTTTACAATTTGAACGGTTCTTGAATGTAATTTTACTTACTGAAAGATTTTTGTTTAAAACGTCTGTCAATTTCAAGTCCAGTTTCAAATACGAGTTATATTATAAAACAATTTACTATCGTATCAGACTAAAGCTCTACAATCGATTTAGAAATACAATACAATCGGAGCGCACGTGCGGCGTAAGGCCGCCACCATTGTCTGAATATTTTCAAGATCTCTGTGGGTAGTATCTATACAGGAGTATACTATAGATATAACAATACCATTGTTTTACGGAAATCCGTACATGCTTATACACTTAATACTTAGTAGACTTCGTTACTTAATTACTTAGTGAACCTTTGTAATATTATATTAGTTACCAACTTACAAGTCCCTTAACTTATCTCTACAATATGCCTACTAATAGAAATATACTAGGGACTTATGCGTGGCTTCGCCCGCTTAAACCAGTTTTTATTATAGCCAAATAATTATACAAATCTGATGTATGAAATATACCTATTTCTGTAAATTTAACAGAACTGATTTATATGTAACTATACAGAAAGTGGACTAAACATTTATTCTTATATGTAATCTAAATATATAATTTTTTTTATCAGCAAATAGGCAAATAGTTTTTATTAGAAAAAATATACTAAAAAAGTTTTAAGTCATTATGTTTTTCACAACACAGACGCTGACCTAAAAACATCGTTGAATACTATACCTTTGTGTGGGTGAATTTGAAAGCCTATAAATCTTGCCGCAAGGCTCGTGGCGGGGACAAGAGACTTGAAATTGTATCGGCCACAATATGTATAACCATATCCGCATCTACTAAGCAGATTTTATCTCGCTCTGGTTTATTCTAGAGCTCAGTGTTATAATTTATATAATGCATAGAAATATGAACAGGCTACATCATACTTTAAGAATTCATTGTGAATAAGGTTTTAAGCGACCGTAATACCGTAGTAGGACAGACACTGACTGTAAAGCAGATGATCTAACGATCCCAGGATCGTCAGATCATCTCCTTCGAGAGAATTAATGTATTTAAATAATTTTAATTTCTTGTCTCTGGTAAGCAAAGCACAGCATTATTTTCACCCTCTTACCACATAATGACACGAAAATCGGTCGAAAAGAAGAGAACGGAATTTTTAAGCACTACATTCCCTCTACCTACTTTGAAAAACAGTAAAGCTGCTTTTTTAAATTGAGATCTTCGTTTACTAAGTTTATAGGTATTTATTTCGTTTTCCCGCGGGCACTATTATGTAGGCACTGTTAATTCGATAAAACTTAGATTATATATTATCAGCCTAGATATATAATTTCAGGTTGGTTAGAAACACGACATATTCGAGGCGTTGTAATAGTACGGCATGATGATATCGAGTATGGTAATACGCTACCGGCTTGGCGCGTGGGCAGAGCGCGGGCGCAACTCGCGTGTTTAATTTAAGGTTGCCAGCTAGGTTCATTTCAAATTACGTTAGAACCTTAAAAAAGAAAGCTCTTAAAAGTGTAATATTTATTAAAGATTTATAATTATATTTATTTTCATATATTACTTTTAATTATTTTTGTTAGAAACGAAACAGGCCTAATTGTAGGTGTTTAAAAATTATATAACGTAGTTATTGCAAAGAAAACTAAACTAAAACTATATTTTAATCATGATTATATGAAAAAAAAAAATCAATAGAACTTTATTAAAATATTTATAAGGTTTAGTCATAAGCAAACGTACAACCCTGGGCTAGATGAAGGTTGAACGTACGACTCATTGTTATCTCGCGTCAGGTTTGGGCAGAATAAATAAAAGTCTTCGAAGAAAAGATATACATTTATTTTATTATTATAACGACTGTTGTAACTGTGATAACGCTGTATGGGACTTTTTTTACTTCATACTAATGAACATATTTTGGAATTGAGACAAAGGGTCTTATCCTGAGGTATTTTTAATACCATATAGGTACTTATGTATACAAAAACTCTTTTAATAATTGAAA
Source organism: Eueides isabella (assembly GCA_019049475.1). NCBI lineage: Eukaryota > Metazoa > Arthropoda > Insecta > Lepidoptera > Nymphalidae > Eueides > Eueides isabella. Next base: position 5,252,107 of record CM032390.1, read on the forward strand.
TTTGGTTTGCTTTTTTTTATAAAATTTTAAATTTGATAGTCAACAATTAGTTCATTTTTTATTCTATTAAAATATTCGCTTTTATCCAGCTGTGATTCGATTAAAGAAAAAACCGCAATCAATTATAAAAATATTATTAAAACGTTGTTAATTGAGTTGAATTTAATTGGTGGACTGTATGTGATATTTATATTGAAATTTAAAATTACAACATATAGTGTTCTCTACTCAAAATATGCTATAAATAATTGGTCGGGTTTTTCTTAATATTTATGACGGTAGAAAAGTCTTTGTATTAATGTAATCACTCCTATATATCGTATTTTATCACCAATACGTTAAAAGTTCGAATTTATTGATTGTAATAACGCCTCCAGCCTCGCTCGTCGTAAAGCTACAAAAGCAACGGCATCTTTGAATAATATAAGAACTTACAATTAATTGTAAAATATTTTTTTATCCCGCGTCTCTTCATTATATACAATTGTATGTGTGGGCCAAGCTTTTACATTGTTATTTAATAAATTATATATGTTTATTCTTATCTAAAACATAAACGTTCCTAATGTATATTTTTAAAATAAGTGATATATTTCTCCTAATAGCTACACGAATTCGTGAGGCATTAAAGTGTGTATATTAGAAGCTCTCAGGCCGTTATCGGCGCCACGCCATTTGTCAATAATGATTGAAGTTTATAATATAAACTTTTGTTTCTTTGTGTTCATTTATAAAATTTATTAAGTCGTAAAAATGCCATTGCTATTCTATGCACTAGCTTTCTAAGGCATTCGATGTATTTTACAACAATAATTCTAGCAAGTTCTATTTTTAAAACTTGTTTCTATATAGATCATAGCTCATATTGTACAACGACCTCATCATACCAGTTTTGGCATCTTTATTATAAAACAAAAGCGACTTTTATCGCGAAAGCACATTAATTTGAAAGTTGGAGAATTTTATTTAGACGGCACATTTAAAATTCCACGCATGTTGGTAGAAGATTACAAAAAATGTGACCACAAGACGCGGAACAACCCGAGGCAGTTAACACCCCTCCTTGAATTTTTTGTTTCTATGTCTGAAAACAAAAAAGTTTATGCGGTTTTTATGTGGGATAGTTTTTATTTGTGTTGTTTTAACGTGTTGATAAAGTAATGTTGAGGACAGGGGTGAACAAGCCATCATCCAATCATTTACCTTTACGTAATATTGGAAATGGAAGATTGTATGATAATAAATTTATATAAAAAGTAATTATTTAAATAATGCCATTGAAGAATAGTAACAATATCTTTTATTATCGTTTTTAAATGATCAAGTTGTATGATATTTTAATATTTGATTAAAATATTTCTTCCCCTAGTCTGTCGTTGTAAGTGATTGTTCGATCCCCACTCAAGAATCAGGCGACAAGGTAAAGCACGGCGTTAAGTTCCGCGCCTTCGACACGCAATGCCTCAAATTCGGCGAAACGTAGTGTCTTACCAAGTTCTCTCTGCCACGTACAGGATACAGCGTGAAGCTAAAAAAATGATGTACCTATTTCTTTTTTATTCATTGACTTTCAAACAGAAACTTAAACACTCATAAGTACAACGTGGACGTTGCGACAATTATGGTGCATCAGTGTACACAGATATTATTTAGAAACAATCCTTACAATATAAAAAATATTTTTTTATATATAAACTTATTATTTATAGAAAACTAAATTACTTAAGAGTCTTACGTAATGCAATAAGAAAATGATAAAAATCGATCAGAGTCTAATAGTTACATACAATATCTATTATACTATAATTTTATGTATATCCTAGTCCATATTTGAACATATCTTAAGAAGAATCGTATGCGAAGCTACCTTACCAGGGACCAGTTTTTATGTCTGTCCATAATACACGCACATTTTTCAAGATTCAGCCCATTAGGGAGGATTAAGGAAGCCCTGTGATGACGTGAAAGTATTAAGGATGTGACTTGTATGTTAAGAGAAGACCATTTTATAAATAGTTTTACTCAAATAAAAAACTAAACGCGTTTTAATCGATGATAGAGCATAATATATTGTAACTTTGAACATGTTATATGGTACAATATATAACCTATAGTAAAGATATATAATTAAAAAATATATTATTTTTGTTTATTTTTTTTATCCTGCAACCTTGATAAAAACTTTCTACGGCATGAATATACAATGGCGTAACCTTCTTTTTGAGGTACTTTAATACGGCTAATAAAGAAACGTCAGACGGGCCACACATACAATACATTTTACATAAAAGCCTTGTTGTTATTTTTATTACTGTCGCATCGAGGCATGTACTGTCGTTCGTGTTATCTTTTATGGCGTGCCCTTAGTCATATATTTCAGTTTTATGTTAAGCCAGTTCGTGGGCAGGACGTGGGTGTTACTCCAGAAGATCTGCTTACGTGGTGCAGTAATTCTTGGGTAGGCTGTAGGCAATCGAGTTAAAGACAAGCAAGATATAATATCACGATGGCGAACCGTTATCGCTTGCTTGTGGTCCACTCTCTAGTTTATTTCTAGATTGCTTGAATTTATTTTTCTCAAAATTTTTTTTCGTAAAACAATTTTAGAAATATAGTAAAAACTGAATAAATAACGCATAAACAATTATTTAAAAAAATACCTCAAGTTATTTTTACCAACAAATATTTTTTATCATAAGATAATGATTAGTTTAAATAACTGAACTCTCTAATAAAATCATATCACTCAAATCATATAATACAATTTTTACAGATAGTTAGTGTTTAAAGGCCAAAAAGTCATTGCTATGGTTTAGTTCGACATCGTATTACAAAGCTGACTGGCGAAAAACATTACTTTCATTAGCATACATGTTGTGAAAGACACTCAGCCTTGTGCTAAATATATTTTGAGTTTTATTTATAGTTATATTTGTATTATTTAATTAAATTAATAATACATGCATATTAAAATTAATATGCATGTAAATACATCTACTAAAGTATCTCCGTTAATACAAATTTTATGCTATCATTGAAGCTAAATTACTTAAAAAAGTCTGACAAAAGTAATGATTCATAAATGAATAAAAATATAATAAGTACATACTCATTAATTAAAAATAATTTTAGTGGTTTGACATCAACTGCGGAGCGTGGCGTGACGCCAGTGTACCTGCGTTGCCGGGAGGGCAGCGTGTCGTGGGTGTACCCGCGGGGCGCACTACGCTTGCTCTTCAAGCCGCCGCTGCCCGCTGACGAGCGCGACTTTAGAGTCTGCGTCCGAGTCATACGACGCCCTGACCCACCTGACCTCTTTCACAAGTTGCAGCTGAATGAGACAGGTAATGATGCACTTTTGTTATATGCTCCAAATGAGAGGATTTTTGTTTACAAACGGTTAACTTAATTGAAAATATATGTATGTTTAAGTTGAAAGGGAAACAAAAAATACATTAATCATTTTTAAATAGGCAAAGAAGTAATTATTGAGTTGACAGATCACAAACTAATTTTGAACTTATCTTAACTCATTATTCAAACAAAATCAATTCGATAAAACAATATCAATTAGGAAATAATAAAAGACTTTTTGGCTTTAAAAGCATTACATGTATTTAACATTATAAGTTTATTAAATATATTCGTTGTATTATTTACAGAAGCTGCCGAACGTTTTCCAGCACGTATATTCGTAGAAGGTGCTCGTAGGTTAGTGCCTTTATACGCACCTGATGACGGCGATGTCCGCGAACTGCGATGTTTCCGCAGTCGCCACGGACAAGCCGCACTCTACGTAGAGGCTGAACCTGAAGAAGGGCCTAAGAGGAGAGCCGCTAGCTTTAAATATGAAGCCAAACCATTAGTCAGGAGACACTACGACCCCGCTACCGCTGACTGTCGACCTTGTTCCGAATCTGAATTGGAACTGGCGTTCTGTACTAGCGACTTAGGTATGTATTTTCATTAGTTTTCTTTTTTATATATTAACTTAGTGTTTAAACATTCCATTTCTCATATTTTCGTCGAAAAAGATTGACTACGTGTTGCAGAAAGAAACAAAAAAAGCAAGAAACTAAAAATATAAATAATTTACTCTCCCGAGCGAGAATCTCATCTACAACCATTACGCGTCTATGCTGTGCCATTGTGTAACGGCGGCCTCAATGAAACGTTCGATATATCTATTTTTATATTAATAATTTAATCGAGATATAATATTTAAACAAAAAAAATATTAAAAATATGCATCTCAAATGTGTGCAAAGTGCAGTTCTTATGTACTATGATTTATTTAGCTATAAAATTAACTGGTTATTACAGTGGCTATTATTACTGCGGTAATGAGCGAGCTCAGAACCAGAAGTGTTGGTCCTACTGAATGTTAATAAACCCCTGGCGTAGAGACGCCGACCGCACTGCAATTTGTCGCCATAATCGTCATTTCTTACGTCTCGAATTAACTTTTATGAAATTAAAATTATAATTTCTGCTAAGCAATCCTTTTGTTTATTACGACTTGCAATGTTTACGTTCCTTATGTTGTGGTATTTGATTGTGTAGAAAAAAGCTACCGAATTCAACTTTGTTTTGCTAAACGGTCGCACGAGCTTCTTAGAACGGACGGTGATTAAAATGCAGTACCACACCGGATTTGGTACGGAAGCTGTTACATATGCAGTAGTAAAGTAATACTTAGATTCAATTTACGTCCATAATGAGTAGAATACAGGATGAACGAGTCTGTAGGCACGCGACGGGGTGTAAGTGTCGTTATTTTTCCTTTCCTACGCTACAGGTTTGATAGATTATAATGGTTAAGTTATGTCATAGGGACGGCGGGCGGCCATTATTAATCTCGAGTACCAACGCTCCTAGGAGATTTTTGTGTGTCATCCGACATAGTAATAATTGTTATTTTTAGTATGACATGACGTGACGTAAACAAGAAACGCGGCTGCAATTAGACTATTTATTATTAAAAAATGTGAATGTTGTTGTTATTAAAGTCTTAGGGCTAGTGTCCCTATATACTTACGTGTGATTATAAACGCGATAGGTTATAAGTGCAATCCACACTAGGGGAAATATTTGAATTTTTCTTGATAACAAGAAACAACGTGGCTTTGAGTTCCACCACTAAACACACGTTTCCTCAAATTTGGCGGAAAGTGGAGAAAAAAAGTCTCCTAATCAGCACGAAGTGTTTTAACACTAAGTTCCCAAGTTCCTTCTATCTACACTGCCAAGTGCGGAATACAACGTAAAGACAAGAAGAGTGTATTTCATGTATTAATACGCAATATTTTAAGTTTGCTCTTATTGTGCTATAAAGTTTTAAAAGCTCAGGTTTATGTTAAGAAAGAATGGTAAAGACTCACTGGTTGAAAGCCTCCACTAGCTATAATTATCTTTGAAGTGGGGTTGACGACCGTTTACTTTTACAAATGTTCACTTATCTTTTCCAAACAATAAAGGAAAAAAAGCTATCTATTCACGTTCATCACGGATAAGGAAAATGTACGGACAATAGTGACAGTTATTACTTAAGATAACAAAACTTCGGTCAGGAGCTGGGTTTTTGCGATAGGCGTGATGTCAGCATCTATTGTGAAACACTTTTAGACGCTACACTTCTTTAAGAGATAGTTATCGATCGATCTAACCGCATTTAGTACATTAATTATGAGTAAATTTCTCAAGTATACTTTTATTAACATTAATATTTACATAACGATTTTATCAACAATATACCTAAAAGCAAATGCAGTCAACCGTATGGTTTTTTTGTTAATATATGTGAGAGAATCTATTGTTCATTACGACTCGTTGTTAGGTAATTTGATTTATTCAAGGAAGAACTTATGTAAAATGTTATGTCATAAAAAATAAATAATGGATAGACAACTTACGTATTTTCCAAAGTAGATAATATTTTAACGAGATTTCAAATAAATAAATATATTTTTTATTTTTACGGCCTTTGATGTGACAATGAACGGGGTGTTGATTTTATTCACTCTTCATTTAATTCCTTTTACAAAGCCTTAAAAATAGAACGGAGTGTTTGTACACTAGGTTGATTCTGCCTACATCAACTTGCGGGAAAAAACACAACATGCAATATATCCAATTCGGGCGGGAAACAGTTAAAGGAGTGTTTTGACACTAGTCTCTACATATCTTGCCTATAACAAAAACCGATATAGAAGACTGAGTTAATATGTTGCGCTAAATTCATAGAAAACACCCTCACGTTACTTTACGTAAAGATTAAACATCACAAAAATATAAAAAAAAAGTTCTAACAATGTTTTTTTTGTTTCCAGTATCCCGCGCAGTGATCGTGGGCAGCGAGCAGCGGGACGAGCTAGATACTACGCAACTGACGTGGCGACTTACCAAGCTCTTACGAGCGACCGCGTCGGGAGACTCCACTGAACCAGATGATGATTATTATAGGTAACACAATTATAAAATGTACATTATGTTTGTTCTCCTTTTTTATTTTTATGTAGGTTTATTATTATTACAATGTATAAAAAGAGAACGATAAATAAAAAGTAACAAAGAAAGTAATGAATGAATGAATTAATAAATGAAACAATGGCCGTGGTCCGAATTATGCTCACATTGCTCACGACGCTCACACTGCTAACGTGCGGTCCGATATGAGTGAGCGCGCCAACGTCTGTTAGCAGTAGTAATAATATGGACCACTTGTGAGCGTGCTTACGGCTTTGACAAGTTAATATGTTTAACTTGTCAAATTCGCAAGTACCTAATAGAGCATTTTTGATATAAATATGAGTGGAGTATGTGGTATAGCCAATGAAGATTATAAATTGCTTATGAAAATGGTTGTATTCAAGCATTTTCGCAATTGAGGAAATTGACGATAGTGACATTGACGTGAAGGATATATTAAACGTCAAATACACGTCAAAATAACATCAACGTTCACGGTGCTCACGCTCTGACCCGTCAGCACTGTAAGCACTAACCAGTGACGTCACAAGTGACGTCATACTATTCACAAGGCTAGCTGTGAGCGATAAAAGCTCAATACGGACCGAGCGTTGGCGCGCTGTGAGCGATGTGAGCTAATTACGGACCACGGCCAATGATAACTGAAATAAATATTGTATTTTACTGTGAAAATAACGAACACTTTTGCCACTAAATAAGACTGCTTAAACCTACCGAAATGTAAACAAAATATAAATCAAAATATATAGCTAACGAGAACAAATAAATATTTAAATGATGAACTATCACATGATAATTATTAAACCTTAAATCTATTCCTACAGATACGACATAGACAACTCAATCGACGAACAGTCGTACACAAACACAAAACACCATCACAAAGCGCGCACGACGCGCACGACGCGCAGAGCGCGCAACTCGCAGCAGTTGCACGCGCACGTGCAGGTGTCGCGCGCGTGCGGCGCGGCGGCCGGCGCGGGCGAGTTCCTGCTGATGGCGCGGCGCAGGCTCGGCCGCCTGGCGCTGGCGTGCGCGCCGCGGCTGCGCGACTGGGCGCGGCTGGTGGAGCGCAGGAACGCTGACGGCAGTGCGCACTGCTTGTTGCAGTATTGACTTGACTCTCGAAGTGTATAGACTATGCTAAGCACGAGTAGTACGAAACACGCACGCACACGCAATCTTCTCTTATCTTAACACATTGGAATGAAGAAATTCTGATTTCTGTGTGCGTTGCTTGTGACAATATTGTTTGCCTAAAAAGTAAACAAAGAAATCTATATGTGAGAAGTTACACCAGCACACTCAAAATTCGTGAACATTAATTTTGTCGAAATTTAGAGAAAAATTGTGAAAATGCCGTCGACTGCCGTCGGCGTTGGTAGATGAAGATGTAGGTAGATACTTGTATAATTTAGAAATTTAAAAACAAATCAATAGTTTACACTGGGCAGGTTAAATGTAATAAAGAAAATAAAAACAAAATAATATGTATCCACTGGACAAGAGACTAGAGAATTGAATTTTATGGTTACAACAGTCTGTGAGTGTCACACTCTTTTAACTTCTAGTGATGTGATAAAAATATGTCTACCAACACTAGAAAAATTAAAATGATTATGCTAATATTTGATTTTTTTATATATTATTTACTTTTTAATAATTACTAACATGTAATGTAGAGGGCGTCACTTAGAAATCTGAGGTTTTTTATCAAATTGAATTTTATTTGTAATAGTTCTATTAAATATTTATAATATATTATAGTAACAAATAAGATGTTAAAAACATCGCAAACAACAAACAGTGTAACAAAATATAGTTTATTAAATATTTGATACAAGAACTTATTGAGTAATTATTATAACATATATGTAAGTGAAAGTCGCCTCGTGAAACAAGTCAATAACACCTACATTGTAAATATTGTATCTATATAGTCTTATATATTGAAGAAAAGTGATTTTAATATGTAATTTCTATTTAAAATTATGATTAGCAGCAAAATGATAGTGGCCAATTGCTAAGATTATTTTTCATAATTGATATTTATTTGCAGCAATTTATAAATTTCTAATGTTCTAGAATATCAGTGCTTATAAACTGATTATTTATATTTGTTTAAATGTTTACATATAATTTATATTGAAAAACACCTTACAGCTGCTTGTCTTAGTCGTAAAATAGAGAGCTTGCCATATTTTGTATAAAAAAATGTACAGCCTAGTTAAAAGTTTATTTAAAATATAAAATTTCATATAAAGCTGTTGCTTGAGGAAAATATATAATTATTAATAAAGAAAACAATAAATATTTTTCTTATACAAAAACAGCTTTTTATGTTATTTAATGAATGCAATATATATTGTAAGATAAGTGAATGTGGTCCAGAGTGCCAAAATCTGCAAGATCTTTATATTTAGAGTGTAAGGTTGATCTCAACTGTGTACATATTTAATGTAAGATATAGGAATAATTAACAAAAAATCAACCATATTTTATTTTATACTAAGTTGCTTCATAAAGAAATTTATCATCAAACTGTCTTCCTGTAAAAAGCTTATATATCATATGTAATAGAATAAAAAAAATATTTTATATAATATAATCTTATCTCTATTATTTATAAATAACGTTTAATATATTAAAATATGAATGTACGTCTGGCTGTTAACACGACAGAGCGCGGCGTTGAATTACGCCACTGTTTCGATTATTCATTGGGCAGTAGGGAACGAAGCGTACATAAAACTCTCGTCCGAGTGCTTCCAGCGCAAATTACCTATTTTCTATTGAACAAGTATTAATATTAATAAACTTTGTATTTTTATAGATATTTATAGATAATATTATGTATTTTTATAGATAAATAATATATTAGTTTGTACAGATGTTTTGTATGTGATATAGATATACAGCAAATATAAGTGCCTTTTAAGTGTATATAAGAATGTTTGATGAGATGATAACAGCTGTTGACTCAATAAAATACTGTGAACAGACTTGTATGTTTTTTTTACATCATTAACTCCTTTTTACTTGGTCTCACGCTGTATCCCGGCATGGCAGGGTACAATTTGGGAATCTAGTGTTAGGAAGCTCTGTTCTGTTTCCCATATTCCACTGAATTTAAGTTATTGTGTGTTAAGTGGCGGAACTCAACGCCGCTTTTTGCCTTGTTATCAGATCTAAGAAAGAATGTAAATATTTAAATTAATTTTGTTTTCTCAAGTGGGTATCGAACGCACAGCCTGTCGGGTTTAAGTGACACGCTTGTGTTCGTTGCGCCACGACAGGCCTTAATTTCTTTTAAGATGCCTAATATGTATTAATGTTTAATCCCTTTTACTCGACGCTGTATTCTTCATATAGTAGGATAGGCAGAAACATCCAGTATTGACACTCGTTTTTCACGTACCGCCGAATGCAATGCCGCGTTTTGTTTTGTTGCCGGGACGAGGAAATAAAAATATTAAGTAATTCATTCCCCCGAAAATAAATTGACCCCTAATGGTCGCGTTTCCAATCTTACTTTTTATATCTACTACCTACTAATAACGAATTACTAATACTACGAATAACGGGTAGAGTGATAGAGTGTAAAGCAATTTTTTTTTTTTTCAAAATAATATATAATTATAATTTGAATACGAAATAATGATTTTCATTATCTTATTTTTATCTTCGTTTTCAGTATAAAGATAAAAAATTATAACTTTAAAGCTATAAGTTTTTAGTAAGCGTTAATTTTTTTACTATAACGTAATTTTATTCTATCAAAATTCAACCTTATAATTATAAAAAAAAACGAATTAAATATAGCAATTTATTTATTGACAAAATCACAACTGATACCACATAGAAAAACTACTCGGCACGGTTTAACTCTTAACTATACATAGTATCACATAAACACTTTATAATTTTATAACAAACTATATACATATATACCAAAAATATGCTATTTATTTTTGGTAAAATAAGAAATAATATATAGAAATAACCATAGTTACATACATACAAAACAACTACCATTAATTACGAAAGCTAAAGTAATATAATAAATTTTGTAAATTGTTTTTATTGCCTTATCTATAGTAATATAGTGAAAAAATATACAAAATATGAATTATTAGGGTAACTATCTATTTTAGATAAAATTACAGACCATCGTTTTTACAATATGCTCTTTAATATGTTATGCTTCATTAAATTTTCTTTTCAGTACAAGCCACAGAAGAGGCAAATCATAAAACCAATTACATAGAATAATTTTAAATTGTCATTTTCTTTAAGAAAATATCTTAATATTTCTTTATTATACCATATTTTAAAAGTGCCACTTAAAAGATTATACAATGTGATGTTAGAATTAACATAAATGTATGTTTAAAGGAAAAATAAAACAATCTACACAATGAGTGTACGAAGAGTTTATAGGCTACTAGAACCGACCAATAAAATATAAATTAAAATTAAATAAGGAACATAAATATTCTTATGATATACCTATATATAAAATATTTTTCTACTATTTTATGGTTTTTATAATATATATTTAGTAATTTTGATTGAATAATAAAAACATTAGCTTATTACCACTAAAGTCTGCATAAGTCTAATGTCACGGAAGTAAAAAAATCAAAAGCGAAAAATATGAATGTGAAAACGTGATAAATATTGAATTACGTCAAAATTTATCAACATCATTTTAAAATAAAAAAAAAAAACAATTTACGGAGTGATATGTGAAATATATGCTTCATGTTTTTATGAAACATTTCTTTGAGATTTTTTTCAAAATTTAAATATTATAACTTTTGTTATAATTATAAAATTTCACGTAAAAAACAAATTATATAATAAGAAGTACCTATTAACACAAAAAATATTTTTAACAATACTAAAATAAATACTGTGACTTACAATTTACACCAAAAATATGTTATAGAAAACAGACGTATTACAAATACAAAATTTGTAAAAATATCAACAAAGTCGCATTACATTTGACTAACAATAAATATTTCTTAGTAAGTTTATATATAGAATAAAAAACGCGCGAACTCTGTTTACGCCTTTTAATTTTTTTCTCAGCCAATTTCATAGTAACACATGAGCAAGATCATTCAGCCTTTAATTTATAGCGCCGATAGACATTGCAATTTTTAAAAAAGCACTTCGATAAAAAATAAGCTGGAAAAGCTTAGACACACCTTAATTTATAAACGTATTAAAAAATCATTTCTTTCATAATAAGTATTGACAAAAAAGTTGAAAAAAAAAATCTGATTTGTTGTGCGATGCTTTTTTTTAACTATGACCATAAATTTGGTTTTGTCTTTCGATTTTTTTTAATCATAGAAATACATACAAACGGCAAGATTTATTCAAATTTCATAACATTTAAAAAAAATGGTCTAATCACAGTTTTTTATATTTTTCATGATTGTTCTATTTAAACTTTGAATTTAATAATAAAAGGCTCTTCAATAAAATATTGCAGCTATTTTAAGGTATTGCTTTAAAAATCAATTCTCAGAATAGGGACTAGTTTATATAAAAAAAGTAGAAGCTGACAATTTGGCAGTGGCTTATTAAAAAACCTATTGAAATATCAGAAATATAAAATACTTTTAGGCAGTGAAGCTCAAATATTATTACATTTATAGGATTCACTACATATAATAAGTCATAACAGTAGGTACAGTTTCGAAATTATATAAACATTACTTTTTGAATTATATAATATTATTTAGCTTTTGTAAGTTTATCATATTTTGGAATTATTGTCAAACTTTAATTTCTAGGAAGCTCTGAGAAAGAGTTTTGTACGGATCTTATTTGTAAGAAAAAGGGATAATGTATCTTTAAGATTTAACGAAAAATTTTTATTAAACTACAGTTTTAGTTTTTACAAAAAAAATTGAATAATTTTTCAACCATATTTGGTTTATATTATATAACATTTATAGTTATTTTGTTAATTTACCGCGTAGGTATATTGCACTATAACTAATATTTAAATGTAATAAATAAATAAATAAATATCGTCTACTATAGAAAAACACACTCAAAATAATACTCACCATACTTACTTTCAATCAATAATTGAAAATAATTCATGTATTTCTCATAGCAAATATAACGGAAATAATTTTAATAAAAAATATAATTTAAAAATACTCATATTACTGTGGAGACACGGTATTATTTTATTACGTAATCAAGTTTACTATCAATATTGTAATAATGAGAAATAATTTTGACCTTGGAAGTATTAAGTAACATACAGTAGGTTTGTCGAGTGGTAGTCGCCCTGAAGTTAGGTTTTCGGAACTTTTGTGACAGAAAATAATCAAAATGTAAGAAAAGAGTCCTAAATTCAGACCGGATGTAGCCATTTACAGCTAAGTTCAGGGTGGCCACGACTCGTCGACTGCACTATATGTAATATAATTTACAAATATTTACACTTATTTTTAAATATATTTCTGAATAAGTGAATAATAAGTGTTTTGAGCTTCTTGGTTGTTCTATGTTAGAAAAGTTTAATGTTTTGTTATATTTATATGAGAAACGAGACCTTACATCTATTTTTTGATTTGTAATAATAAACACAAATACACCGAATAGTAACTTTTTAAATAAATGCTATTCACCAGTGATCTTGAGTCATTCACGCTAAATTTGCTTACATTTATAAGCTTACTTCAAAATTCATATATTTCCAAAGAAAAATTCCGCCTTTGAAATGTCTTGTTTGTACATTATACAACTTTACAAATGACGTAACAATATTTTATATAAATAATACATCAAAACATGTCAATTAATAAATTAATATTATTAATATTATATTTGTTATTAACATAAACATCATTTGACTGCAAATTAAAGATAATACATCCATCTCACTCTAACCTACTATATATAACTAAGTGAAAATGAGACATATAATGAAGATATACCTGAATAAAACACTACTTATTAATATTCAAAGTCAACATAAATAAATACGTGTAAAACCTATAATAACCATCTTTAGTGTTAAATAGATCTACATATTCATATCAGTACCCCAACTGAGAATCATTTTTACAGTCAAGTTACCAGCGACACGGCAATTGAGACAAATATCGTATGTAAGAAGTATTATAGGACAGTGTTGATATTATAATTGTTACTATACATACTAATTTAACCGGCGACAGTGTCCTCCATATTGGGTATCCAAAATAGTAGGTAAAACTTTCTCGAATTCATTCGTAGTCTCATTCTATCCATATGGATCCAATATATATATAGAAAAAACTTAAGTAATAACGAAACTATATCTATCTCACTCTACTATAGCTACTATACATTAATAACAGAGTGAGACAAATATATTATTATTGTTTTTCAACAATACTAATTTCAGATTTATAGTACAGTAAGTAGTATTACTGAAACTCAACTGGCGTAGGTGTAAGAACATCTATAATAATATCCTCCATGTTGGGTAAAACTAAAACTTTTTCAAATTCCTTAGTAAGTTTCTGTTCTATCCAATTCGATATATGGGCGAAGCGAAGCGTACGTGCACCGACTGCGGGACGCGCTTTTAACACTAACTGCGGGTTGGTTGAAAATCTGAAACGTTACGATGATAAACGGAATATAAGTTATAAAATAAAGGAAAATAAATAATAAATAAAGAAGCTTAACACAATAAATAAAAGAACTCTTTAAAAACCCTTTATTTATTGTGTACTGGCATGTAGAAACCTTTTTGCTATACAAGAAAACATCGTACTTGTTTATATACCGATTAAACTTTTGTGTTAAATATCTAAGTATTTGCCACCATCACAATATGACACAAATATACTTATTTAGCTTCACGCTGTATCCCGCACGAGGCAGGGTAGGCAGAAGGAACCCGGGAACCTAGTGTCAAGACCCGTTCCACTTCCGTTCCCCACTTTCCGCCAAATTTGAGGCATTGCGTGTTGAGTGGCGGAACTCAACGCCGCACAAATATACTTAATAATAAACAATTTAGTAATAAGCAAGTACTGAGCAGTATATATTAGTACGTCAGCATGTAATCCTGTTAGCACTTACATACTTATAATTTCTATTTAAAAAAATATTTAAATTAAAATTTCAAATAAATAAATTGCCTAATTATAATTTTAAGTTATAAATTATTTTTTAAATAAATGACTATATTTTGAAGCAAACAATTTATTCATTTTTATTAAAACAAAAGACTCTCAAAAAAGATTACGTCAGCAAAAAACTAAGTCTGTTAACAAATAAACAAAAAACATCTGCAATTTTGTTTCATTATTTAGAATATGGACGTTTATGTGGTAATATAATTGTTTAAACAGTGGTTTAAAACTTTTGGCCGGCAATGTACATAGTAAGCAAAAGCAAAATTTACCCGATCCACAATCTATCATGGGGCGGAGGCGGTAAATTAATGGCCAGCTGCCCTTCAAGGCCGTGCACTTCCAACTGTAGCTTTATATCAGTATTGGATAGTCCTTCCATTGCTCGCTTTACGTATTTGTAGTCTGTCACCTAAAAATAATAATGAGTTGAAGTTTTTTAATTACTTGAAAACTTTTAAAGAATGTAGAAAAAAGTCTGGAAGGTACTAAAACTATTGAAGGAAAGTCAACCATCAATTTTGGAGAATGTTAGGTACAAGTATGTATTTTACTCTTACAAAACAATAGAATTAGGCTTTATGCTTTATTCTGCATAACTGAGGTAGTAGTGTTAAAACACTTCTTTATTCACTTTCCATATAGAGACATATCGTGATCAGTGACGCAACTCAACGCCGCCATTAGGTCTCCCAATTGCTTCAAGATGGCTGGATCAATTTATTGAAAAAATGTTTTTGTACCGTACATTTCTTATTACTAGTAACTGTTATCTTACCGTTTGAAAATATTTGTTGGTTGCTATTTTATCGACCATCCTCAAAAATTTCTTCTTAGATGACCCTTCACCGGTGGATATTCTGTTTAAATAACATTACACAATCAACGCAAGAAATACAAGTGAATATTGAAGTATTAATTAAAATAAAAATCAAATAATATTGTGATAAATTAACATTTTTCCCAATGTTTAAAGGTAATTTTGTATAAATAAACACATAATTATGTACATACATAAAAAAAAATGTTAAAAAATATGCACAAGAGAATACATATCTACATATGTGATAACACATCAGCACATATTCACACGTATGGTTATACAGCCACATATAACCAATCATCTTAGTGATCACATATCCACACATGTGGTGACACATCTGCACATGTGATCATTGACATGTATGACCTCTCATGTACACATATGAACAAACATCAAAACATGTGATCATACAGCCACACATGATCACACATCTACATATATGATGACACATCCAAACAGGGGATCAATCAGCCACACATATGACCACACATGTTGTCATACGGCCACACATGTCTACACATCTATATATACGAACACAAATCTACACATGTGATCACATAACACGTGTGTGATCACACATGATGTGATCACATGTGATCACATAACACGTGTGATCACACGTCTGCGCATGTGTTCATTCAATATATGACCACACAAGCACACTTTTGATCACATATCTTTACATGTGATCATAAACACACCCATGATCACACATCAACACATATGATCACACTCTCAAACAGGTGATCATACAGTCACACATAAGACCACACATGTGGTCATACAGTCACACATGACTACATATGTGGTCATTCAGCCTAACACGCTCACACATCTACATATATGATCACAAATCTACTCATGTGATCATACATTCACAATTGTAATCACAACATGTACACATATGACAGCAAATCTACACATGTGATCACATACCTACACATATGTTCTAACATTCAAACATATGATCGTACATCCACACAAATGACCACACATGTGAACGTACCGACACACATATGACTACATATGTAATCATACAGACACATATGACCACACATGTCATCATACATTTGAGGCAATAGGAATGAGAAAATGTTGTAAGCTTTGAATTATACCATTCAACTTAGATAATGGGCAAATATGATCATTAACTAATAAAAGAATAGTGTATCATAATAAAATTACGTGGACTCATTGATGGGTATATTTTCTGCACTGTCTACGGGCTGTACGGGCGGACTTTCATCGTCGCTGCTGGACTCCGCTGAATCTTCTACGTCTGAATCATAGATTGCTGGTTTTCTTCTCTATTAAAATAGAAAAAGAACATTACCTTATACAATTATTATAGTTATTTTGAAAAATAAATTTGTGTTTATGAATATACATTTAGGACAGCAAAATATAATTAAGAAATATTATTTAAAATATAACACAAACGTTCTTAAAGTTCATTAAAATGTAATTTAATTAAAAATGTAATTTTTATTGTAAAAATTTTATTTTTTTATTGTAAAACGAAGCAAAAAATATTTTATTATATGTTTAAATTTAACTAATCATCAATAGTCTAAAAAAATCTATTTATGCATGCTAATCTTAATCCCAATATAAACCAGAGAAGAGAGAGAGAGAAGCAGATTTCACTGTTGTATGTTTATAAACACAATTTATTTTTTTGCATATGTATTAAATTAAGTTAAGTATTGTGTTTAAAATTACAATATTTCTATAACTCAATTTAGATTTCAAAATTAATAAGTGTAGTATGTACTTTAATTTTAATTTACTTACATTGAAAAGATAAATAAAGAATGGCACATAATAATAAAAATTTTTACAATAAAAATTAAATAAAAAGTACATTGAAAACATGATTATCACAAAATAGCTATGCCATACTTGTTCTACTAATTAAATTAACTAAAAATAAAATTTAAAATATTTCATTAATACAAAATTGTAAAGTTTTATTTTGAATTACCAACTTTTACTTACTTTAAGTTCTGGAGACACACATCCATGCTGATTTGGGATTGTGATTTCTCTTTCTACGATATTTTCATTACTTGCAAGCAATTGATCTTCTAATGTTACATCTAAATAAAAACATATAATATATTCAAGTTAAATATAAATGTTGATTTAAAAGATTTAACAAGGTTTTTACTAGCTTCACGGTGTATCTCGCTCATAGTAGGGTAATCAGTGGGTACTCTAGGAACCTTGTGTTAAGGCACTTTCCTGTCTTTCGCCGAATTATACAGCATGTGAAGGAAATGAAATATAATTCTTCACTCTGGCAATAAGGTAAAGCGCTTTGTTGAGTTAAGCAACTCAACAAAGCGCTTTTTCATTTTGGCGGAAAATGGGGAATGGAGTTTCTTAATACTAGGTTTTCAATTTCTCTGTGCCTACCTAGCCATATAGGGGATACAGCGTGAAGTTGAGAAAAATAGGACATACTCAAAAAAACTCTTTCTTTATTATTTTATTACGTTAACCTGCGGAAATAAAGTTGTAATGACTTTGTGCCCCCTTGAAGATACACTAAATTTAAAATATATGCAGGCAAAAAAATAACATTCACACATGTTTCTTTTTGTTTAAATTATACAGATTATAATCTGTGTTAATGTAGTAATGGTCATGGCCACGTCGAGAACATTTGATATAGTTGAAGTTAAAACTAAATTGTTACAATACAAATACAAATAAAACAAAATATATTTCTCTTTCAGAAATCAAATAATCGTGATGCATAATACGTACATAAATGCACAGGTACGTATCTTTTACGAAACAAAAGCAAAACTCACTCTTCTCCTTCAGCTTCAACAAATTAATCTGCGTGAGTATGGTGATGGTGGCGCCGCCGTCGTAGCGCAGGCGCGCGTGCAGCCAGGCGCCGCGCGCGTCCGCCGCGCCCGCCTCCAGCGCGCTCAGCAGCGGGCACGCGCCCGACGCGCCCGCCAGCCGCAGCGACGTGATCACCAGCGGCGACATGAACGACGGCAGCTGGAATGTTGATAATTATTAAACTTACAGAACGACGACGACGATTATTAATAAAAGTCAACATAGTATCTAGTTATAACGGTATGCAGTTGGTTTATATATATTTTTAATAGCTGCTAAATATCTAGAATAGTCATTTGCAAAAGTAGATTAAAAATAAAACTATGACTATAATTGTATACACATAGTTCCAAAAAGTGTACCATAATTTCTTAAATATAAACAAATCAGACACAGCGTATGATTGCTAACGCGATGGCTGATTTCGACGATCTTTACCTTATCCTCAAGATCCTCAGTGTCTCCTGTAAAGCGTAAAGTTGATAATAGAATGGAAGCCGTACCTTGAGCGTGTTGAGCTTGCGCTGTATGCGGTTCTGCACGCGCGCCAGCATGAGCGGGTCGCGCGTGACGTCGTACATGAGGCGCGCCAGCAGCGTGTTGGCCCACGCCACCTCCGCCGGCAGCGCGCGGCACTCGCACGGCGGCGACCTCTGCGACTGACAACCGGCCCCGTTACTCACGTCGCCGACTTTACTGACGGCACTCACATTACTGACTCGTTTACTTTAAATTATTTTAATACCCTATATATTATATTTATGGGAAATATTTTTTTTTCAAATACAGTAACTTTAATGAAATTCAAGAGTAAATTAAATTCAAGATGATTATTACATAAAATTTTGCAATATTCAACTTAATTTACACATAAACAACAATATTTATCTAAACTAGAATCTGCTCTACTTCGTATAGCCTTACTTAGTACTTTACGACAAATAAAGTACAATTTTCTATATATTTAAAATATATTATATACATACATACAATAGATACTATACATTAAATAGATTATATACAATACAAAGTTACAGATAAGTACAATACTACCCTCTCAAATAGTTAACTTTTCTATGATTTATGCTACACACTATATTTGTAAAAATAAATCACGCTAGTGATATGGACATCATAAAATTAAAATGACTTAATTTTAGAGACTTTAAATTCAAATATTTTTGTTGTTCATGTACATGTCAATATCACTATTCATATAAAACATGTAACATATCGAACATCTCCTTTCTTCTTCTTTTTGTTCTTGACGCGTTCGCGCGGCGTGGGCTCTATCTGACACATGAGGCCGACGTCCATTTTATGTTTCGGTACCATTTCGTGACTCTGTCATTTATATATTGTTATTATTTGATTTTTTTTAACTTCACACCTTATCCTTTACACTTACTTAGCCTACTGGCTTTATATACATACCTATTCCCCTTGGAATTATTGTAATGAAATTGTTTACCAAATTAAAAAAATATATCAATTTGTTCGTTGTTTGTTGTTTAACTAAAAAAATATGCTATCAGATCATCAAAAATATAGTAACAATATCAATCAATATGTTCACAGTACAACAAACATGTTCGATAAAACAAATTATATTTAGAATATCTAAATTAATTTCTTTAATGTTTTGATATTTTTTTTTGTTGCCACTACTTCGCTTCGTAAATATAATAAATTATATTTATATCTATTTTTAATCAGGTTCAGAATAAATTGACTTTTATTCTTACAAATAATCTTTGACTATTAAATCATAAATAAATACCTGTATAATTTTATTTATATACGGCCAGAAGGACTTTTCGTACGATTCGAAACTGATGGGCATTGCATGTGTGGGAGACGGCAACGTACCGCCTTCCACCGTTGTTTCGCTTGGTTTACTCTGAAATAAAGATATTTTTGTTATTTAAATTTATAAAAAAATGGAATAAATGATTGCTTTTTTTATGTATTTTTATTCATTCAGAAAAAAAAAATAAATAAAACAATACACAATTATAATTGTTACAGAGATCTCCTTTTAAGCAAGGGATGTTTGTATTACCCCGCTCTTCCAATACAATATCTGCACGTGTATGTGTGTGTGTGTGTGTGTGCGCGGGTGCGTGTTTGTTGTGAATATGTGTGCCGTCAATGGGTCTACTTTAGAAGATTCTCTCTCAGCTTCACACTGTCTCTCGCACATGGCAGGGTAGGCAGAGGGAATCTAGTGTTAAGACACTTCATTCCACGTTCCCCACTTTCCGCCGAATTCGAGGCATGGTGTGTCGCGGAAATCAACACCGCGTTTTGCCTTGTACCAGAGCGAAGAAATTAAAAACATTAAATATAAATTGCAAATATTAAATATTTAATTTCCTCGAGTGGGGATAAAGCTCAGAATCTGTCGCTTGTGCCGCTGCGCCACGACAGGTCTCGAGAAGAGGAGAAGATTTTCTAGAAGATTCTCAGTATCTTGATATGTAAGTATTTAGGATAGATACAAATGTGTATATTTATCTCATTGTATAATTGGGCAGATCGTTTAACGAATTGCATCGAAGAAAATCTGGTTTTTGTTTGGGGAATTTTATTGATATTGTGTTTTTTTTTTTTTTTCCAGCTTCACGCTGTATCCCGCACTAGGCAGGGTAGGCAGAGGGAACGGAAGTGGAACCTAGTGTTATGACACTCCGATCCACTTCCTTTCCCCACTTTCCGCCGAATTTGAGGCATTGCGTGTTGAGGGGCGGAATTCAACGCCGCGCTTTGCCTTATTACCAGGATGAAAAAATGAAACATTAAATATTTTAAATTGAAAATATTAAATATTTCATTTCCTCGACTGGGGATCGAACCCAGAACCTGTCGGTTACAGTCACACTCTTGTGCCGCTGCGCCACGACAGGCCTCCTATTGATATTGTGTTTCCATCTTTTATCGTCTATTACACCAACATAATATCACGACAATAGACTTATAAGTTCTTAATATGATTCGAGTTATATATTATAATTTCCTAACAGAGAGTGAACTTGGTTGGTATAAATCTTCAGTAGAGAATCTTAGTTTTTAAAGTACATACAGCCTTATCTAATTCAAGAAATTTTGTCTTTCAAATCAGAAAGACACTTAATCATTGACAATAGCAAGCAAAATAGAAAGATACTTTTTAAATATTAAAATTATTTTTTTATAATTAAAATCAATACAAAAAATAATGTTAATTTGGTCGAGGCTCTGCCAGCTACTACGCTAACACAAATTAAAACTATACCCTTAAATCACTTTGCGTAGCTTCAAACATATAAATGTAAGTCGAGAGCAAGCGGTTTTATTTTCTACCATATAGTAATCATAAAACACCTTTCCAAAAGCAACAGTCTCTTTCTCTGATAACTTGTAAACTGCCATTTCGATGCCATCTTTGTTCTCCTGCGCATTATCACTGGTTGACTTCTCTTCTGCATTCGAAGTTTCCGCTGACCTCGCTTCGGATATGGCTACCATGAAACGACGGTACCTATGGAATTATATTATGTATGAAATAATATTATGTAACATATATTATTTATTCATATACAAATGCATTAATTATTAATTTTAAGACATATAACAAAAAAAACAATAGATACAGCTACAATTAATAATTTCTAGCCATTTTCAGCTCAAAAACTAGCAAGTAATCACCAATAAGATGATACAAACTTAATTTCTAATAGTTAATAAATTTATTTTCTTTAAATTTATCATACAAACCATTCATGTTTGTCTCTGCCGGTACGCGCAAATAAAAATAGATAAGAATGTTTATCCGTTGATGGCTTCACGTGTACACTCCATTCAGTTTCTGTTGTTCCATCTGCACCCGCTTCCAGCTCCTAGCATAAATAGTATAAAATTATTATTTTTTTTATCTCCACGCTGTAGCACGTGGAATTGAGAGCCTAAGTGTTAAAACACTCCGTTCCGTTTCCCATTTTCCCCTGAATTTAAGGCTTTGCGTGTTGATTTCAGGAATTCCACGCCACGCATCTCCTTGTTACCAGAGCGAAGCAATATTTTTTTTTAATTCCTCGAGTGAGGGTCAAACCCTTAATTAGTAGCGTTTACAGACCAATGTAAGTAAACAAATACAGATTTATCTTCAAGCATCACTTAATGATAAGCCAAGATAACAAGATTTGATAACGTGGTGTCACTTTGTTCTACACGTGTTTCTAAAAAACAGTGTAAACCCGCTTACAACATATGAAGCAAATTATTTGGAGACAAAACCGAATATAAAAACGATTGATATTAATTTATTATTATAAAGTTTTTTAAATTATAAAATTGTATTTGTAGAGAATACAAATAGAAGCATTACGGTTGACTCCATCTCACTAGGGAGGTCATGCTATTGAATAGGTGATGGTATTAAATGAAAAAACAAGATCTATTTAATAAATAAAAGTGATACCAGAAATGTCGCAAGTTTGACATCATTTTGCAATAAAACTGGTAACAAAAAACCGGTAACAGCGATACAGATTATATATACAATGGTAATAAGAAGCTAAAAACGGGGCTGTTGTTAATGTGTCATTAAGCATATAGCATTTCCTTGATCTGATAACGATTTCTATAAAAGCAACGCTTTAAATATTTAAGCAATAAATAGAAAATATTTCAACCCAACAAAATATTTATGTCATTTTTGCTTACAGTTTCCTCCAAAAACTCTTTTATCCTGGACAATTCGCTTTCGTCGAGTTCGTCGTCGTCGTCCTTAGCGCTCGTCGCCTTAGAGACATCCGTGTCTGTGTCGAACGAATCCTCTAATTGTGTATTTTTGTCGGCTTGCCCTTGATTATCTTGTTCTGTACTTGTTGATGCGCTGTCTGCTTTCTTATCTACACGAGTAGGTATATTATTACATATTGAATTATATTAATATATTTGTAATAGCAACATTATTTTAATAATTTCTTACAAGAACTAATATCTATATTAAGTAGTTTAAGAGTTATGAAGGTTTTAAAAGTAGCTCGAAATGGTTCGTGTAAGATACACACAGTACATTTCCAGCCTTTTAACTTGGTTAACTGGGTTGATATCGTGATCTTTTATTGAGTATAATTCAATAGTATATTATAAGAAACTAAGTTATTAAAGTCGTATTTTGTGTCAATTTTTAATTTCATACGTGATATTTAATCGAATATACTCGTAACTATTCCGGTGACTTAAGTATCTTTAGTATAAACAAACCATGACATATAATTATCGCTGATTGTTATCAAAGACAATAATCAACCGCAATCACCGTTTTACTAAGAAATTGTTACAAATATTTAAGTACAGTAGCATAATAACTTGATAAAACTATAAATGTCATATATTAAATTAAAAATAAAAAGCGATTAGGATAAAAAATATAAAAATGTACTATTATTTCCTCTATCTCTCCTTCTTTTTTTCAATAATTAATAATACAAAAAAGGAAAAATAAATTAATGAATATTTAACAAAGAATGTATAATGTGAATATTAACTAGACGTAAAAATTAATATATAAATTATTATTATTATTATTAGCGTCACGTTGTATCCGGCATGTGACAGGGTAGTCAGAGGGAACTTGAGAACTTAGTGTTAAGACACTCTGTTCCACTTTCAATCCCAACTTACCGCCAAATTTGAGGCGTTGCGTGTTAAGTAACGGAACTCAACGCCGGGCATTTCCTTGTTACCAGAGCGTAGAAATGAAAAACATTAAATGTTTAATTTGAAAAATTTTAATATTTCACTTTCTCGAATGGGGATGGACCCACAACCTGTCGTTTACAATCACACGCTTGTGCCGCTGCGCCACCACAGGCCTCATAATATAAGTAAGTGCTTGATAATATATAAATAAGTACCTTTATGCATTTTCCGAACAATTCTGTGACGCAATCCTTCTTTACCAGTTTCAGTTTCACTGTGGGAGACGCTGAAATAAAATAAAATGCTGAAAACAGGAACTGCTACTGATTTTAAATACCTTTTTCTTATAAAAATATGCATATATTTTAAGTGCTGTATTTACGAAAAATAAAGTAAAATGGCCAATGTAAATGATTAATTTAACTAACCATTACAAAAGTTATTTATAAGTTTCACGGTATTTGCACCTAGGAGTGTAGGCAGATAATTTTAGAACCAATTTTAAGATAATCAATCCCACTTGCCGCATAATTATTGAGACATTGCGCGTTGAATAGTGGAACTCAACGCCGCAAGTATTGCTACGTAAAAAAATATATATATATATAAAATTATACTGTGTGAGACAGTATATTTTTATATATACATTAAATAATTTCGACATGTCTAATAGAACCTGTTTCAGAGCAGTCGATTGCTACGTTACGAGAGCTAGAAAAATTAAAATATTCAATAATCCAACGCAACATTACTTAAATGGTAATCGATCTTACAATTGTAATTTTTACTTCCTTTAAAGGATTAATTATAAAATATTGTTCAGAAATGAACTTTTGTAATAGTATTACTTACCTTTTTTCTCGCTTCCTCCAAACAAATTTCTTTTTTTTCTCTGGACTTGTATTGGTTTCAGTACTCTCAGTTTCTATAGGCAGCTCCTTGCTTTTTCTCTCTAGGGACTCTGATAGTTTCCGTTCGTTTCCAGCATTTTCCTTTTCTAACACTTGAATCTTCTCTTTTTCGTTTAGTACAATGCAGATGGGATATTTCTTGCTCCATTGCCTTTATGCAAAATATATTGTATTAGGTCAACGTTTCTAGGTCAGTTTGTCTAGACACCTTATTTAGACCATCCTAAGTTTTAAAAATAGGCATACGAAATGTTTGTTTCTAAAATACTATCTGTTTTAATAAGACAAATATTAGACTGTCTATTCAGTCTAAAGAACTAGCCAGACATTAATTATTTTTTTTATATAAATTTTCAATTTCTTTTAAATTTGTATAAAAGGTACATAATGATATTGAATGACATTCTTTATCATTTGTATAAAATAATGTTGACGGGTGACACTAACATTTTTAATTAGGTACACAACACATATAACACAGAAAATATGCACATATATTTAGTAAGTATATCGAAAAAATATATATAAAATTATACTGTGTGAGACAGTATATTTTTATATATACATTAAATAATTTCGACTTGTCTAATAGAACCTGTATCAGAGCAGTCGATCGTTATGTCATATTTCCGTACAATTTACATACGAGTAACATATAAAAGCAATAAAATGCTACGCACATTATAAAAGATAACAAACATTAAAACTTCTAATTTAAAATAGATTAACATTTAAAATGTTAAAAATTAACGAGTGTAGTATAATTAATCTCCAAGAGGCTTGTCGTGATGCGACAGGTTGTAGGTTAGCCCCATTTGAAGAAATGAAATATTCAATATTTTTATTTCTTCGCTCCGGTAAAAAGACAAAGTGCAGTGTCGGCGGCGTTCAGTTCTGCAGCCGATGGAATTCAGCGGAAAGTGAGAAACGGACGTTTCCAAGTACCCTCTGCCTACCCTGCTATGTGCGAGATACAGCGCAAAGCTAAAAGAAAATCTTTTCAAGCCAAGTAAGGTTTCCTTTTCAGCACTAGTCACGATAATACAAACTTTTTTTTTATATTTATATATACATAATTATATAAATGCTGAATTGTGATAAAGTCTTTAAATTTAGAGTACTATTGGCTGATATATTACACAAAGCCTAGTATTTTTGGGCTCTTATTTTATCAGTCAGATATTAAAGTGAGCCCTTTATCGTCCAATTTGGATTAACAATAAAGTGCAATAACTTCACGATCAAAAAAATTGCGCTGATAATAATTTTGATAACAAAGTCTATTTGAGTTTATTGAGGGATAAATATGTATTATATAAATTAACACCACATATGATTAGTTTCAGTAGCTTTCGTTATAGTAATTATAACGGTAATAAGACGAAGGTTCTTATATTTGAAAGAAATGAAGGAAAGACAGAACGCAAGATCAGTGAAAATGATAAGATTAATATCTTGAGCAAATGATTGAAGTAGTATATCTGAGAAGTATGTTTAGCAGAGACGAAAGATACGAAATGGATGTGGAAAAGTGTATTGCTGTCGGTGACAGAGTTAACGGTACCTTAGCTGCATTGTTGAGACGGCGAAACGTCAGCATGGCTGCACGTTTGCCAGTACATAATGCAGTGTTGGAACCAACGCTGTTATACGGCAGCGAAACGTATATTACAGAAGAAGTATGTAAGAAAGATGAACACTGTGATGTTTAGTTGATCGCTAAACTGACTCCGAATATCCTTCAAAGGGATCACATCTCCATAGTATCCAATGAAGATATATAGAATGTTAGGTACTAGCGTGGATGTCACTGTGAGAATAAACGCATGTCCAGCAAAAAAGTGAAGAAAGAACTGGAGGAGGGTCTCGTAAAAAGTATAAGGACCTCCCGGCATTTATAAAGAGATTGATGACTGTGGACGAGGCGAAATAGGTATGACGAGACCTTAGCGTTTGGCGCTCGGTTCTCTCTGCCTACCCGCTAGCGATATAGCGTAAAGTTAATTAAAGTAACTAATTCATAATTATAGCGGATTATTTTCTAAGGTAAATTTGAAGAAAATTTATTGAAAAGTAAATATAAAGTCTCTAAGTCACAAAAATATACCAATATAGGTTTCATCACTAAAATTTAAAAATATAAAATGGTGATTGAATCAATAGTAAACTGCGGTGTCATTAACCTGATTGCGCGATTCATTACGGAAGAATAAGCAAAGTTCAATGATCCGTTGTCAAAGATATCGATCGCACAATATATCAAAAAAATAATTTAAAGTAAAGAAATCTCTATAAATAAGGTAAAGCGCGGCGTTGAGTTCCGCCACTCAACAAGCAATGCCTCAAATTCGGGGAACGGAAGTGGAACGGAGAGTCTTAACACTAGGTTCCCGGGTTCCCTCTGGCTACCCTGCCTCGTGCAGGATACAGTGTGAAGATAGTCTCAAATCTCTATTGTATTATATATAAAGAAACTTCTTAGTATTTCATGGAAAATCGGACCAGCTTATTTGTGTAGGTATAGAGGGCCCCTTTAAAATGCGTATTAACGGTCACCTCTTATGTCCAAGTTGCTCTGTCTGCCTAAACAATATTATTGACAACTATAATAGATATTTTTTTTACTATTTTTACAGAGTTATTTCGTACTTAGAAAAGAAAACATTTTTTTTAAATAAAAACAATAAAAGATATGTATTTAGAATCTAACAAAGAATCTTAGCTTATTATCTTTGCTTAGCTTATCGAACAAAATTGGATTTTACTATTAAGGCGAAAGATTAATGATAACAAATTAGGATATATTAATAATTAATTAACTATAAATAATTCCTATTTCTTAAATACCTAATAAAACAGGTTTTATATGCGTTCATTTTCAAGGTTAACAATGTTCACGTGAGGAATAGATAGACCTATTAAAACTATCAATTTATACGTTATTATTATAAGAGGCTTGTCGTGGCGCAGAGGCACAAGCGTGTTAAACGCGAAAGGTTGTGGGTTCGATCCCCACCCGAAGAAATGAAATATTTAATACTCTCAAATAAAGTATTTAATGTTTCAATTTCTTTGCTCTCATAACAAGGCAAAACTCAGCGTTGACTTCCGCCACTAAACACGCTATGTCTCAAATTCGGCGGAAAGTGGGAAACACAGTCGAGTGTCTTAACAATAGGTTCATAGGTTCCCAAGTTCCTTCTACCTACCCAGCCATATGCGGGATACAGCGTGAAGATGAAAAAAACATTACAATAGATGTCATCAATATACTTTAACACTTACACTATTAATTAGATAATATGGATGGATCAGTTACGAGAAACGCAACGCATTAAATATATCTATTAATACGCTCTATTGCTAAGAAAAATAAGGTAGTCAATATTTAACTCATAACTTTCTGTTATATTTAAGGAATATTTTATAAATAGGCCATGCACATTGATACAAGATTTTTATAAAGTACCTATCAGCCTAGGGAACACCGACGCTGATACGAAGAAAACTCTTTAAAAAAAAAAAAACCTAAAAATAAAGTAGATTTTAGAAGACGGACGTATATTGGATGAAATATTTTATTTAATTTTGAAATTGGTATGCATCGCGTGTTTGACTTTAAAATGTCAAGCTTTTGCGTCTGTTTGTTTAAATGTTAGGATTATGTAAATGTGGCGTTAAAGGAAAGGCCGCGTACTAAACTTGTATTGAGAACTTCAGTCAAACAACATTAACAATTAGAATTAGCGGGGAAATAAACTTTGCATGTGGTTTTTTTTTATTTTAAAGTGAGGTTTTTACAACAAAATAAATATTTGTTTTTAGAAGCAACACATTATTTTTGACCCAAACCAAACCCAAATAGATATTTATTATCGTATGTATATTATCTTTAAAATCATAATGTTATTATGAATGTAATTCAAATTAGTAAATAAATAACTGTTTAGTTCATGTGTTTGTAGTATTTAAATATTCAACTGAAATAGCACTCTTTTGTCAAAGTACGATTTTTAGCAAAATAATCCATAGATATAATCCAAAAGCATAAGAATATCGACGTAATTTGATAAGTACTTATGGCTCAGCGGTCAAAGCGGACGGAGCAGGTTTAAGTCCCATTCATTTAAATATTTTTAACGCTTTCCAAAAATATTTTTCATTCTATAATGTGGAATAACATTTTAAAAGTGAATGCGACTTGAGTATGATAAAATGTGATTATATTTATATTTTCTATTTAGATTATTACTACCAAAGTATTATAAACGCAACCATACTGTGATACACAAATTACAAAATCGTAATTTATTATTATAATATTACATATTTTACAATTTCCACATGGAATGTAACTTTGTAAAGCGCTCCACTTATATTATAGACTCTAGTACTTAATTTTAATATGGATATTTTTACTCTCTCCGAGACTAGAGCTCTTAAGGGCTCTTAACCGCCGACCTCGTTTGACGTTGTAACTGACGCTCATAATTATTGACGCCTATTAATTATACCGTTTATACAACAATATTTAAATTATAATTACAAATAAACATTTTCAATCTAAGAGAAATAAAAAAAAACCTAATGTTGAATATAATTATTATTTTGACGTGAACAATGTTTGACTGACTATGAACATTTACATATTTGAGGATTTCGGATATTCTTTTTTTAGCAAAAAATATGTTTAAGTAATATTATCTTGTAACTCATTTTCCTTATCTATGTTCAAAGAATTAAGTGTAGCTGTGTAATGGTATGACTCATACATAAATATTCTTATATCATTATTATTATTCTGATGACTTTTTTTAAATTCACGTTTTTATCCTACGTAAATATTTAAATATGTTTAAAGAAAACATTGTGCTATGATCCGATCTTCACTTTCTGTTTATATTTGAGACATTCCGTGTAGAGTAGCGAAACTTAACACCGTGTTTTGTATTGTAAGAACGATAAAATAAATATAAATCGCTTCACCGCGGACCACCGTCGGAACTGGCTACTATCGTGTTACAGATATACTTTGTGGCATTGCGCTATGATGGTGTCAATATGTAATTTATTGGATATTTAATATACCGTACGTTCGCCAAGTCGTGGCCGCCTTGTTAAGTTAAGCTTTTTGAACTTTCTTTGAAAAAAATCCTAGAACCTATTAAAATTTTACAAAGCTCCCTGTTAGGATTCAATAGGTAGAAGAATTGGTCCAGACCGGTCCCGGTTAATCCCAATGACCTATTTAGTTTGTTTTTTTTTTCTTTTTTATGTTGTGCACTGTGTGTAGGGTGTTTTGTTTTTGTATAACTATTTATTTATTTCTTTTTTTGTTATGATTTATTGACATCGTTTACTTCGGCCATTGTAATAAGGGCAGACTAATGAAATACTAAAATATACCCTATAAATATCAATAGAGTCAGACGAATATCAAGAATTATTGTTAAA
This sequence comes from Eueides isabella, assembly GCA_019049475.1. Taxonomy (NCBI): domain Eukaryota; kingdom Metazoa; phylum Arthropoda; class Insecta; order Lepidoptera; family Nymphalidae; genus Eueides; species Eueides isabella. Next base: position 5,282,493 of record CM032390.1, read on the forward strand.
AAAGCTTTAATTTTTTTTTATATCTTAAACTTAAAGCAAGTATGAAATGACAGAAAAGTATATGTCCTTAAATGTTGTATAAAACGAAGAATGAAAATCCTCATAATCATTTACAAATATATTTTTAACGTTTCAACTTGACGTAGATCGACGATTTCTTTTTTTTAATAATTTATTTAGTAACACTGGCAAAGTTACGACGAACCAATTGACGTAAGAAACATTTTGATTGGCGTAGACGTTTGGTCTCTACGACGTCACATACATATATAGACTGTTAAACTCATTACATTCCATTGCGTCGTTCAGTCGGGGGATAATTAAATCTCTCTCTAGAACCACCAAGTCTCATCGACCGTACTGTACATATTTATATTATAACCATTAGTATCACGTCACTTACCGTCTCTTTACGAGGCCCCTAGGTAACAATTCGATCCTCGCTCCAGTGAGGTTGTACAGTCGATGTTGATAGAAAGTTATTTTTTCAATTTTCTCATCCCAAAGTGCTCGTTTTGCTATTTTCGTTCTTGTGTATGATATACGTAAATTGCAACCTAAGAACATTTCAAATTATACTTAATAAATTATAACGACTATTAAATTCTCAAAAGACTTTTATATTTATATGTACTATCTTCATGTTATTTATATTTAAACATAAATATTCCCCCGGTGACAAACAGTGAAAGTAAAAACTGTGCCTTGAGGGACTCATCTTCTTCTACATTTGGAATTATAATGAAGCTCTTTATTATATTTATCTTCTTTCATTATTAATTACAATTGTTTTGTTGTTTGTGACTGTAAACGACAGGTTGTGAGTTCGATCCCCACTCGAGGAAATGAAATATTTAATGTTTTCATTTCTTCGCTCTGGCACAAGGCAAAACGCAGCTTTGATTTCCACCACCCAACACGCAATGCTTCAAATTCGGCGGACAGTTGGAAACGAAAGTGGAATGGAGTGTCTTATCACTAGGTTCCGAAGTTCCCTCTGCCTGCCCTGCCGTGTGCGGGATACAGCGTGAAGCTGAGTTTTGTTATAATAAAAAATATATATATATTTTTTCATTATGAATTAAAATATATGCGATGAAGAAAATCTTTCCTTATGTTATATAAGACGTTGTCATAAGCCTTCCAGCGATCATCTTAAGTGAGCTTATTGGAATTTAAATGAAATTTCTACTTCATGTAAGGGGATTGTTATAAGTGCCTTATTACTTTGATTCATTTCCCATTATTTTTATATGAAATATTATAAATAAAATAACCAAACTAAAATACGTTTACATTTTTCTGTAAAGTTTCATTTCATTTTACGTATTATTCAAATGATTGTATTTATTATATTTTGTTAAACATTATTATATATGAGGTCATTACCACAAATATTTTTTGAGACTCCGTAACGTTAATTTAAATTTATAATACGTACGCACGTACAGAAGTAGAGCTCACGCAATATTTTACAATATAAAATGTTTTAATTGTTTACGTGTTTAGGTACAAAATTACTCGACACTGTAGCGCGGTCAGCAAGTATAAAATGTTATGTTCATTAGTAGATATCTGATTTTTATAAATTTAGGAATACTTTTATACACATCGCACATTTCTGTTACTACAAAAACTCTACATTGTCATGAGGTATATACTATCGCATGAGCGTATCTTGGTTATTTTTCAGGAGGGACTGGACATTAACTTTCAACAAATCTGTTTGTGTAAAGGTCTCTCATATGATTTTTTCAGGTAAAATTTTTTGTTACTTAAATTTTTATGACTAAAGCTATTCTAGAGGTGCACGGTTTAGTTACGGAACTCAACGCCGTGATACATCCTCGAGAGCGGGAAAATGAAAATATAACTTATTTTCCGAGATCAGATCGACTCCACCCAATCGATGCTGTCATACGCAGTGGAATGCCAATGCTATTGTCTTATTATAATATATTTTTTTGTCTATTTAACAAATGACATCTAATATAAAGAATAAATTGTAAACTTTTCAATGCAACATTATTAAAAATAGAAAAGTAAACATGCCTAAATTTATTATGGAAATCTTAAAACAAATCCAGTAATTAAAAACAAGTATTTAGCTTTATTAAACTCCTCAGAACCTATGTATGTACATATATTGTGGCAATATGTATAATAAAAGAAATTAAATGTATTTTATATCCTTTTTTGTATAATATGTAAAATTTTACATTGAAAGCCATATACGATCGATAATAAAAATATATTAAAAATTACTTACCCTCCAATTTCATGAAAGCTGTCGTAGTTTGGTTTATGTGATAAGTGTAAGGATCGTAGTCGGGAGACCTATAATGGTTAATCCATCCCTAAAACAAATTTAAATATTAAATAATTATTTATAATATATAAATACACAAACATCAGTGAAATCTTTTATATTGACTTGACCAATATTTTTAAATTTTAACAAATTGTTTATATTACTTTCTTAGAATAGTAATGATAAACATAGTCTCAGAATGATCTATATAAAGTCTTATATAACAAATATTTTTTATTTTTTTTAGGTATCTGTTCCCAAAGGGTAACACGGGAGTCTATCAATACGACTACTGTCCGTTTGTCTGCACCAGGCTGTATCTCTTGAACCGTAATAGTTAGACAGAAATTAAATTTTCAGAGACAATGTGTTCATGTTACCGTTTTAAATATAAAAAAAAAGAATTAAATTAATATTTAAGAGAGCTTCCATACATGTTACAAAACCCTATATAATGTATGAATGATGATATGAAACCATTCGTCTGCGAGTACGGCTCGTTCTTGGCCCGTTATTTTTGGGTTCATGCTATATCTCTTGTAGCGATATATCTCTCGTAGCGATGTAGGCAGAGACAACCTGATATTAAAACATTCCGTTCTTTACTTTTCCGCCGAATTCGAAACGTCGTTGTAGCACCCCGCATATTATTATTTTTAACTTCCTAGACTGTGGTTTGAGCTCCAAACCATTACGTTTAGTCAGACTTTTTTTTTTATTTCACGAGTCCACCTGATGGTAAACAAAACCTTCGCCCTTGAACACCTACATCCTGAGGATGTAGGTGTGTTGCCGGCCTTTAGGGTGAAGGTGTCTATACACACGACGCTTAAAAGCACCTAGATCGTAGCGCTCGGGGAACACCTCAGAAGGAAGATCATTCCACAGTCTACACGTACGCGAGAAGAATGATCTTGATGCGCGCACGTTGGATGCTAAAAATGCATCAAGGTGGTGCGGATGGTATTTACTTCTGAGGCGGGAGGCACGATGGTAAAAAGAGGATGCTGGCACTAGGTTGAATAGCTCATTGGAACATTTAGACTAGTGTGTTTATTGCACCATGATGGCATCAAATATTCATGAGCGTAATAAGAATACTTTTTTTTAATAAGTTTTCATGCTTTATTTACATGTTACATTCCATAAGTACGTAACAATTTCGCCTGCAAATGTAACTAAAGCATACCATTTAATATTCTATTTCTGTACATATTTTACAACAATTACAATTTATAAAACGGCGCTGCGAGATAATTATTCTGTCGGTCGTTCTATAAAATTAAACATGGAAAATGTAGGCCAAAGTATGTTTAAGTAGTAGACTTTGTTTTTGTTGCTTATTAACAATATAATATGATTTTTTTTATACAAGTCTCGTTTTTGTTTAATTCAAGAGTTTTTAATATTTAAGATTTTATCTTGTGCCGCAATATTTGTAGTTGTATGAAAATATAAAATGATTTACAACCAACAAGAGATAATGATAGAAAGTACTTTTATTTATAGCTTCAAGCTGTATCCCGCATTAAGCAGGGCAGTGGGAACCTCATAAGGTTAAATAATCACGATAGTACATCACCGTGTTTCCCACTTCCCATTTAACTTTCGAGACAGGCCGTGGCGCTTAGTCTTGTCGTCATAGAAAATATACGAAAATAATTTAATTCCACGGTGAGAATTGAACCTATTCTACAATACAACAGCTACATTAAAAAAACTGTTATAATAAGTAGATCTTTCGATTTATAATTGTACATTCCTATTAATTGAATACAACAAACGTAACTAAATCAAATAAATCCACAAAGAGTCAAAATAAAAAGAACAAATTTTTACTAAAAAAAGAAAAACGAAATGCACAATATTATTTATATTATGAATACATACCTCATATTTTTTGAGTGGTCTGTGTTCTTTGACAGACGGTATAGTATAAGTAAAAGGTACATCACTACTCCTCTTCAACTGGAAAAAGCCTCTCCTTGGTTCATCAGTAAAATATGTATCAAGTATCCATTCTTTGAAACTGCTTGCCAAATAGAAGACCCATATACCCATCCAAAAACCATTCCAAGCTTTCGAATTCGGGAATAATAAATAATTTACGAGAAGAATAATTGTAAGGAAGTACATTGAAAATGTTAGGAAATAAGATTTTGGTTTTTTAGTGGACTCTTCTTTATGTAAATTACTTTTGCTTGGCGGTGAGCCGAAATTCGATGGATTAATTTGTAGAGGTGGATTATTGGCACCAGGCTCTAGAGGCTGTTTAGTTTCGTTCTCATTGATCTCGCTGAGGCCCCCAAAGGCATCTATAGTGTCTTCTAGGGCTTCTATACCAGATTCAACTTCTAGGCTATCTTGTAATATTTCCTTTGTTAAATCAGATTCACTATGCGCTAAAATATTATTAAAAACATATGTAGAGACAACGGATTTACAATATTATGTACAGCAAAAGTCGTATCCCGCACATGGCAAGGTAGGCAGACGGAACTTGGGAACCTAGTGTTAAGACACTCCGTTCCACCTGTTCCCCACTTTCCGCTGAATTTAGAGGCATAGCGTGTTGAGTTGCGGAACTCAACGCCGCGTATTGCCTTATAAAGTATAGTAAATTATTATAAATAATACATTATGTAAACTGACAATATGTAATTATGCATGAATGAGTGACATTGAGGGTATACCTTTCAATGTCATTCATTCATGCATGTATGAAATTAAAACCTTAGCCATCCAAGGGAAGACCTTAGTTATCTATATCTATTTTAGTTAGAAAAAAATATTAATACATATTTATTACAATATATTTGCAGTTTTTACTATTGTATTTTCGTTTCTTCTATTATTCAAGTAGTTTATTAATACTCACTCATCTTCACGCTGTATCCCACACATGGCAGGGTAGGCAGAGGGAATCAAGTGTTAAGACACTCCGTTCCACTTCCGTTCCCCACTTTCCGCCGAATTTAGAGGCATAGCGTGTCGAGTTGCGGAACTCAACGCCGCATTTTGCCTTGTACCAAAGTGAAGAAATGAAAACATTAAATATTAAAACTGAAAATATTAAACATTTAATTTCCTCGAGTGGGGATCAAACCCACAACCCATCGGATACAATCACACGTTTCTGCCGCTGCGCCACGACAGGCCTAGTTTATTAATAAGAAAAGTTATATCATTTTAAAAAATGTTGTGTCACATAACTGCTACAAGTTGTTCAACTATTTTTTTTTAAATTGGTTGAAATTTAACTTTTTAATATATGTATATAACACCAATATATAAAAATATCATATTTTTAATAATCACTTTGTTAAACTATGTCATTATTAATATACTTTTCTAATAAGAAAAGCAAAGATGATGCATGTTGGTAGAATAATAATTACTTTGTTTAATAGTTTGAAGCCATGATCAAGTTGCTAGTTATTAATATAATAAGATATGTTTTTTCCAATTGTTAGGAATCACTCAAAAATATTCAAGAATTGTATACAACACATGCCACACACTGCACACCTCAAGCAAAGAGGCTTCTTTAATAAATAGTCACAAAAATATTATTTGAAATTAAAACCAGTACTTCATGAGATTATATAGACTTCAACTAAAAACACTATAGCTTGACAATAATGATAAATGAATATAAAAAAAATACACTTACTTAAATTTTTATGTGTATCATCACTTGAATCTGAGTGATTTTTACCATTTGGCTCTTTATTTAGTTCCAACTCATTGGGCTTAGCTGTTAACGGTTGAGTCACATCAGATAAATTTTGAATACTACTATCCAGCGATGAGACCTAGTCAGTATTGAATTACACTCTATTAACATGGATATGTTGGTAATAAGCACAATGTTGAAATTATTATGAAATGTGAATAATTGTGACATTTGACTGATATGGAAACTTTTTTAAAATGCTACGAGTAGGTGGCTTGATTATGTGTGAAACTAAAAATGTTTTTAGATTGACATCTTTTCCTGCTTAAACAAGGCAGCAGGGATAAATAAGCCTTAAAAAGATGAAAACTTGCACATTAAGAGGTAGAACTCAATGCTACATTTAGTTTAGCCAGAACAAAGAAACTGAAATAGTTTATTTTGAGGGAATCAAACAGCTTCAATACATTACAACAAAATTTTGAAGAAGTAACATAAAAGTCATATTGCTATTCCTAACATTTGTATTTTAAACTCACCTGGTTGTCAGTGTCACCCATACTGTGTTGATCTGAATCTTTGATTGCCGAGTTCTCTTCTGAGTCTGACGTTGAATTCTCTCGTGGTAATGTTTTGTCTTTTGTTTCTAGTAACAACATGAACTGCTATTTAAGCTTTTTTATAAAAAAAATATTTTTATTCTACACTCTATTTAGAGAGATTTTAAATTTAAGACTCTGTGTTGGTCAGAACTAATTTTGTCACAGAAAAATAATGAAAGTAATTATTTTCTCTAAGTCAAATTTAACTCACCACCAATGCATTGAGAGCCAGACACTGATCATCTACTAACAAAATATTTTACAAATATAGTAATGAAAAAAAAAATATATATATATACCTTCAACTGATCGAGTTTTCATATCTTCAACAGCTTGTGCAATTTTAAACTTGAAGTCATGAAATATTTTCCATGTTTCATTTGATTCTTTACCTTCAGGTAATACTTCAGATGTACTTCTTTTTCCGAGGCGGTTCAAATAATCTTTCATAGGAGAAGATGTCACCTCTTTGGGTGCACTGGGAGCACGATTTTCCTCAGATTTAACATCTTGTTTTATTTCATCCGATTTTTCTATGGGTTTGTCATTTCTCATTGATTTAAAGTATTTATCTATTATAGAGGAGGTCTTTTTTGGACTAGCACTTTCACTTCTGGTAGCCGGTGGCTCAGGTTGAGGAGTTGGAGGATCATCGTCACACTCTTGAAATAATTCCTCTAGCTCTTCATTATTTGCATTATATCTAAATGAAAGTGACGTGTTTGGAGTTTTACCTAAAAGTATTTTGCCAAATTACAACCAAGCTGAGTAACAACGTAAATTTTAAACAAAGAAATCTAATAGGAATTCTGCGTAAGAATGACTTTACAATGTGATTGTTTGTGTTATTATCTTTTGTTGTCAAAGAAACAAAAAATAAAATGTAGTTTTATTTAATTCACACTTTAAACTTACTACGTCTATTTACGGGTAGAACTTTAGAGACATATTTCTAATTGAAGAGCTTTAATATTATTTGATAAATGTTTATATAAACGTAATTTTTTACCTGCACCTGAAACCTCCATAATTATGATAATATAAAATTTACGTTACATTTCCGTTCAAATATATTATATTGTAGGACAACTACGCAAGAAATATATATTTTAGCTCATATATATATTCTTCTTATATTTCCGAGATTGTGTACGCGATAAACAGTTCGTATCGTTTAATCATTAATCGTATTGCAAATTACGAATTTTGACACTGACTTGACTCGTGTCATTGTCAATTGTTGCATGGATAGTGAATACCCACATTCTCGATAATATTCAAGCTTTATGGGTATTTTTTGGTCAATTAAAATATTTATATCATTTATGTTTGTGCACTAATGCTTAGTTGCAAATGTTTATATGTAATGAGTGTGTATTAATAATTGATATCTTAATTCTTAATCGACTAAATAAGATGAAAAATAAATTTGAATAATAAAAAATAGTCAAAAGTTGTACAATTAGAATTAGATTTATTATGATATGATTTTACGCGTTATCTATTTCGTATATGATAAGTACTACTTTTGTTATATTATGAATACTTTACATTTATACGTGTTTTTTTATGAAAAAGACCAAGCAAACGAGTGTATGGGTCACCTGACGGTAAGTGATCACCGTCGCCCACGGCCTCGTGTACACCACCGTCTACACCAGGGTAGATACAGGTGCCTTGCCGGCCTTTAAAAATTAGTATTTGGAAATATGCATGCAAAACGAATTTGTTTTGTTAATGAGATGTTACAAGTTAATTTAAATACAGCGGTAAAACAAATTAATAATCGTAACACATTAAAGCCACCATAATATGTCTTCATATATATTTTATAAGCTAATATCACGAATCGTGCTTATATTTATAATGTGTGCCGAATTATGCAGATTCTTAAAACAAATGGAGTAAATAAAATGTATATTAGTTATTCGTTTATGGAACACTGTGTATGCTTTTATGACAATATGCCTCAAAATTTTTAAGAAACTTTAATAAATACAACAAACATGCCTTAAACCTTAGTAGACCTCAATTATAAAAATATTCTCATTTTTTTTTAATATTTATTTGATTATACAGAAAAACTAAATAAAGAAATAAAAATGATATTTGTACGTTTCAAAATGCTAATAAAAATAGTATTAATTTACATTTTGTAAATAAGAAAAAGGCTTCACTAAATAATTATTTTAACAAAAGTGTGCGTGTTCTACGCAAACTCGCCGCCTACAAAATAATATTATAACAGATATATAAGAAAATTTACTTATATAATATTTATTTATAGACATTAAAGAATATTAAAATTTAATTTTATGTAAATCTCGATAATTGCTTCCAATTTCATTTTGTTTTCATTAATGATAATACTATAGCACTATCAAAACGTCTATTGACATTTTATTTTAGTCTACAATTATTTATTATGTCATTTGATTCATACTTGACGTTTAGAATGGTGCAATTGTGCTTTTGTGATTATTTTGTCGCAGTATTTTCTTATGAATTATTTGACTTGCTGGCGATGTTTCGATAAAAGTTTATAGTATTATAATGGTTTTCATAATAAACAATTATTTATAAGCTAGTGAGAAAAATGAAGTTTTTATTTATAATATTATTTCTAGTTGAGTCCTTCGGACTTGAATCTGTTGTGGATAAAGATAGAAAGGTGAAGTTGCTTGTTCTGCCTACATTATATTTTTGAAGTGCAAGGTGAAATCAGTGTCGCTTGAATATAATGTGTTTTACAGGTAAATACAGAATTATCGAGAGCTTTGGATGACCGGCCTCTACTTTTCGCCACGTTAGGAGGTGGCATGGTGGCTGTAGAGCCCTTATCGGGAAATATTATATGGAAATTAAAAGATGGTATGTAAATTTAATTCATTCATTGTTTGTTTTTAAACATTGTTCTTATTTTATATTAATGTAATGTGATAATTAACCAAAAAAAGGTAATAAATATATTTAATTTCTAAATATTCAAAAGTGATGTAATTATTGTACAATTCATTTATTTTAAGTCAGACATGTGACTCAATAACAGTAGAAATATTTCATATGAGGTTATTAGGAACATATTTTTTTAGAAAAAAAATTAAAAATCTGAACATAGCAGATTTTAAATCCACACCTATTGCCGGCTGTCCAAGTACTTAGACCACCCAGATGTAGGTTCTCATCAAGTTAGTAATTCTTATACACCTGTCGCAACCTATTTATGTTGTTAGATTTTTACAAATTTCCACTATCCAAACATAGTTCCTGACAATTCCTAATTGGCAAGAGTATACATTGGTTTCTTTGCTAAGCGTTGATTAACACTTTAAAATTAATAAAAAGATTTCATATGTATTTTAGACTGAAAAAAATATTACTTTCACATTGTACAAAACTGTTGAGAAGGATCAACTATTGAAATATAAATAAAAAAAATTAGTTTATCAACTTGGCTTCTGCAATAATGTTACAATATTTTATTTGTGCCATACCCTTTTTAAAAATTATCTATAATCATTAGTTATATAGTAAAACTGCAATAATCTTAAATGAATGTGTGGAATAATGTATTGGATATCTTATTTATATTTCACATAAAATTTTGTTGTCATGTAAATTATATGAAATATAACCAAATACAAATGATATGTTTAAGGACCCCTTATAACTAAACATCTGTATAGGTTGACTTTAAAATAAATCTACCTAAAAATATATTTAATACTAGCAACCTGCTGCAGCTTCTCCTGCTTGAACTAAAGAGTTTTTATTTTCCTAATAAGCATTGACTATCATTATAATAAAAACAAAATGTACAGATATATTGAAAAAAATTGCAGCTAAATCAATAAAACATTTACTTATTGGTTGTAAGCAATTTTAGCAATTTGGTCAAAGTTTTTTAAAATGGTATATTTTTTTATTTTTACACTAATTGAATAAAATTAAATCAATATGTTGTACATTGTAAATTAAATCTGTATGTAACCCGTGTGGTGGTAACTTAATAATACAATTGCCACCACCCCATTTCTTCTGGTGGATGTCGTAAAAAGGTGACTAAGTGAACAGACTGGCATAAAATTGCTGATGGTGTGATGGGCAGCAGCATCCCCCCCTTATACTATACAGACCAATTGTGATGCGCTCGCCAACCCGTCTGCTCAGTGTGGCGAATATGGGCAAAACCCTGGAATGAACAGAAAAATAAAAACCAGGCCCCTAGTCCCCGGTAGCCCCACTATTCCTGGCTCCGGTAGCGGTCATGGTAACGGTGGGGCAGGGGGTGCTAAGAATTCACGGCAGAGACATGGTTACCACCTTAAACGGACACTGGCCCTGGTAACACGCAATATACGCAACATTCAGGACAGACGAGAAGATAGTGGAGCTGGAAAAAGAAATGAGTAAGTTGAACTGGGATATGGTTATTGGAAGTCCGAAGAGGACACCATTACCTTGAGTCCCAGCAACTTATTCTTCTACCGGGAGGGTGAACAGCAATCCCAAAGTGGTGTCGGATTCATCGTCCACAGGTCCCTTGTAAAGAACATTGCAACCATCGAAAGTGTGTCGAGCAAGGTACTCAGAATAACTGAAAAAAAATTCGCTGAAGTTCATTTAGGTATACGCACCGACCTTGTCACACTCAGGTAATGCAATTGAGCCATACATACCGCCAAAACTCACTTCACTGTTGTTATGGTGGACTTTAACGCGAAACTCGGCAGGAGAGGTGATTCAGAGTTGAGAGTGGGGCAATTTGCATATGGACAGAGGAGCCATATTCGACAGAGGCTGGCCGACTTTCTGGAAAAGGAGGGACTCTTTATGATGAGCTCCTTCTTCCAGAAGCCGCGTCAGAGAAGATGGACCTGAATAAGCCCCAATGGTACGGTCAAAAGTGAGATAGTCTTTATATCGACTAACAAGAGACACATCTTTAATGATGTCTCCACGATTCACGGGGTGTAAACCGGGATTGATCGCCGAATGGTAAGAGGCACATTGACGATCGACGTCAAAGTCGAAGGGCTCGACTGATGTCTACGCTCCGACCATCTAATACCCATATTCAAAACCCTAAGAGCTTTCAACTAGAATTGAGGAATCGTTTCAGTGCTCTAGAGGATTGTGTCAAAGTGGATGATGTCAACAACAGGTTTGTGGAAAGTGTCCACAAAGGGGGTCAAAGTTCTTTACACAAAGTAAAAATAGAGACCAGACCTCAAAAACATTCGGCCTATACTCTCGAACTCATGGCAAATCGACGCTCAATGTCGTGTGCTGCAGTTGCCCGACGACACGGAGTCATATAGGTAGCTCAATAGAGAGATTAACACTTCCTTGCGACACGACATTCGTTCTTTTAATACTAAATGTATTGAAGATACAATCGAGCGGAACCAAGGCTCAAAAATGTTCGCTAGGAACACTGTTGGGCAAAGCTGGCTGACCAAGCTGAAAACGAAGGACGGCAGTATAACGTTGACTAAAGCCGATGTTCTAAGCGTCACATCGTTTATCAAAATTTATGTTGGTTTGGTGAAAGATCCAAAAGCCAAGCTATCCCGACACTTCACCGAGCTTAAGAAGAACAAGGAGCCGGGTTAGAACGGAATCACTTCGGAGCTTCTGAAAGGGGGTAGAAAACCGGTGCTTACAGTCCTTCAGAGGATCTTTAATTCCGTTCTGCTCGAAGAAGGTACCACATGAAGCATGGAACAGTAGCATAGTCGTCTTGTTCTTCAAGAAGGGAGATAACACCCAATTGAAGAACTACAGGACGATATCGCTCCTGAGCTATGTGTAAAAGCTATTTTCAAGAATCATTGCCAATGATCTCGATTGTAGGTTTGATGACTTCCAATCTCCCGAACAAGTCGGTTTCCGAAATGGCTTTTCCACCATAGACCACATACATACGCTGCGGCAGGTTATACAGAAGATCGGAGAGTATAACTTACCATTATACTTGACGTTTGTGGACTATGAGAAAGCCTTTGATTTGATTGTGATTTGGGTTGTGCTTCAGTCTCTACAACGGTGCCATATTGGCTATCGGTATATCGAAGTGCTGAAGTGTTTTTACAAAAACGCCACTATGTCAATCCGAGTACAAGAAGAGCGTACGAAGGCTACTCCATTACAGCGTAGGGTAAGACAAGGAGACGTTATATCTCAGAAATTGTTTACTGCAACGCTAGAAGACGCCTTCAAACTTCTTGACTGGAAGGGATTTTGCATCAAAATTAACGGCGAGTACATCACTCACATTTGATTTGCAGATGATATCGTTTTCATAGCAGAATCACTGGAGGACTTAGGCTATGCTCGAAAGCCTCAACAGAGTCTCCCAAAAAGTGGGGCTTCAAATGAATATGGACAAGAAGAAGGTCATGTCGAATGTCCATGTTGTGCCCAACCCTATAACCGTTGGGAACTCTGTTCTCGAAGTACTGTTATATATACCTACACCAAGTGGTCCAAATAAGTAAGTCCAACTTGGAGGAAGAGGTTTATCGACGAATTAAACGACGAATGTTATCTCGGCTGGGCAGCGTTCGGGAAACTTCATCACATCTACTCGTCCAAAATACCTCAGTGCCTCAAGAGGAAAGTCTTCAACCACGGTGTGTTACCAATAATGACTTATGGGGACTGAAACGCGGTTTCTAACTATGGGCTTCATAAGACAGCATAAGAAAGTCGTTCAACGAGCTATGGAGAGGGCTATGCTAGGTATTTCTCTACGTGATAAAATAGAAGTAAGGAGACCCGTAGAAGAACAAAAGACACCGACATAGTCCATCGGATTAGCAAGTGGAAGTGGCAGTGGGCGGGGCACATAACTCGGCGAACTGATGACTGTTGGGGCTGTAAGGTTCTCGAATGGAGACCACGGATGGAAAAGCGCGGCGTGGGTCACGCGGCCCACTCGATGGACCACTCGATAGACCACTCGATGGACTGACGACCTAGTAAAGGTCGCAGGGAGCCGTTGGACGCAGACCGCACAGAACCATCCGTATTGGAGGCGCATTGGGGAGGCTTATGTACAGCAGTGGACGTCGGTTGACTGATGATGATAGCAACCATTGTCATCATTAAGTCAATCGACAATAAACAGCTATAACGGTAAATCTATATGTTAAGGGAAGTTCGCCAAAATGTAAAAAGTTTATTGGTTAAGCAGTTTCTGAGATAAGCATACATATATGTTATCTTTTTTATTTTTCTACCATGCTCAGACATACTTATATGTATATGGTAATAAAAAACATTTTAAATTATTTTCTTTGACTTTAGTTCAAAGTTTAATTAATCGTTATCAATCCATTAAAAATATTTTTAAATAAAAATACGGCTAAATCTCAAGGATTACAAAATCCTAATTAGTTGTTAATCATTAGATTATTGAATTTAACCTAGTATGATTGTGCTATCAGTATTGATGCTTTTTATTTACACTTATCGCATACGCGCCTTACGCGTTGCCGACCATGTGGAACTATCTAGACGAAAAATTCAATGTAATTGTATACATATTTTATACTGTCATATTTGTGTTTCGACGACCGGTTTTCATTCAGCATCATAATACTAAATGCTATTATAATAACATTTAATTTTGAAATAACATCGAGATTATAGATTATTGTAGTATGTACAACAATGAATAATACAAAAATACGCAAAATACCGGAAAGATAATGCTTCCCGACAATTTATCTTTTAAATTGGATTTTTTGATATTTCTTTCTAAATAATATTTTAGTTATATAAATGAGGCCTGTCGTGACACAGCGGTACTAGAGTGTGACTGTAAAACAATATATAGGCTGTGGGTTTGAGACTATATACTGAAATATTAAATTTTTTAAATTAAATATTTATTGTTTTCATTTCTTCGCTCTGGTATCAAGGCAAAACGCGGCGTTGAGTTCCGCCACTCAACACGCAATGAATCAAATTCGGTGGAAAGTGGGGAACGGAAGTGGAACAAGTGTCTTGACATTAGGCTCCCAAGTTCCTTCTGCCTACCCTGCTATGTGCTTGATACAGCGTGAAGCTGAGAAAGTGAGTGTTATAAAATTATTTGTTTCTTCTAGAACCCGTAGTAAAAGTTCCGAATCAACATGAAAATCTCATGCCACAATTTCTGCCGGATCCACGGCATGGATTTCTTTATATGTATGGGCCTAGAGGAGATAAACAGATGCTCAAAAAATTACCATTTACGATACCGGAGCTGGTAGCTAATGCTCCCTGTCGCTCTTCAGAGGGTATATTGTATACAGGAAAGAAAAGCGACACGTGGTTCATATTGGACCCTTTGACTGGGACAAGGGAGCACATATCAGGTAAGGAGCGTATTTTGAATATGATATTTTTATATTTTGTTTGTCGGAGAATAGCGATTACCTTTCCTAGTTATTTTTTTAAAAGGAACAGATGAAACTTATTTTATCTTATATATATCGAATGAAAGGCTTAGGAAATATTTTTGAATACAATATATTAAGGTACTAGATTTGAACTTGGTATTACATCCTTGCGCAAAACTATCCGTGAACTTTTTATACGTTACGTGATTAAGCGTGTGAGTAATTCTATTTCATAATTGAAATCGTTTGAGATAAGAAGTTAAGTACAACATTTTTATTAGTTTCATATTTTCGCTGCATAGTAGAATCCGTACATAATTAAGTAGTTGTATCGATTGGATGCATTTGTTCTTATCGCACCTGGTACGTATGTTTGTGGTGACCTCCATAAACTTTTAATGATTTAAGTGTAATATAAATAAATTCCGTATTTCATACTATTTTTGTAGTATTAAAAACTTGTCAGAAATTGTTCCTTCCATAAAAGCACTAAGGGAAACATTGTAAATTTATTTATTTTATAATAATATAAATAAATTATTAAATATTTCATTTCCTCGACTGGGGATCGAACCCAGAACCTGTCGGTTACAGTCTTGTGCCGCTGCGCCACGACAGGCCTCGATATTTAATGTTTCATTTCTGCGCTCTGGTAATAATGCAAAGCGCGGCGTTGAGTTCCGCCACTCAACACGCAATGCCTCAAATTCGGCAGAAAGTGGGGAACGGAAGTGGAACGGAGTGTCTTAGCACTAGGTTCCCGGGTTCCCTCTGCCTACCCTGCCTCATGTGGGATACAGCGTGAAGCTAAAAAAAAATATTAGAGGCCTTTTGTGGCGCAACGGCACAAGCCTGTGACTGTAAAGGCGACGTTGTGGGTTTGATCCCAACTCGTGGAAATGAAATATTAAATATTAGCAATAATTTTATTTCATTAGGGTAGAACATTAATTGACGAACATTCATTTTACATATTAAGTTCGACAAAATTGCTACACAATTTTTTCACATAGCTGAAATTTCAGCTTTCAATGTATAGTAATTGTCTTAAAAGTGATAATGTTATTAGAACTAAAAAGCATTTGAAGTGTAATTGAAACGGGCCAAGCCTCGGGAGGGTCGCTAGTTATAATAAAAAATGTGTGATCTTTTATCTTTAGGTTTCGATACTACGAAAATATTTAAGAGCGACGACGAAAACATATGTCCACCGGATAAAAAGCGCGGTGTTTACGTCGCGCGAACAGAGTACAACATACTAATGCACGATGCCAACAATGATAATCACAAGTGGAATGTAACGTTCTTTGATTACACTTCACATGACATGGGGAAGGAAATGCTCAACGATTATGGTAAGCTTAATTTTAATTGAGTATGAAGATTGAGCCTTGAGCCTGGAGGTCTTTCGTGGAGTTGGGGCACAAGCGTGTTACTTTAAACGCGATATGTTGTGGGTGGAAACAAGACAAAAACACCGCGTTGAGTTGAGCCACTGGTCACGCAATGCTTCAAACAATATTATATAATTTCCTCGAGTGAGCTGGAGGAAATGTAATATTTAATATTTTCATTTCTTTGCTTTGGTAACAAGGCGACGCGCGACTCTACACGCGCCACTCACGCTCTGCCTCAAATTCCGCAAAAAGTGGGAAACGGGACGGAGCGTCCTAACACTAATCCCAAGATCCCTTTGCCTACTCTACTATATGCGGGCTACAGCACGAAGCTGAACGTACAAAAATAATATGTAAGAAAATTCAACGAAATTCAAACTACCTAAAAACGCATTTATTTATTTTACAAATCATATATGCATCATATTCATCAAACATTATTAAACGTTATTGTAAATATATAGAATACTATTTTTCAAATTGATTGCATTTTCGAGAGCTTTTTTATGTATAGCTTTTAAGAGTATAGGTTTATTATTACTATTTCTCGGTACAGCTATTAGAAATTGCTTTGTACTTTTGTGTTCATCTTGTAAAAAAATCAATTTACATTCACTTTTCTAAAAAAATCAATTTACACTCACTTTTCGTTTGAGCAAATAGTACAATGAACTCATATATATTGACATTTGTGTTTAGTAACTATAGCACACTATGTTCATAGATTTATGATTTCATAATGGAAATTGTAAATAAGTTTATTAGTGTATCATGACAATTTTCTTATCTCTAGAGGCCCAGTCGTGAGAGATTTGACTGCCCTTTTAATGGTTGATTATTGTTCGATATAATATTCAGGAGTGTTTCTATGTTTATTTTTGTATAAAAAATGACATATAATTGAAAACTTAAAGCTTTAATTAAATTTCAATGTCATTTGTAAATATTCAACTTTATTGAATTTCAGTCTGAATTTTTTATATTATTATTAGCAAGTTTAAGGATAACACGTTCATTATCTCTAGTCAACTCGTATTATAATTATATTCCAAACGTAATTTGCAAAGTTACGCTACAATGAATAATTTTGCTTCCTTACACGGAATTACTATTTTTTTTCGTAGTATTATGATAATTTTACGTCGTTTTTGGACAAACAGACTAGTATTAGGAGAGTTCAGGATTGAATATTTGATATCTACTTATTTAAACGAAATCCTCACAGTCACTTTCTTATTCGAGTAAGATATATAAAGTATTCATGGGATTCTAAACCGCAACTACCGTGCTTTCACTGAAACTCTGCTTCACTGCGCCATAATGATGTTTGAAACGTGAAGCGTGATCTGTTCATTATTATAAAGGCTGTAGCTGATATTAATGTTAGGCTGTGATACGATAACATTAGTTTTCTATGTAACAAATGACACATGTGCGTCGAGTCTCACAAAACATATGAAATTGGATATAATGTTATGCAAAGGGAATTTATCATTTTTATCATTGGAACTATAAAAGTTATAGCCAGATGTTATGGTGATTGAAATAATATATTTTTTGTGTCTACTTCTGATTAATAATAACAAATAAAAAAAACTGGGCGGTTAAAAACCGGCGTCGGATTGCAAACATCGGAACTTTCGGTAGGGGTTCCGTACGTTTTCAGGATCGTAAGTCAACAAGACGTCCCACTTATGAAAGTTGAAAATCTTATTCTCTATCTCGAGATAAGTGATTTATATAAATAATATTTAAATTTCCATTTATTATAGGCATAATTCATTTCACATCAACGTCGAGTGGGCGGATTATGTCATTTGACCGCAAAACTGGGGACTTAGTATGGTCACACAATTTAGAAACGCCCGTCGTTGCCGCCTACTTGCTTGATAGAGAAGGCCTCATTTCAGTACCGTTTAATTCTATCGGCGATGACACTTTAGATCATATAATGGAGGACGCGACAACGCTGAGAAATGGACAGGGAATTAAAAATTCTAATATTGAGCTATAGTAAGTATAAATTATCTACGAAATATATAATTCAAAGTATTTGAGAAATTTTTAATTGGTTACCCGTATTGAATAAGATTTCACAAACAGTATTTCAAGCGTGTCTCTTTGGTACTCAATATATGTGGGTTTTTATCTAATATGCTCGTATAATCTCATATTAAGCTAAAATTAACAAGTTAAGTTGTTTGTGGGTCTAAATCCCATTTAAATGAAAGCACGTGTCGCAGCGGTACAAGCGTGTGACTGTAAACGACAGGTTGTGGGTTCGATTCCCAAATATTTAATATTTTCATTTTATCGCTTTGGTGAGAAGGCAAAGCGCGGTGTTGAGTTTCGCCACTCACGCAATTAATGAAATTCGGCGGAAAGGGAGTAACGAAACAAAGTGTCTTAACACTAGGGTCCCAAGTTCTCTCTGCCTAGCCTACCGTGTGCAAGATACGACGTAAACTTAAAAAAAATAAGTTGTATGTATGTTTATTTACTTTTCATCTTAGCAATTATAAGCATTAACTTAGGATTTTTCAATTTAACGGCTAATTGCTTTTTACAGTCCAACTCTATACATTGGAGAACACAATCACGGCCTATACGCATTATCTTCGCTAGTTGACAAAAACACAGTAACAATATCCACGGGGCATACCAAACCTTTACTTCTAGAAGGGCCCGTCGCGGAAAACCATGCGAGACCAGAAAAAGTGACATATGAACCGTTTAAAAACATTTATTATCAATTGAATGATATAAATTTACACGTCACCCCGCCGTATTTGTTGTTAGGCCATTATAAAGTGCCAGAACTGATGACAACATGGATGCCGCAGTTGCCTAATTCCAAATTTATAAATGATCACACCACAAAAGAAAATAACGCTGTAAGATTAATAAATGGGCAAGTTCACACTGATGCTGATAAAGATGGCGAAAATGAGACCAATTTGAAATCAAGTTCTGTATCAGTGTCAGTACAAACTGAGGATTATGAAGAATTTCATTTTAGACCAGACTTGTGGTACAAGAAAGCGTACATATGGTTGCATCAGCAAGAGAACAAAGCGTTGAAAGTGCTATTAATTATTTTGATGGGTCTCGTAGTTACAATGTTTTGGTATCTCCGTTATCAGGTATGTTTCGTTGTTTTGATAAACTGCCTAAGTGGTTATCTCTAAATGAAAGTTAAATATTTATTGATATTTTACATTGTATTGAAATATAGAATAATCTGGATTTTGGATTGAATTAAAATAAGCGTGTTGTTAGCATGGGTAATTTTTCACAAAACATTTTGCTGTTGTGATTAGGTACTGTTGCAATGTTGTTATATTTCAAATGGAATTGATTAGAATTAAACTTTCAATTCGAGTTGTATAACAAAAATCAATAAATAAATAATTTAAATATTAACAATTTTGAGAACAATAATAGGTTATTTTGTTAACTTTAAGCTAATATAAGTTAAGGCTAATATAGCTTATAATTGAGGCATATCGAGCAGCACAAGCATGTGTTCAATCCCCACTGGAGGATAGGAAATATTTAATATTCTCAATTTGAATATTTATTGTTTTCGTTTCTTCGAACACTGAGATCCCAACTTCCCTCTGTCTACCCTGCCATGTGCGGGATACAACGTGAAGCTGAGTAAGAGAGTGCTAATAAATTAATATAATTTTCAGGCCCGTGAATTCCAACAGCTATCCCAAGGTGGTTCTAGAAGTTCCAACACATCTACGTCGTCCAATGGCGAGGTAACTGCACAATTAATGGAGATAGGCGAAGGTGAAGTGCGCATTGGTAGAATTAGCTTTTATACAGACCAGGTTCTAGGAAAGGGGTGTGAGGGCACTTTTGTTTATAGGTAAGAAATTTGTGTACGATTTTTTTTTATCTATTATATTTTATATTATCATTGGGCTTTTGTATTTATTTGTCGTACTTTTTATTTGGTTTTAAAAAAAGCTATTAGGCGGCTAAAGCCAGTTATTGGGTTTTAATGCTGGATTTTGTCCTACTTGAACAATATTATAAATAGAAATATTTCCTTCACAGCGTTGAGTTCCACGAATTAAAATATAGCGCGAGAATTGAGAGTATATACAATAGATTCAATTAAAGTTTGAGGCTGTATTTTTTTTCCTTTTATTTTTTTCCTTCAAGCGGGATACATACAACCACCGCGTGCTTGTAGGCGATTGTAAGATGATACAATAATATATCATTTATCTTTTGCGTTACTTAATATAAATATATATTTGATAAAAATAATCTTGTAATCGATTGTTTCTTGTAGTAAATAGAATTTATCAGCATTTCTGAGAAATTATGAATCACCTTACCTTATAAAGAAAATACACAAAATACGCGGCAAACTTTCTATTTAGAGTTGAAATAAAATTTCATAGTTTTGATTAAAAATATTTGAAAAAGGAAGCCATATTTTAATTTTAATAACAGTGATGCAGAAATACAGTTGCTCTAATCGGATACTATTTACCTTATTATATCGTTTTCTTATCATCTATATTAATTATATTACTCTTGTAATAACATACTATTAACCCTACAGCGCATACTGTGCCACATCTGGTACAGGTAAAGTAAATAAGTCTACTATTCGTTCAAAGATATGTAGCGTCATTTATCGACCGACGGGATAATCTTTAAATACTTAGCAACGATTTAGTAATTGCAAATGTCACTAGATAGCGTTAGATATCGAATGATCTTGTGATTCTTACAGAATTTGAATGATCAATGCGAGTTCGTGGTTTACGTAAATTGAAAAATCGAAATAAAATAGTTTTTAAAAGATTTTGTAGCGGATAAAAATATATTTACATTGGAAATAGTGTATAATAAACAAAGGTAAGTAATTTTTTTGAAATATTACTATATTATGTACTAAAATACCAACTTATTTAAATGTTCCAGTTATGGTACACCATGCATTAGTTCAATTCTAATATGTTGTTTCGGTTTGATTTCATTACAGATTATGGCGAAGAAGGTATTATCTAACGAGTTGATTGAGCAGTATTTAGATTTGCCCTCAGGGAGTGAAGACGGTTTAGAATTTTCAAGTGTGCAAAGTGATGATTACATGGCGAGAATCAAGGAAAACTTAAATGAGTGCAGATAGTGACTCTGAAAATTATATTGAGCCTACCATTATCTTCTACTAATTGTAGCACTATCCTAGCCGAAAACAACTCCGTCGCCGAAACAAATCGAAAGAAATGCCAGAATATGCCTAAGAGGGAGACTTTATCAGTGGACGAACAGATGTGCGCAACAAAAGCTGCAAATTTCCTACGTCAATATCTTTCCAATAAACCGCACACACCGAAGCTGAACTTTCCTTTAGAAGCAAGGAATCCAGTCATTTGGAACAGTAAACGAAAGTGGACTGGGCAGAGATTTGAAAATACCATCCCTGGAAGACTTGAAGAGTACTAAAACGGAACGAGGCCATTCAGAAGAATGGGTAGCTGATGTAGAGGGCACGGAAGTTGGCACAATGATGTGGTATGATAATAAGCCTGTAGTTTTGTCTTCATCTTTTGTAGGGCAACAGCCTATTAAAAAGGTTAGCCAGTATTGCAAGAAACAAAAAAAATACATGAAAGTGGATTGTCCTAAAATAGTAAAAATCTATAATCAGCATATGTGGGGAGTGGATTTGTTGGACTCCTTTCTTGGGAAATACAAAATAAAAATGCTTACTAGAAAATGGTATCTGCGTTTGTTTTACTATTTTCTAGACATTGCCACAATAAATAACTGGCTTCTACACAAGGGGGTGGGAGAACAAAAGATTTCAAACTGGAAATCGCAAAAAGTCTTTGTATGTGTGGACCATCATCACAAAAAAAGAGAAAGACCGTCTTCTGCCACTGACGACGCGATTGAGAAGAAGAAAATAAGAGATGCAGCAATCCTTCCCCCTCGAGACTCAGACTGGATAAATTTGATCATCTGTTTATATGGAACAAGAAAGACAACACTATAAATATCCACAATGCAAAGGGAAAACTTATATATTTTGCGAAAAGTGTCGTGTTGAGTTATATTTGAACAAAGATATCATTTTTTTTTATAAATTTCATCAGTAAGTAGAGTTACTGTTGCTATAAAACTTAATATATGATTATGTTCATTGTTCCTAATTAAGAGCCAAATACTAATGTTAATGCATACTGTACCACATATGGAACAGATTTCAAAAAATAAATATCTTCTTAAATAATATTTTTTTATTGTTATTATTACCATTTATTATGTCTAGACGCTATATAGAACCACATATATTTAACTGACAACATTTAAAAAAATCATGCATTGTAGGGTTAATACAGATTATTTAAATTGTGATTGTATAATTGGTTACTCTGAATTGAGACGATATCTAATTAAATTAAAAAATAATTTTCTGCACTCACACTATACTCTTGTACTACTTAAATATGACGGCACGTGTTTGTCTTTTATAAACTTTTGTATATATTTTAATAACGCTGTATCCCGCGTACCGTAAAGTTGGCAGTTGCAACCTAGTTTTAAGACACTCCGCTCTTTACGAGAGTGAATTTTGAGTGGTGGAACTCAACTCTGCCCCTTAATGTTGTAACTA
Organism: Eueides isabella; assembly: GCA_019049475.1. Classification (NCBI taxonomy): domain Eukaryota; kingdom Metazoa; phylum Arthropoda; class Insecta; order Lepidoptera; family Nymphalidae; genus Eueides; species Eueides isabella. The sequence goes on from CM032390.1 coordinate 5,305,518, forward strand.
GAGTGAGAATATAAAAAAAATAATTTATTCCACCGAGTAGGAATCAAACTCAAAACCATTGCGTATGTAATCAAATATTAAACCGCTGCGCCATGACGGCCGCACGTATTAAAATTAGCTTACATTATTTTTCAATAATTTATATGGAGTAAATTATTATTTACATTCTCAATATTGACTCATGTGTTTTTAATCTATATTTATACGTGAGGCCAACTCGTTGTACCATTTTTTTACGAAAAATGTATGGACAGAGGAGTATAACAGTTGGCACGACTATAGTTTATATAGAGAAGTAGTCCAAAATGATGATATTACATAAAAACAAAGCGTAAAATATTGCTGAGCGTAAATATCTATAAGTTTGATGATACATACATTTTAAAAAAAGTTTAAAGTGACACGTTGCTAAAATTTTACACATTTATTTTAATTTATATAGAACAATATAATCATTGGATAGTACGACACAATTTAAAATACAATAAATAAAAAATTGTTACAATTTTTTTTGACAGCAAAAATAATTTTCAAGGAACAGATGTTGACTTAAAAGTGATAATGTTAAAAACACAAGAAAGCAATACAGATTAGAAATTTAAATAAAGTCATTAAAGTGGAAAAAGCCACGGGCGGGTTGCTAGTATTTAACTATTATTTTACGTTTTTCTTCGCTTCGCTTTTTTCTTCGCTCTGGTAGCAAGGCAATAGCGTGACGTTGAGTTCTGCCACTCAACTTGGCGGAAAGTGGCGAACGGGATACAGCGTCAAAATAATAATATATGACAGCTTTAGTTAATTTGTTCTACAATTGTCTATATAACATTTCAGTTATTTATTTTTCTTTACTTTCAGAGGAACGTTCGATAAACGAGCGGTGGCGGTCAAGCGTTTGTTGCCCGAGTGCTTCACGTTCGCGGACCGCGAGGTGGCGCTGCTCCGCGAGTCGGACGCGCACGCGCACGTCGTGCGCTACTACTGCACGGAGCGGGACAGACAGTTTAGGTAAGGAATTTGACTTCCAATCTTCCTAAAGGAAACAAACTGGTGTTGTATGTTTAGTACAGATTTTATATGTTTAAAAGGAAACTTGGATTTTATTTGAATTGGAGATTTTTTTTCTCTAGTTTCAGTCGTTTTCAAGTTTAATTTTTCTAGTATTTTGCTTACTTTATTTACTACTTAAGGCTCTATGTATCCTAGATAGGGCAGGAGTTGTATATATTGTTTTGCCTACCAGATCGATCCTGAGCGTTTCCCTTCGATCCGGGTCTTTCCAATTTCCGTTACTTCAGCCACGATGGAGCGTAGTTAAATTTACTTCCGTTTTCCTTTGGGGTACCAGTCTAGAGCCTATCTTGGAATGTGGTCAAGATATCTTCGGAGCGTGTTGCGCCGAGCAACATTTTCTGCGTTTGATCTACTGGTCCACCAGGGTTTCGTTGCAACATTCTCTTAGATAGCGTTGGCAATTTTATTGGACCAGCATATATAGAGAATTCAACTCAAACATCGGTTGACAATGAGTTTTGTCTTTACTGAACTTTTGTAAAAAACTTTTGTACGCGGAGAGAACTTAATAGTTAAGACACTTTTTTACATACCGTGTATGTCGAATCAAGCAACTCAAGTAGAGATAAACAAGTTTCATTGCTTGGTACTCATTAAAACAATAAATTGTTTATATTTTAAAGTCCTTATCATATGAATTTACCCAGTCTTGTTTGTCTAATAAAGCTACGTTGGGTTTTATCATTACTTGCTCAATTACCGTTACAAAATACGTGTGAATATAAAAACAAAGCTTTACGTCTTTTGTAAGGTACATAGAGGCTGATGTATGATTTAGTTCCTCACTTTCCAAATAATTTTATAGAAATGTTCGAAAATAGATTTACAATCAAGAAAATATGTTTTTTTTAGATACATAGCGCTAGAGTTGTGTTCTGCTACGCTACAAGATTATGTGGAGAAGAAATTAAGCTTCGAATGTAGAATAGATGCAGTGGAAGTGTTACGGCAAGCTACTATGGGCCTATCTCATTTACATTCCATGGATATAGGTTAGTTATTTATTTTAGCTAAAATAGCGTTTTAGTGAGAAATCTCATGTTAAGTGGTGGAACTAAACACCGCGTTTATATTGGGTTACCAGAGTTAGGAAGTGAAAGTTATAAATAAATTATACCAATAACATAGATCAATCAAATTTGTTCAATTTGGAAATGTCTTTATAATGTGTTGTTTATTATCAGTTATTATTGTAAAGAAATAAAAAAGATACGCATATTTATGGCGCAACGGTACAGCGTATGTATATTCACGATGGTTGCCGGTTCGATGCCTTCTCTTCATAATTTTATTTAAATATATTTGGTTTTTATGTTCTGGTTAGAAAACTCATAAAACCCCTCAACATTTAATGCATCTAATTAGGGTGAAAAATTATAAACGTTTTTTTTTGCATTAGATTTCTCTGCCTACTTACTTATATATAGCTGTACAGTAAGGTTGACAAGTTGTGGCCGCATTGGTGTTAAATATTTTAAACTTTGGCGTATACATTTAAATTGGTCTAACAAAATCTTAATAATTAAACAAAGAAAAGTAAGAAAAATCCTACTGCCAGCCCATGATATGACAACCGTTCTATATATATGATTTAGAACCATACTGTAACAATGTTAAAGTAAAATATTTTCAGTTCACAGAGATATAAAACCTCATAATGTGCTACTGTCAATGCCGACCGGCGCGGGGGAGGTCCGCGCAATGATATCTGATTTTGGTTTATCCAAAAAGTTAAATATCGGCAAAGTTAGCTTTTCAAGGCGCTCCGGAGTGACTGGTACTGATGGATGGATCGCGCCGGAAATGATTAGCGGGGAAAGGACTGTAAGTGTTTTTTTTTTCTTTATTTGTGTACACAGACAGTAGTTTTTATTGACTTTATAAAAAATCTCTAAAAATTTATAAATGTGTCTTTAAATTATGTATATTTGAACTACAAGTATTTATAGTTCTTGAGGCTTAAGCTTAGTTTTGCATTTGTGTGGGTTATCATTTATAGTGTCAGTGTGCATATCTTTTGCCTAGGCTAGTTTATATTGGTTTTTGAACAGCGGCCTCTACTGATAGTGGCGTCATTCAAATTTTAATATTTTATTTTTATATTTAATTAATCCAGCTTCGTTCAAATTTTTATACGTTTTTAAATATAGTATTTGACATGTTTTTTTTGTCTCAATCTCAATTTATTTTTTATGCTGACTCTACCTTTAGGTACACTTTCTGATAATAAATAATTACTAAACTCAGTTTAAACCTCGCGATATACATAAAAATTACGTTTACCTCGTTTTTACTAATTTCTTAAATGTTTTCAGACAACCGCCGTGGACATGTTCTCGTTGGGCTGCGTGTTCTACTATGTACTGTCGAGGGGATATCATCCGTTCGGTGACATGTTACGACGTCAAGCGAATATTATTAGTGGGGATTATAACTTGGACCAGTTGGAGTAAGTTGTTGTTATTTCTTTTCATTTTATGTATACGTTATGGTAATCAATACTTATAATAAATATGTAAACGATCACTGTTTTTACTTGGAAGATGTATAAAATTTTTTTTTAGAGAGGACGCTTATTAATCGAATAGGACCCAAAGTAGTGATTTTGAAAAATTTTACTGTGTGTTTGTACGCGCTAATCTCAGAAACGGCTAACCAGATTTGAATTGTATATTTTGCCAACTTTCCCTTAACATTTAGTGTTAGGTTCGTCAATTTGAAATACGAAATTTGACAAAATTGTTATAATTTTTTTTATAAATTTATCTGAAATGTTTATTTTCATATATTAGTATTTTAATGTGTTATGCGCAGTCATTAATTTTTTTATTATGTTCATTGTGTTATGTACATGATGCTAAAAAAATATATTTATACTAACTTAAAATTACTTAGTACTCATGTTCCGCCACTCAGCACGCAATGCCTTAAATTTGGCGTAAAGTGGGGAACGGAAGTGGAACGGAGTGTCTTAACACTAGGTTCCCGGGTTCCCTCGTGCGGGATACAGCGTGAAGCGTAAAAAAAACATAAATTATTATGTTTATTGACTTCTTTTTTTATAATATATTTATTATCTATTCCAGTAAAGTGTTATCAGAAGAGGAGTTAGTGATAACGAAAATGTTAATACGGGCGATGATATCGTCGCGGGCGCAGACGCGGCCTCCGTGCGACGCCGTACTTAAATATCCAATGTTTTGGGGGAAACAGAGTATATTGAACTTTTTACAGGTGTGTAGCCATTTTGTTTCTTTTTTAAACTAACTTTCTGGGCTTTTTATAAAAATAGATAGAAATGGATATCTCCCATAGATATTATATTTTTATAGATTATTTATATAGAAAACTTTGTGCCCAAATCCTAATCGCCCTGACCGGTTTACTATATATTTTTTGCCGAATACTAGGAAATAATTTAGTATTAGACACTATTCTTAACTTACAATACTTAGTTTATGTAGTTTTTCGTAATAGCTATAGCTATATTCAAGGTAAAGCACGACTCGTAAGGGGCCGTCCATTAATCACGTGATCTTTTTTGTAGTATTCTTTAACTCCTCCTCGCCCCTTGGTGGTACGTGGTGATCGGAGCAAATTATCAATTACTTACTTACACTTACACGTGATATCTTACTGCAACCCCTCCCAACTTCTTCTCGCCGAACCCCCTACCCCTTTTTGAACCTCACGTGATTAATGGACGGCCCCTAAACTGACAGAGAAGAATATATACTTTCTCTCTCTCAGCTTCCCCGGTTCCCCGAGGGAACCCGGGAACCTAGTGTTAAGACACTCCGTTCCGTTCTCCACTTTCCGCCGAATTTGATGCATTGCGTGTTGAGTGGCGGAATTCAACGCCGCGCTTTGCATTATTACTTTGCATTATAATAGAATATATACTTAATTGCTTAATTCATTTCTTTTGTCTCTAAATTACTAGGACGTCAGCGATCACGTAGAGAGCTTATCGACCACTGATGCCACAGTACACCCGCTGGAGCGTCACACGCGTGTCGTACTACGCGGTGACTGGCGCCTTCGGGTGTGCGCGTCAGTCGCCGCCGACCTGCGAGCGAGACGCACGTATAGGGGTGACCTTATCGCTCATCTATTGAGAGCTATTAGAAACAAGGTAGGGATCATGTAATATGTTCATATATATTATTATAAATAAAATCTGTAAAATATATTTAAAAATCAGGAAAATGAGCTTAAACTTTAAAACAATTATAATAAATAATAAATATAAACAATAAAAATAACAATATTTTCATATTTTGTATGAAAATATTAGTAGGCCATTTAGAGTTGTGTGGTATAGTATATCAAAACTTTCTGATTGTGCAATATAAATATTTCTATATCTATTAACTAGGGCTACTGACACCCCGGGCAAAAATATTTAGGCACCCACATTAGGAAATCAATATCGTGTATTTATTTTTCATTGACTTATTTATATTCAGAATAAGTCAATGAAAACGTGGAATAGCACGGACTTATATCTAAGAATTCTTAGTTATTAGACGTAACTCCCGTATTAACAGTTGGTTAACCGACTGTGAACTGTGAGGCCCCAGATCTCAACGCCCCCCAAATACGGCGCCCCGGGCCGTCTCCTTATCGCGCGCCCCCCTAACGCCGGCACTTTATTTGGATCAATAGTACAGGGTTCTAGCACTAATTACAACACTATCACAAGTAAATGTTCACTACGGTTATTATATTTTATAATATTTAATTCTAGAAACATCACTACCGAGAACTAGACCTGGATGTTCGAGAAAGCCTAGGCAAGTTGCCAGATGGTTTTGTCACATACTGGCTTAGACGTTTCCCACTCCTCCTCCCGCACGTGTGGCTCCAGATGCAGCAGTATCGCTACGAAGACACTTTACAAGTCTACTATCCTTATTCCTTCACGTTCGACAGAGATGACGTCACAGAACTACAAAACACTAATTATGACGAAGATATATCAAACGTAGAGCCGGAAAATGAATTGTTTAATAATTTTATAGAAGATAATAATAGATTTAAAAAGTTTTATAAAAATACGTCGCCTCGCAAGAGACTGGAGGACTGGCGTAGCGAAGGGCGTAGCGACTCAAGAATACGTGATGACGTCAGAATGCGAGACAAACAATATAATAAGAGGAAAGAGAGGAAAAGGGAAGATATGCCCGTTTGGAGTTTACCTCCGCAATAGTTTAACTAATTTAGATGAATGTATGAATGGTCTCAATTTTTGTTTATTTAATATATTATTTTGTTTATAGAATGATGTGCGTATACCTAGGTGTGATGAAAATGGACTATTTCTGTATATAATTACTTTGTAGGGAGTTTTTTTTTAATATTTGATATTAATATTATTATAGTACTGCTTAAATAAAGACCTTTACCTAAATCATATAGTTGCCTGTCGCGGCGCAGCGGCACAAGCGTGTGATTAAAACCGACAGATTGTGGGTTCGATCCCCACTCAGGGAAATGAAAAATTTTAATATTTTCAATTTAAATATTTAATGTTTTCATTTTTTCGCTCTGGTACAAGGCAAAGACGCGGCGTTGAGTTCCGCCTCAAATTCGGTGGACGGAGTGTCTTAACACTAGGTTCCCGGTTTCCCTCTGCCTACTCTGCTTCGTGCGGGATACAGCGTGAAGCTGAGTATTGAGTATAGTTGATTGTGGTTACAAATATTTATCGAAAAATCTGGGTTTCATTTTAATAATATATAATGTATGTTGCGTGGCGGAAGTTAACGCCGCGCTTTGTCTTGTTAACAGAGCGAGGAAATGCGAGTAAGTTGTTCACCGGATTTGAAATATGTACGTAAAAATGTCAAAGTGATTTGTCGTTTACTTATCTATGTCTGTTCCACATATTGTGGTTCGATTTAAGTACGTATAGTATATATTTATTTTTTATACATTAAAAAGTATCTTTTTCCCGTATACATGTTATATGGACAGGAGAATCTAGTGTTAAAGCACTCTTTTCCCCACTTTGTACAAAAATTTCAAGACTTTAGAGTGTTGAGTGACGAGTGACTTAACGCCTCCTTATGTTATATCATAGCCGGGAAATATAAATATAATTTCTTAAGTTGGGGGGAGAATCCATTACTATTACGCCAGCAACGACCTAAAAGATAAACTTCAATTTTAACTCTTTTATATCAAAGTTTTTTTTTTAGCTTCACGCTGTATCCCGCACGTGGCAGGGTAGGCAGAAGGAACCCGGGAACCTAGTGTCAAGACTCCGTTCCACTTCCGTTCCCCACTTTCCGCCAAATTTGAGGCATTGCGTGTTGAGTGGCGGAACTCAAAGCCGCGCTTTGCCTTATTACCAGAGCGAAGAAATGAAACATTAAATGTTTAAATTGAAAATATTAAATATTTCATTTCCTTGACTGGGGATCGAACCCAGAACCTGTCGGTTACAATCACACGCTCATGCCGCTGCGCCACGACAGGCCTCAATATATCAAAGATAATATCAAAATGTAAATCTTTAGTTTGGTAATAATTAAATTAATATTTTAGGGTGATTCACATTTTTGTACATAGGATTTTTGAAATTTTTGGGACCAAATTTGTATAAATAAATCAATAATATATAATAATATAAACACTTGTAGACAACTAATTGACATTAATATGTGTTTTTTTTTCATTTTCAATGTATTGTTCTATATATAATAATAATAGAATTTTTAAGTTCATGGAAATTTTATTTAAATATGATATTTTTATCATGTATATATTGTTTTTATATTATTTTTTTGTTTATATAAAAAAAAACATATTATTTATACCAATTGTAAACCAACAACAATTTTAAATAGTTACATATTAGAGATATGAACTATTTATAAGAGGAATTAGTTTTTAATCAGATATTTTAAATAAGTAATAGTAATAAATGAGTGATATATACGATTTATGGAGGCTGTAAGTGATATAAAAAAAGTTTACATTAACTCCAAAATTACATTAAAATCCGTCCTGCAAATATTAAAATATTATGATAATAGTCATTTGTGTTTTACAATCAAACTTCAAAAATATGTAAACTACAAAGTTATTAAAACCTATGACTTATTAGGTATTTTTGTTTTCATTACTTATATAATATTTCACTGAAAAACAGTAACATAGTAAACTTATGTATATAGGATTTATTTCAATTTCATCATGAAGATAGCAATTCTTGAAAGTTAAAGTAATATAAAGTATATGAGTAACTAGGTATATGAAATATGTAAGAAAAATTTTATATGAGAAATTGTAATTATGAAAAGATTTATTAATTTATATGATTTTATGTTTAAGGAAAATACAAATGAAATATACATTTTTACAAGCAATTGTTATGTATTTATTTATCAGGCATTATAAAATCACAAACATTGTTAGTATAGGAAATAAAGTAAACACTTTAGTCAGTCTTATCTCTTATCAAAATCTGTTGGTGCAAAAGTGAACTCAATATTATATAAACTTCGAAAGCTCTTGTTATATACATTACATTTTAATAAGGTTGAGGAATATTTTTGTATTTTTGCACTAACAAACTTATTTATGATAGTGTTTTATAAACGTGTATGGCACAAAAAACGCACAGAAATACCTATAATAAAATAAACATATTTGTGCAAAAAAAAAATTAAGCAAAAAGCTTTTGTCAAAGAAACACAACATGTTATGAACAAGATCTACATAAATAATCACCTTGTTTTAATATTACCAGTGACTTTTACTTTTAAGTTTTAATTGAGGTCAAACTTTTGTTTTTTCTTTAAATTAAAAATATATAAAAAATTGTATTCTTCAAACTTTTGTACGATTTGGAATGTTGTGTTATTTGATTGATTATTAATGATGAATTATAAAAATTAAATTATTGATTATGAATTATAAAAATGTTACATAAAATTGTTATTTTATACCACTCCATGTAACTTATGTAGAAATGTGTACAATTATAATTGTTACAAATGTTTTCTGTTTGACTATATTCTTACTTCAATTTGTTTGCATACTTTTCAATTAAATCTATAATTGTTAAATGGAGTTTTTCTTTAGAAACATCTATAGCGGTTTTCTGAGACCCATTGATTAGATCTATATCTGGATTGTAATTTAACAATATTTTAGCGGCTCCTATATTGCCCATTTCACTCGCAACATGTAAAGCTGTGTTTCCAGATAAATCAATTGCATTTATATTTGCTCCATTGTCAATTAAAAAGCTAATAACTACTGTCTTATTATTTATAGCAGCTAAATGCAATGGGGTTTGACCCTTTTTATCACACAAGTTTATATTTGCCTTGTGTAGTATTAAAATTTTACATAGTTCAACAAGTCCATATCTAGATGCATAATGCAATGCCGTCATTCCATTAGAGTCTGGGAAGTTAACATCGTAATCAGAAGCTGGTACATGTGTTTTTTTACACATTTGACATTCACAAAGGGGGTGGCATAATACTCCATTAGGTGCAGGATTTGCATCAACATAGTTCTCATAGTTAATATTCATATAAAAACAAGCAAGCTTAATATCACCATATGATATCGCTTGAAGGATTCTCTCAATTCTCTTTAAATTTTCTACTGTTTTATTTGCATTAGTTGAGTCATTTTTTATTTTGATATTTTGTAGTTTAATTGCAATTTGATTATTAGATTTGCAATTTAAGCTTTTAACATCTGTACTTGTTATATGAATGTATTCATACAAATTAGGCATACTTGATTTGAGCACTTGCAATATTTTTAAATTATGAGCATAGTCAAATGCAGTTTTGCCATTATGATTTTGAAATGATGGCTCTGCACCATTTTCTATAAGTATCTTTGCTATTCCTTCATATCCCCATTTGGATGCCAAATGCAGTGGTGTATTTCCTAACTCATTAATACAATTAATTTTCAGTTTCTTTCTGCCATGCTCTGCAAAGTATATTAATGCTTTTACACAGTTCATGTGTCCATTATTGACTGCTAAATGCAATGGAGTGTTTTTGTCAATGTTAGCTTGATTAATGTAAGATCCTGAATGTAATAACAGTAAAAGAGCATTTTGATGCCCTCTTGAAGCTGCATAGTGTAGAGGTGTGCACTCATTGAGGTCAGTTACATTAACTCTTGCCCCCATCTCAATGAGAGTTTCAACAATATTTTCTTTTCCATGTATAGAAGCAACATGTAGAGGTGTCAAACCATGACTATCTCTGGATGATATTGTTGGAGAAGTTTTTAGAAGATTTTTTGATATTTTTGAACAGCATTTTTTACAATTACATAAAGGATGGCATAAACGCTGATAAATTTCTGTCTCATAGTCTTCATCGTCATCCTCATCTTCCTCATCTTGATTTTCTGTTAATTTTATTGCACAATTTTCATTATGTTGTATACTGTCCATGTGTTTTTGATTTTTCTCTAATAGTTGTTGGACTTGTTCAGTGTTGTTAGCTTTAATTAGATCAAATATGTATTCTAATGTTTCTTCTCTGCCAGTTGTGTCATTTGTTGATATAGATTCAGTTAAACTGCTTTTTCTCTGTGAATTATGATTCAAGTTATCTTCAGTGAGACTGCTTTCATAGTAATAAGATTCTGGGTTAGGTGGCCCTGCTAAGGCTCCTGATTGGATGTGTTCAATCACAGCTTCTAAAGTTGTTATAAGAAATGCACTTTCATCACTATCTCCTTTACCAATACCACTGAAACGAAACTCTTTCAGATACATTAATTGACTATACCAATTTGGTAACCCAGATTTAATAAGTAGGAACACAAAAACTGGTAACAAATCATCAGCAGTTAAAAGTATAACATTATTACTGCTGTCAATTTTATTAATAGCGTTTAAGGCTTGTTTTAAGCATAATACCTTTTCTAGTACAGTGTTATATGTGTCTATTTTTGATAATATTTGTTTAGCCTTTGGTACTGCATGATATAAGTCTTTTTTTATGTCAAGATCTCTAAGTTGGATGTCACACATATTTCTAATCTTTTTATTTAAATGAGAATCTTCATAAGCACAAATTGTACAAATAGGTTTAAAGAGGGAGTCAAATAATAAATATTGCATATAACTCTCGACAGATAATTTCATATTTTCAAGTAAATGTTTGGAGGTTTTACATTTTTCCCGTAGTCTACGATTTTGTAAAGTACTTTGAAGGCACTCGGTATACAACTCACTCACTGCTTCTTTTAAAGGTGCAATTGCTATAGGTAATGAGGAGTTCTTCTTAAGAAATATTTGTACATTATTTTCTATTTGATCTAATACTTGGCGACCTGCTGCTTGCGTCCAAAGTAAATCAATACAGTCATTAATAGACAACAGGCAATCTTTTGTCATAGAATTATCCACAATATTTGAATTAGGTTCTAAAGGGCTTTCGACACACCATACCTTATATTTTATAAAATCCTCTGTATAAAATGTTTCTTCAAATAATATGTGACTTTGAAGTGGCAATCCTTTCGTAACTTCCAATGTTATCACTTTATTAGCTACAGTAACCTGTTTTTCTGTGAGAGTACTGTAATGTGTTTCTGGCAATTCATCACTAGGCACTAAGACATGAGCACAGAAATCTTCGACGGCAAACACACGCGTATTTAAACTTCCAATGCGAGGTACACAAATGACCCAAGATTGTGAAATGCAATGTTGAAACAAATTTGAAAATTCTTTTTTAAATTCTATGAAGAATGGATTGTCTGATATAATTTCGTCGTATGCACCTTCCATAGTCACTACTGTATTTGATAGTGAGTTAGCCGAAGTAGCTAATGTAATTGAATGTTATGATTATAATAATGGTAATTTGTTTCCTTGAACTTATGCTTTAATGCTATAATTAATGCACCAATCGTAACTTCTTTAAAACTAGTTCTTGATTTTATTCTATGAATATTTAATGTAATCACAGATATCTATAATCGCTTCAGTCATCGTGTTGAGTAGTATTAACACTTGTATCTAGTAAAGTCCTTCAACTTAATTGTCAATAACAATATAAAAACCGATTGACAGAACAACTGCTTATGTCACTGTCAATATGATGTGACAGCATATTAACATTTGTGCATTAATTTCAAAATTAAATTAAAAATTCAATATTACTATAGTACCGCACTGTAGTCATAATGTATTGTATTTAAAGATTTTATAATTTTCTTTTTAAATTTAATAAAATAAATTTAATTATCTATTTGTTTCTTTGTTTATTTAGCCTTCATTACTACATAAAACATGCTTATAACAAAATATTTCCTGTTTATCTTTCGTGAACCAAAACACCGAAATTTACATTGTAATAAACTTCTCAAATCAATATTTACATACAAAACTAGAGCAAGACAAAGTGTAGTATATTATGAGTCACCCTGGTTTTCACCCTATAAGAAATATTTAATAACTTATTTAGCTTCATACTGTATCCTTACCTAGTTTTAAGACACTCTGTTTTGTTCCTTACTTTCCACCAAATATTATGCATTCTGTGTTGAGTGCCGGAACTCAATACCGCCCTTTGCCTTGCTTCTGATCGATTGCTTGATCGCTCTGGTACAGCGAATAAAATGTGAATATTAAATGTTTAAATTGAGAATATGTAATATTTAATTTCTTTGAGTGGGAAACGAAACTATCACGTTTAGAGTCACATGCTCGTGCCCCGCGACACGACAGGCCTCAATATTTAATAAAAAGGTATGGATTAGAGCCGGAGCGTAAGTCATTTTATTTTTTTGTTTATTCAGTTATACGCACACATATTAGTAAAACTCTGATATTTTAAATATATATCATCATCTTATTAATTTTACTTTAACAACACTTATGACAATGATGAACTCTTAAATATATTTCTAAACTAAATTGTAGTAGCTGTATAAAATGTCCTTAATACTATTTTATTAACAATATAATATTTTATCCACGCCCACCACGTCCACCACCAAACCCGCGGCCACCAAAGCCTCCGAAGCCTCTTCCACCGAAGCCTCCAAAGCCTCTTCCACCGAAGCCTCCAAAGCCTCTCCCACCGAAGCCTCCGAAGCCTCTCCCACCGAAGCCTCCGAAGCCTCTCCCACCGAAGCCTCCGAAGCCTCTTCCACCGAAGCCTCCGAAGCCTCTTCCACCGAAGCCTCCGAAGCCTCTTCCACCGAAGCCTCCGAAGCCTCTTCCACCGAATCCTCCGAAGCCTCTACCACCGATTCCTGGTCTGCCAAATATTGGAACTCCAATGCCTAATGTTATAGGGATTGGCCTAGGTCGGTAATAACCACCACCTTTAGGGCAAAAAATAATTTACATTAAAGGGCGATTTAGCGTATGTATGTAGCTATTAATCTAGTTATAGGAGTATAATACCTATTATTTTAATTTTTAACATGACACTTTCAAAGTAATTTAAATTGTCTCGTAGCGTAACTATTAAATGCAAAAAAGATAGATGTGTATGTAAATACCTTAATACTATGTTTTTTACCGATAAAAAGCTTAAAGTAACTTAAGAATAATATTTTTTTGGGGATTTATTTAAAATATTTTCGTTATACCGGGTAGACAAATTTTCGACTAAAGGAAGATATACTTTTACTTACCATTCCATGGGTAGTATCCCAGTTGTCTTTTTTGTCTTATATTAGAATTATCAACAGTAGAATTTTTAATTGTATTTTCATAAATTTCAACCATTGTTGTTATATTTGTTTTTTGATTCACGACTTCTTCACATTGTGTATGTGTTATTTTTTCAAAAATTAAAATTAAAAAGAGTAAGAGCGTTGCGATTCGAATGCGCTGAAATCGTAAAAAGAATGTATAAAGATAAAAAATCATTGCAGTTTATATATCATTATAGTTAAAAGTTCTAATTTGAGTACAAGCGTGTGAATGTAACGAGGTTGTGATTTCGATCATCACTCGAGTAAATGAAATATTGAATATTTGCAAATTAAATATTTGATGCTTTCATTTTGTCGTTCTGGTAGCAAGGCAAAGTGCATAGTTGAGTTCCGCCAACCAATACGCAGTGCCTCAAATTCGGCGGAAAGTGTGGAAAAAAAAATATGAGAATCAAGTTTCTTAACACTTGATTCTCATATTTTTTTTGTGAAAAAAATAGTCCGATATTTTTAATGTCATACAAAGCTAAATTTAGTAATACAATAAAAATATGTGCAACACTTACTGTATTTTCCATGTCGAGTTTTTCAGAGTAACTAAATAATTAACTTGTGAGCTCTATTTATACGTGTATGACAAAGTCCCTTGACGTGCTAATTTATATTTTCCCAACTGAAATGTACATATAGTATGGTCTTCGTACAAATGGGTATTTTGAGGAAATAACAGCGTCATAATAAAAAATTAAATGTATCTCACGAAAACTATATGTGTAACTGTATGTCTTTTGCATTAAATAGATTGTAGCTATTTTAGAAAGTTTTTAAACGACCATGACTTAAAGGGATTTTACAATTTTATAGAAACATAGAAATGTTGATAATTAGTGCTCACCTGGCATGCTTGGAAAAAACAACAAATATAAAAACTGTAAAATTACGCATCATAAATATAAATATACCTATGAATCGGTTATTGTAAACATATCAGTATTATATACTTACCTATCATTATTTGTCGATCTGATTCTTCGTAATAATTTGAATAAATATTTATTTTATTCAATGAAATTGAAATGAATTGAGGCCTGTCGTGGTGCAGCGGCACAAGCGTGTGACTGTAACTGATAGGTTGTGGGTTCGATTCCCAGTCAAGGAAATAAAATGTTTAATATTTTCAATTTAAATATTTAATGTTTTCATTCCTTCGCTCTGGTACAAGGCAAAACGCGTTGAGTTCCGCCACTTAACACACAATGCCTCAAATTCAGCGGAAAGTCGGGAACGGAAGTGGAACGGAGTGTCTTATCACTAGGTTCCCAAGTTCCCTTTGCCTACCCTGCCATGTACGGGACACAGCGTGAAGCTTAGTCACTCAATGATACCTTAAAAAATGAATACTATAGTATTATTTAAAAAAATTATAAATTTATTTAAAAAATGAATAATATACTATTTAAGAATAAAATCTTTTGGCGAGTCCGTACATCATTATATAATAAAGCACTTAAATATTTTATCTTCCGAGGGCTAATGATTTCGTTCATTAACAATTTCCAAAGAGAATTATTTACTCTCTACCGCAGCAAAGTAGGATTTGTACACATTTGATGTAATTTGGTCTTAATTTTAACAGAACTAGAGTTCAGTTTAGTGCAAACCAGGTCACACTAAGAAAAGAGCAGTCGCTTTAAAGGCACCTTTTGTTCGACGTTCCTTACTAACTTGCAGTTGCAGTGCTCTATTTCTATGACGTGCATAAGCGTTATTTAAGTTTATGACTTTAGACTGAAAGGTGGAACTGTTTGGAGTCTTCACGCGTTTATTAACTGCGCAACTTTTATACTGCAAATATTTAAATGTTTGTTTTCAACATTTGCACATCTATTTTTCCGTGAGTAAGTGGATTTACTGTGAAACAATATTTCATTTTTCAGCAGTTGCCGTCTATTTTGATGAGAGCCTTTGAAAAAAAATGTATTGTGATAAATGATGTGTATTTTTTATTTAACTCTGCTTCACTCTGTATGTCGCACATGACACGGTAGGCAGGGGGAACTTGGGAACCTAGTGTTAAAACATTCCGTTCCACTTCCGTTCCCACTTTCCACCGAATTTGAGGTATTGTGTGTTAAGTGGCGGAAATCATCGCCGCGTTTTGCCTTGTACCATAGTGAAGAAATGAAAATATTGAATAGTAAAAGTGAAAATATATTTCAATTCCTTGAGTGGGGATCGAACCCACAATCTGTCGGTTACGCTCACACGATTGTACAGCTGCGCCACGACAGGTGCAAATTTAATTTAATGATTATACATTTTTATTTAATAATAAAACAATTTTATTTAATGTTTATACATTTTTAATTCAGTGCTGTACTATATTCTTTTTGTTGAAAATACCTCCTACCTTTATTATTTTTCACTACGATACGATACGATATATATCAATTAAAAGCAAATAAAATATCGACAGAAAGTGCTTTTTACTTGGTCTCATAGAAAATAGAGATCAAAATAATACAACTACTCTAATCAAATGTTCATGATCACTATCATCTTTTTAAAATTTTGTTGTTTTCTAGATTAAAATGGTCGTCACCATCCGTCGTCAATCATTTTAATTGTGGTGCAGTTACATCAGGTTCTATTCTAATTGCCTCATTACATATGTAGGGAATACCAATTTCGATGTTGTTTTCTACTATATCAGTTACGTCTTCCACCAACCAAACATATGAACCTGCCTCTTCCTACGTCATCGTCGGCATCAGAGTAGGAAATGAGGGGTCACCTTAGTATGTCTTGTTAATGTGACGAGCACGTGATGTGCTATCATGTGGGGCGTTCTTGTTACGTGGTAGGTAACTAGTACTTAGTTTGGATGATCACAACTTACTCGTATGTAGGTTCTTGAGATTTTGAGATTAATTGATGCGCACACACTTTGCTTTTCATATCCCTTCCGGATAAGTATAGAATATTGGAGTTGAATGGGGAGTATCCGTATATTGTGGTCTTCTCACGGACCAAGACGTCTACTGTGTAGATTCCGTCATGTATCTCGTCCAGTGGAAAGAATCTTTGCAAAGAAGTTGTGTAATTTATACCGCACTATCTGTCTGTTAGGCCTGCTCCCTTTGGATATCAGAACACAAAAGCAGCTCTTATCGATCATCGCAAAATTTCTGACCAATTTAGAAGCCAAACTTTCACGATAGGGCACGTACAAGGAATCACTTCTATCGGTCCACTGTCTATACGTCAAACTCGGACATAAAGTGCAACCATGTGCACACATTGTACTGTAACAACTCATGTGTATTTGACTTAGCCTTAAACGGCTGGCCTGCATAATTTGAATTTCCATTGTATATGAAGCCTGTCGTGGCTCAAGCATGTGATGCGACAGGTTGTGGTTCGATCCTCACTCGAGGAAATGAAATGTTTTAAATATCTAATATTTTCATTTCTTCGCTCTGGTAAAGCGCGACGCGTTGAGTTTCGCCACTCAACTCGCAATGCCTTAAATTAGACGGAGAGTGGAGAATGGAACCGAGTGTCCTAACACTTGGCTCCCAAGTTCCCTCTGTCTACCCTACCATGTGCGGGATACAGCGTGAAGCAGAGAGTGAGTACATTGTATACGCAAAATGTAAATTATTTGATTATTTAGTAATATAACAATAAGTTACAGTGACAAGTGAAGTGAAATCTTGAATTATTTATGGTAATATAATAAAGAAATCATAATATAATTATTAAAATAACACAATTTATTTAAATACCATATTTATTTTTACATAATAAACATTTAATGTATATTTATAAGCAAAACATTTAGAAATTCAAGAAATAATCCATTATGAATAAAAATTACCGGACAACACTCATTAAGAAAATGTTTTATATATAAGAATTAAAAACACTGTTAAATAGGTCAAGGAAAAAAAAGAAAAATTTAGAGACAATATAGGAGTAGATGGAGCTTAATCTACGCTTCAGTAAATCTATAGTCTGATAGTAACAATTAGCGGACGTACGACCTGATATTACTCAGGCGATCACGTTACACTGAGCTTATATAATCTATTAATACAATTATCTAAGTAATACCTGATAAATGCCTATAATACTTATTGTTTATGTACATATTTCCCGCATTTGCACAGTGAATAGTAGGTGAATAGTGCATATTTACTTATATTTCACCATTTTACATTTTTTACAAATTCCGCCGTACTTCATGTTAGGTGATAAAACACAGCTTATAAATAACTCCTAGAGTTGGTTAATAATTATTATATGATTAATGACATAAGTTCTACTCGAGCACGATATAACATGTCGATATGAAGTCGACATGACACTTGTAACTTCACGTTTTTACTTTTTATATTACAAATTTAAATAAAAGAATCCCCGCACCAAAAAAATATGTCAAAGCGTAGTTTAACTACCAAACCAATTTTCACCAAACATAGCTTTGAACCATCGCTATGAACGAGGCCTTCCATTATATAAAACATAGCACCTAAATCGGTTCATTCTTTCAAGAGTTAATGTATCACAGACAGACCGACAGACAAATCAAAATTATAACTTCCCTTATTTTGACAGAGCGGAAAAATATGCAGTGAGAACCCATTGGCAATAAAGAAAATGACAAAAATCAAAAAAACATGTAAAATAAACAGGTACATTTTGTTATTCTAAAAGTAATTGACTAACGCTTATTCCTTTACAGGAGGTAATAATAACAACGTCAATCATCATCAGGCAAGAGACTCTTTCATTAAATATCCTCAACTGCGACACCACGCTTCCACCACCATCATCACTATAGTGAATTTTAAATATTTTGTATAATCAAATGGTTTTAATCTATAGGACATCGACATCGTTGGGTAGTTACAGTAGCTGTACAGCCCCTGTGGTTCGCATAAATGTTTCAGTGTGCACGAGCCGGAATATGAAGTGGTTAATTTGAATTCCGACTCGAACGCCTGCCCGGGCCAGCCCGCTTCCGATGTACTTTTTATATTCACTTTTTGCTCACTTCCTCTCAGAATGCATAAGTGGACTGTTTTATACGGGTGAAGTCTGAATGCCAGCGAAATGGGGGTAATTTTTATTAACGAACGACGTTTTCCTGTATGAAATTCAATGACGTTGTACTGTTCTAGGATAACTATTAAACTCTCTTTTTTTAGGGTTCCTTACTTTAAAAGATACAAACGAAATTCTTATAGTATTTACTATTTTACTTCATTACTTCATTACTTGTCTGTTAAGACCGTTTAATTTGAGATTACTTGAGATTGGGAAGCTGAAATTAATATTAAATATCTAGTATCCGCTTCCTTAAATATTCTTTATTGCACGAAATAAAATAAAACAATTGCAAATTGAAAGTATTAATTATTGAAATCAAATGTACAAGGGTTATTTTTAAAAGAAATGACTTCCAGCCAACCTGCGGAAGTGGGGTCTAACAAGCAGCGAAGAGACAGTACAATTATCATATAAAAATGTATGTATCCTTTTTGCTGCATTTTGTTTGAAATTCGCCGCGTAATCAAAAACATTCCTCGAGCGTACCTTTCTACTAAAGTATATTTTTTATATACAAGACAAATAGCTACTAATTATATATTATATTAGAAAATGATGTATGTATATATAATTCTCTATATAAAAAATTCATCATTACAGTTCTTAGCAAACATTCCTAAGCAAACATTCCTAAAAAATCCTAATAGGTTGTTTGTGCTGTAAGATATACACTTTACCAAAGTAATTAAAGAAACAATATTTCACTTTGCCAGCTTTAATTTGCGGCTGTAGAATATCTTTTTTTAACAAGTACTAAACATTTCCCTTGCGATTCATATAATCACGTATTCACGATGCTAGTACCATCTTGACCTCCCCTATTTTTGATAACAAACGAACTTGAAAACACCAACACCGTTGAAGTGTTCTCGCGACATTACCGCCATTGTTTGTAAAGATTTGCCAGTGGTGTCATCACACGGAGCAACAATGTACCATTTCCTCGAGTATCACTTGGCAATGAATAGAACCCCATTACAAGTGGTCCATGGTCCCCGTGTCGCGATAGCTACGGAAAATGGGCTCGAGTATTTAAACAGAAATATTTACATTTAATAAAAAATTGAGCCTTTTATAGATAGAAAATATATTTTGAAAATTTCCAATATATTTTGAATTCCAAAGATAATTTTGTAGATTGGTAGATTGGAATTTGTTTACCTTAATTAAGCGCAAATAATTTTCATGAAAAATTTTTATTTTTACAGAGGCCATCATAGCGCGGTTGTACGTCATCTGTCTCTGAGGCCGACAAATATGCATTCGATTCTTATTGTGGATATAAATTATATTATGGCTTACAAGTACAAAACATACCATACATACATTTGCACTTACAAGCACAAAGTGCAGCGTTGTGTTCCGCCACTCGTCACTTATTTCCTAACACTTAGTCCTTATTGCGACAGGACGGATAAAGCATAACGTTGACATAAAGAATATTTATAAAATGGATTTTTAAGTTTTGGCACATTGAAAAATTTACTAGATGAATGTTAGTTTAGAACGGGCTTATTATATTGTCATACTTAATTAGCTTAGTTATATTATTACAATGTATTTTGCCTTAATCTGTACTTATAATAAATCTGTAACCGAGCAGTATCTGTACATGGGAGCATTATTAAAAAAATCTTATAGAAGACGTTTGTTAATATTATAGGACTTAAAATTGATTTTTAAAATGTTTGTCTGTACGCGCTTATCTCAGAAACGGTTTTCACTTTTATATTTTGGTAACTTTCTTCAACATTTGGTGTTTGCTTTATTTAAATCGGTTCATAAATATTTCACGACAATTTAGTTTGACAACATTGCTATATAATATTTGTTCAATTACCTGAAATTTTATTTTCAATTTATACACATTGAGAATCTCATTGGAACAAGAAAGTAATTGAGATTTGTTAATAAAATAATGCAATTCAAGCAGGAGAAATCGCAGGCGAGTTTACTCGTATTTTTCACTATCATAGAACATTGTTACGCTTAAAAAACGCTCTACAAACAAAATTTAATTTTATATTTATTATTTCGTAGACCACTTATAATTTTTCAGTCTCTGTTCTCTATTCATAGTGTGTTCCTTTGCGACAAAGCAACATCTTTGGTCTGTCTGCGCCAGACGTTACAGAGTAAGTGGAAAACATACCGCCTTTTTACTCGAGTTTAAGCAACAACGATCAAAGCCACAGATCTTTTATATGTTTACTTTTTATTGTATAATGTTATCTAACTTTGAATTCTATTCCATTTCATTGTACATTTTATTTTATGAAAAAAATGTTATTCTCATTTTCATGAATGTTTTTTTCTTAATAAAAACGCGAACAAAATAGCTGCGAGCTATAAATATTTTTGCTTTAACTACAATTTATCTTTTTTCAACGTATATGTGTGTTTTACAAAGAAACAGTAACTAATGTTTAACAGTGATTTGTTTATGGATCCGGTTGCAAGCTTACTGCCACCAGCTAACTAAGTTCTTCCAGCTGAACTCCGAAGTACATAATTACTGGCGCGGGGCTCGTAAAATGCATTTGCGGATAAGTGAGCTCCGTATTGTTTAAGCTTTAAAGTAAATAGTTAGTTTCAGATCTTTATTTCGTTGCTTGCTCCTAGCATACAAAGCACCACGTCGTTGACTCCTTAAAAGCATATTCGTGTCCCTGTAAAGTTTTTCACACCGCTCTCTCTATAGTACTGCGGTGTCTACACTCCGGGGACGCGAGCTGCGATTCATCTTACGCTTTAACACACAAGTAACGATATAATGCAGAGCTATAAAACTCTTCCGCCTTGGAATTTAACTTTAAATATTATGTATGCAAATTTACCCGCTTCATGAATAATTTAAATTAGTGTCTAAGCATTTTTTTTATATACTATACGTTCATATTTCTGCCTTAAATTTACATTAACCATTTGTCCATTGTATTGTAGATAAAAGATGGGAGCACTCGATATCGCAGCTGGCTGGAAGCGCCCCCGTGTCCCTTCCGTTTCCTTATCTTCGTCCTGTCCACTGTCAACTGACCTCGATGCGTTGCGCCTAGCCCATTAGATAATATTATTACTAACTTTGTTATACTTAAGTCTATTATACTATATGCATTTATATTTTAATTATAATAAAGTGTCTGTACGCCTATTTACAATTCAAAAATATACCTTATTTCAAAAAATTATAAAATGGTTAAGTATGTTTGATGAATTTTGTTTAATGAAATATACATTTTATTTTCACATCTCTGTGCAAAAACTAAGTTATAAATTTATAAAAAAAGGGTAATAGTTACTATAAAACTTAAATAATCAGCATTAATTATTTTATTTTTGTTATAAAAGACAGATTATATTACAGAGCAATGCAGTCGCTTGTAGGTATAGGCTAAAAATATAACGGTTACTTATATATAACTTGTTGTGAATTACACTCAACATTGGGGTGCCCAGTGCGGCGCGTCCTGCCATGAAGCGCTATCCCTGAATCTATAGCGTTACAGAGCATGAATTTTAATTCACATCTATAAAATATACACAGTAGGCACTCGGTTTATGTACTCAGCTTTGATATATCATATTTTAAATAATTTATACAAAAAGAGTCTAAAATACTAGCAAATTATAAGCATGTGAAGACTTCGTAAAGTGCTGTATACAAATCTAATGGCATAAGATATTTGTGAGTTAAGTTCCATTGAAGGATCTCCTCGAGTTTTCACTGTAAAATCAAAACTGTTGTATATTATACATGTTCGAAAAATACTTTAACTATATTTTTCTATAGTGTAAACAGTGACACGTAAGAGAAACAAAAAGAAAATAAATTTAACTCGTTTTACGCCATTGCAACAGAAGACTGACAAGGAAACGGAAAAAGCGAATATAACGGCGCGGAACCGGTGAGATCCGCAATGCATTCTGACTTCCGTTGTATTCGCAACAACGACTACAATAAGCGATCAACATGAAATCATATATAGCAGTATTGTTTTCGAAATATTGTCATGTTCGTGGCATATGATATGATTTTTGATTTTTTTCTATTGAAAGATTTGACTCAAAAAAATTACTGAGCATCACTGTTATGGTGCCTATGTAATTTCATTTATGTTAAATTCATTTATGTTAAATTCATTACATATTATTCATTAAATCTATGCATAATCGCCATTTATATTTTAATATTGTGATTTTTATATGTATTTGGAAAAATTATAATTATTTTAAACATTAAGGTAGATCAAAGCTCATTAAGCTTGAGGCCCAAATTAAATAATGCATTCCAGTAAGGTGCCATTAATGTACTTCAACACCAATGCCTAATTATTATACTTTAAATATTAAAAAAAATAGTTGTTCGTAAAGCCAGTTTTCAGACGATAACTTTATATTACTTAATAACGTCCTAAGAAGAGAAACCAATGAAAATTGCCCACTTTTATGAATTGTATTGAATTATATTGTATAATATAAAGAAAAGAGAAGTTATTGAAAAGTATTTAATTAATTTATATCGATAAGTAAAAATTTATTTGCACCTTAATCCAAATATTCTTTTGAGTAACAATATGAACTTCCCATTGTTCTGTATACAGGAAGAGGTGTGACTACAGGTTAACGCTATTGTTGTGGGTTCAAATCCACTCAGAATGATTACATTTCAATATTTTTATTTCCTTACACAGCATTGTGTTAAAAATTCGGCACTATCATAATGTTGTCTCAATACTAGATTCTTTCCGGCATTTCGGTATGAGTAATAAATAATTGATTAAAACGAAAAACTTCGAAACACGAATCTGTAAAAAGTTATCAAATAACTTAAAAAGAGCTAATAATAAACCATGTCAAAGAAAATTCACAATTAATTCACCAATAAAATAAAAACATCCAAAATCAAATCAGACGTTAGTGAGCTATATCACAAGCACATACACATAGACACGACACATTCATTACACCCCTTAATTTTCGTCGGAAATTAATAATTATATGAAATAATATAACTTTACAAAAGTAAACAGATACAAATTTAATTATATTTAATATTTGGTGCGTTCCTTCAAAAGCCTAGGTTAAAATAATACAATATTGACGCTCGGACCGGAACACACCCGATCAGTTCGCGCTGCGCGTCTCATCCGGGCGACGCGCATCGCGTACCAAACTGTTTACAGGACTTGGACCGGCGCCAGTGCCGAGAAACATAATAATGTCAACATTGACTTATTGTTATTGTGTTTCGCTTCATAATTTATTTTTTAAAAAAAGGGTTTTCTTTTCATTTTTACAAATTAAAGTTAATAGAAAGTAATAATTTTAATCACTTACGAAAATGGATTGTAAACGCAATAGTATTAGTTATACATATATATAATATGTATTACCCTGACGACTAGATTTTGCTCAGTAGTTTCTTGGAAAATTATATTTTTAGGAAATTTTATTGAAATACAAAACAAAAATCTTACAGGACACATTTGAGCTCGAATTAGAAACTGAACTCGAAAAAAGTGTTCCGAGTATGAGCTCTAATGATATTTTGTGACAATTTCCATTGCCTACAAACAATATTATCTAAAAATGAAACCTAGGTAGATCGATTCACTGCCCCTGAAACAAATACAAACTACCCCTATACATATATACAAGCATTTCCCATTTAAAGGCACACAATTTTTAGTTTTGTTTCAAGGTAACAATAGTTATTATAGATTTTTAGTTTTATATATACAAAACTACATACATCGACGTTGTTCCGTCGGAAGCTATGCGATCAGTTCTCGCTGCACCTCTACTTCCGGAAGTGCCGTGTCTCTAACTGTTTACGCGATTTGGATCCATTCCAGCATAGACCGAGTACAACGTTATCAACTTGAAAGTTATTATAGTACATAATGTTATAAGCAACATGATTTAGAATACTGTAAAATAATATACACAGTAACATACAAGTATTTATTATTATTTTATGTTTATAGAACAGTAAATTAACGTATGAACTAATCAAATATGTTTTTTTATAATGTGCTTTTAAAGAAGTAATTATCTTTTATATATATTATTAATTTTATTACTTGAGTTCTGGATTTCACTCAAAATTATAACGTACCGTATATGTTTTGATATATTATTATACTTATTTTATTTTAATATATATTATAACTCTTAATCTTGTCTTGACATTGGATACGTTAAATAATCTATAATACAGGCAGGCCAGGTAGTCTAACGATACATAAATGTAGAAGTAGGATTGTAGCATAATATTTACAAAGGCATAGGTGAAGCGGAAGTGCTCGTGCGGATAACGCTCCGGAACGTTTCCGGTTTGGTTACGCTGCAAAGTGTCCTGGAGCGTTCACTCTGTATCCGGTCCCATTGAGTTAGAATTTAAAATTTGACAATATATCGCTCATGTATCGGTCATTGTAACAGTAGTTTATATTGAACTTTACTTAGTTACTTTTTGAATCTACTCAAATTACTTGTTCGTACCGTTTCCGTTATAGTTTTAAGAAATATCTAAAAACTGAAGAAAAGGCTAAAAATAAAAAAAAAACATCGAGATAAAAGATAAATTACACAAAAATTGACATAATAAAAAGTTTAAAAGGACATCATATATATTTTTAATATACGTATTATTATATCAATATACAATAATCAATGCTTTCCAATTTGTGTACTTCCGGTTTATGTACGCTACGGAGCCTGCAATCCATTGCTTCCTGATAATTGAGTGCGTTAGATAATAGATAGCAATTAAATAATCAATCACAGCCAGCGATCATTATCAAATAAATAAATTTAGATGATTTTGGATTATCGAAGCAGATTGTATATATGTTTAATAAATAGTTAATTAAATATAAGAGCTTTGGTAGACGAAGGGCAGCGTGGAAGTCTGCAATTCAACTGTGTCGATACTTATTTAGGGGTTGAAAAAAAAAAAGAACTTCAAACTCTTTATTAACATTAAGAAATTAAACCATTCTCTATAAATTATATGGTTTACGCACGTTTACTTTTTGTTCCGCTTTATCATGGACACGGATATTTGTCTACGAAATAACAAAAAGCGCTGAAGAGATAGCTCTAAAATTTATATGGGACTACCTCTGGGGAAGAAATACGAATTTAACCGTACAAAAAGATATGCGTTGAATTTCATTTAGTTAAGAAAGTAAGTTCACATGGAAAAAATGTCCCACTTTAATCCCTTTATTGACATGAAAAGAGTCAATTGCCTTTATAAGTAGTTGCCCTCTTTTACTAACACGTGCCAAGTAGCGTTCACATCATTAAATAAAATTTGTGAAACAAACAAATCATTAAAATCAAACATCATTGAAACACGTTTAAATAATTTAAATGAAACTTGTGCAACATACAAATATAACTTGTGATTGTTATTCTTCATGGTTATTGTTTAAATAAATCATTAAAAATGAAATAAGACTCAAGCTCTCTTTTGCAAAATAATATATAAATATAATTAAAAAATAATAATAATATTCTCTATTATATTAAAGCATAACGAGCAAGTATAAAAAAATATGTTCATTTTGAACGGAAAAAACGAGTTCCTTTTATCCTACATTCGCTTTATACAAAGAGCATTATCGGGTGCGAATTCACGTAGTGTTTTTTTCTGTTAGCACTGCAGGTGTTTAAAACTCGCAGATACTCGGCACTTTTTCCCGTTCGGCACAGTTTCTGCACAATAGAAAATTCAGGTCTCAATAATTTTGAATTGAATGTACGAGAGGCGTTGCTAATATTCTATGCCAGTCGTGTTACGTTTTTTTAATTAATGCTTGTTTTTCATAGAGGTGAATGAAAATACGGATGCGTTCCATTGTTGTTTTATTTTACGTATATTTTATATTTTATAGAGCATAATTTTTATATTGAATGAATTTGTGAATTATTATTTTGATTATATTTTACTATTCACATTTATCTGGACGCGTAGTGATGTAAATCTATACAATATAAAAATAGTTTAATATTTTAGGCCTGTCGTGGCGCAGCGCCACAAGCGTGTAACTGTAAACGGCAGGTTTTAGGTTCGATCATGACTCGAGGAAACGAAATATTCAATATTTTCAAATGAAATATTTAATGATTTCATTTCTTCGCTCTGGTAACAAGGCAAACCGTGGCGTTAAGTTCCGGTACTCAACACGCAATGTCTGAAATTCGGCGGAAAGTGAGGAGCAGAAGTGGAGTGGAGTGTCTTAACACTAGACTCAATTCTCTCTGCCTACCCTGCCATGTGCGGGATACAGCGTGTAGCTATAAAAAAAAACATATTTCGTTTGATCTAATATAGTTGTATACTAAAAATAATTTAATCAATATCCTATTTCACTTAAAAAACTTTTACTTTTATAAAATTAACTTTTATTTTTTATTTTTCAGCCTTTGTTATCTTTTAGCTTGTTTTAGAAACATTGCATGGGTGTTAGCATAATATATTTAAATTTTGCTCTAAATACTGTACAAACAAGTACCGGGAAACACTCGTATCAATTTACGTTAGTAAGTTAATGTTTAAATGATTTTCTCAATTAACATATATGAAAGCCATTACTGCTATACTACACATGATCAAGAATTACAGTGGAGTGGTGAATATGTTGTTTTAATAAATGTAGATAACAGAAAGGAATTTTATTTAATATTTTATTATAAAGATGTTGTAATTAACTTTATTTATTGTACGTCATACTTAAAAAATGTTAACCGTAGAAATAGTGTCCTTATATATTTTTTGATTTTGATATAGTTCTTTTTAAAAATTATGGTTTACTGTAATAAATCAGTTTATATTCAATGATTTTTTTTCACAAATGACAACTAGCAAAAATGTTAATGTTCGTTTTAGTTAAAAGACTCTGTGGAATTGCAGACAAACCAACTAAAAATGCTTAAACAAAGATTTTAGCTAAAACATTGATAAATAACTTTAAAAATGTATTCACACAATATATAGCCGTTTGATAGGATCACCCTGGTACTGATGGTGTCGTAAGAGGCGACTAAAGTACTTGTGGGAGAGTCGCGTTGTCAGAAATGGCAACACGTATGGGCAAACATGACCGGTTCATTACCACCCCCGGCATTTAAAAACGGCGTTAAGTAGTGGCTTTGGCCACTGCGTTTGGCATTGGATAATGCCGGGCCCCGGTGCCCATTCACTTTAAAGACGGGTAACGCTCCTGTAGCTCCTCTGGAGTGACTCGGGGACGTGGGCGACGGTGATTGCTTACCATCAGGTGACCCGTACGCTCGTTTGCCTTGTCTTATCCATAAAAAAAATACAGATTCAACAATATTTTCATATAAAGTTAAATCAAAAGTAAAGCGCCCTTGTATATAGTGCTCACTTCTTATGTCATGGCTACTTCAACCAACCATGTGTTGTTTAAACGTTGACATCGATATGACACGTTTATGCAGGGCGTAAGGATGTTTTCCCTTAAGATCTTTTAGAGTCTGGTTCAAAATATTTCTATTGTACCAAAATATTTAATAAAGTAAGTTGTAGCTCCACTAAGTTGCATATACATAGTGTTCTTAATACTCAGTAGACTTAGTAGACTCTCTAGATGTGTAGAGTAGGTTAAACGAAATTGTATGAATGAAGATTTATAAATTATTACCATAATTGTCAACATTCAAAAGCTTTTATTCATACTTCAAACAGTTCGATATTAAAACTATTCTATATTAATTTCCATATAGTGATACATTAAAAACATTTAATTTCACATTTATAGGAAAAAAAATATTCCGCAGCCGTTTTTGAAATTCTTTGAAACGTATAACCAATGCACATAAATTACCTAGTGAGTGTGCTTAACCGCAAAATATGCGAATTACGTATAATATGCAGCTCGGGCGCATATGCGAGTGCTATTAGCAAAAGTGGAAATTGTAATGAGGGCTTTTTAGTGCTCACACAGGTTCATTCACGCACGTACGTAAGAGATACGTTCTTATAAATATGCATAAAATTTTAAGCATCCACTTAAGCCGGCGCCCCATCCTGGCTGTGTCATAACAAGTTGTTCATCAATCTTCCTCCCGTGTTCAGTCAAAGTGGTATTTTTAAGTTAAACGTAAAAGTAAAAGTTTCGGTCCGTAATTGGAAATGAAAAATAAAAAAAATCTATTTTTAGAAAGAACTTGGGAACTTTGTGTTAAAACAATACGTTCCGTTTCCTGCTTTCCGCCGAATTTGAGGTATGCGTGTTGAGGGGCGCCACTCAACGTCGCGCTTTGCCTTGTTATCAGAGTGAAAAAATGAAAATATTAAATATTTCATTTAAAAAAATTAAGTATTTGACTTTCACGGATGGGGATCAAACCCACAACTTGTCAAGTTTACAGTCAAACGCTTGTGCCCCGGCGCCACTACAGGCCTAATATTATATTATATTTTTTTTCGCTTATCTATGTCCTATTTTTTTTCCTATGATCGGATAAGTGATGTAATTTTCCTGTTTTTGTATTTTTTACTTGTTTTTTTTTACTTTTATCTTTTTTATCTATAAACCCCAATATGTTATGATTAATGTTATATAATTTACTTTAATCCTATAAATGTATGATTGTAGAATTTTAAATGTATATATTTATTTCACCTTAGATTGCCTAATATAGTTAAGCAATATGTAATATATTAAGTACTAGCGAACCATCCACGGCTTCGCCCGTTTGAATTACACTATTTTATTTACTAACCTCAATTACTTTCTTGTACAATAAAATATAATACAAAAAACTGCATTTAAATAGCACAGGTAACAGACAAAAAATTTATAAAAATACTACTTTGGGCTTTATCTATTTACTTCTACAAACGTTCCCTATAAGATATTTTTCATTATAATTTCCTTCTACACTCAGTGATCAAATACATAATGATAAATATATGTATAATAATAAATATATAAAAAATATAGACTAATTAAGGACTATAAGAAACTAAAGTTCGAGTAATATTATAAGAGCTAATTAACAACTGCTTATTTTTTTTATTTACTTAAGAACACTAAAAGCAATAAAAGTGTGAAAAGCTAACACTTCACTTACGTTTATTTGTTTATTGTTAGTTTATTATATTCATTTTTTCAATGTTGTTGAATGGAGAGTTCATTGAACTGAGTTTTACTTTTAGTATGCTATATGGTAATTTAAATGTAAAGGATTAAAAACATTCATGGAGGAGCGTTATTAATTAGTATCGATGGAAAACCTGGCAGAGTGCTTTCGATGTAGATACGGCACGCTGAACTTTAAAAGGCCTAGTGCAGCCACAACTACTCCAAAACTAAAATAAAATTGGTGCCTTACTTGTATTTTATCAAAATATTTTTAAAGGAAAACTTTATTTGATTTTATATATATATATATATATATATATATATATATATATATATATATATATATATATATATATATATATATAAATGACAATTAATAAAAATAAGTTATTTAATGTTGAACTGTACGACTATTTATTTATTATCTGTCTTTTTTTTGTATCTATCTATATTGTGAAAGTACCTACATTGTAGTAAAAAATATCTAAACAATTATTTGTATAGGTCTTCCAGAGGTTAACGGACAAACACAAAAACAAACTTGCAAAAATTTAAATTTGTTATTGTTATTGATATTGTTTAAATATCTATTCTTGAAAAACACGATAAATTTAAATATATGATTCAACTAATATATACTTGTATATTAAATAATTGAAAGACCGAAGTAACGACATTCACATAACAACACGGTAGCGGCAGAGGGAACTTGGGAGCCTATTGTTAAGACACTCCGTTCCGTTCCCCACTTACCGCCGAATTTAAAGCATTGCGTGTTAGAACTCAACGGCATTGAAATGTTACCAGAGCGAGGAAGTGAAGTGTGAAATATATAATTTGAAAATATTCAATATTTCATTTCCTCGAATGCGAATCGAACCCACAACATATCACTTATACAGTAAAAGCAGAAGCACAAGCGCCACGACAGCTCACAATATTTAAATATAGAAAAAATAAATTACGGTAAAAGAAAATTAAATAACACAAGGATAATAAATATGTCAAAAGGATTGGAAATTGAACAAGCGGCAATAAAAAATCTGAAACAATATAAACGTAATTGAAGATCCTTAAATATTTTCATGAAAAGTAAAATAAAAAGCGATGTTTTATATCATTTCCACTTTTAATAGAGTATTGATACGTGGAGCCCACTCAACGCTGTTTCGACTCTATAATCTATTCAGTCAGTTTTCAATCAGACTACACTATTGTTTTAAAACTATTGTAGCGATTTATTGTTTTAAGTGTTTTCCAATTTTTGTTGAAACAATTACTTATGTTGTGTTATAGGTGTTTGTGTACATTTTCCATAATCAATAATGTGATAAATATTACTGGCAAAATGTTTGCCATGAATTTAACGTGACAATAAATTGTAGATGACGCCTTTGTCGCTCAGGGGTTGTTGGTTCAATTCTCACCTGTGGGAATGAAATTTGATATTTTACATTACGTTTTGGTAACGATGCCAAGCGCGCTGACGATTTCCGCCAAGCTCGGGAATTCGGTAAAAAATCAGGGACAGAAGGTCTTTAACAATAGGTTTTCAACTTTTCTCTGCCTTGCCTGTTACGTGCAGGATACAACGTAAACTTTATTATTGTAATGAATTTGAGATTGCGTGTTGAGTGGTAGAATTCACCTAATCGTGTGCTAAAAAATATATTGTGATACATACATGTTTGCCTTTTATTCTCTGCTATTTTAAATTTGTTTACTACTATAGCTCTCAAATGTATGACGCAACGCGTTATTAGAGTAACACATTTTTATTTATGGTGGAAATTAAGATAACATGTATTAAGAAAATTATATAAATATTAAAATAATATTAGTTATATGAAATGTTAGTCATTACTGAGTGTAAGACAAGAAAATCTAGATTAATAAAATTTCTCTTTGTCTTGTACATTCACGGTGTTAAAGATTCTTATGGAAGATTTTTATTAAATATAAATTGATTAATCAATTTTAATTATAGCCCTTATTTAAGATAATTTTATTATAAAACAACGTGGAAATCCTATATATACTTAGTAATATATAATACTGCTTATGCGCGTTTTTCTTTGTTATCAGAGCGAAGACATGAAAACATTAAATATTTAATTTAAAAATATTAAATATTTCATTTCCTCAAACAGAGATCGAACGCATAACCTGTCGATGTTAGCGCCTCTGACCACAAAAGGCTTTATTCTTAGCTATTATTTACAAAATAAATGAATCAACACCAATACCTAAAACAGGAAAGTTATGTTCTTATAACATTTCAACATAATATTTCCAGAAATTTTAATTTCGCTTTATCACTCGTTTCGCAACAAATGTACTCGTGTTCCGCCATTGAAATGTCCTGTTTGTAAAAAGTACGACGAACTATGACTTACTGTTCAAATTTTCATAATTAGTTTTCCGAGTGCGTCGAGGGAACAAAAGGGTACCGTATCACAAGGTTCACCTTTACCCACGTTTTATGACTCAGTTGGGCTGTATGTAGCGTTATTAAAAAGTTTAGAAGGAACATGTGTAATTAAATAATCTTTTTCATGTACGTATAATATTATATTTTAATTTTCAGATAATGTCTAACATTGAAAAAAAATATTTTACATCGTGGTTCCGTGGCAACAAAGACTAAAAAGGTGTAATTTAAGCGGGCGAAGCCGCGGGCGGGTCACTAGTATTTAATATTTTCATTTTCTATTAACTTGTTGTTAAGTTAAATACCCTTTACCTTGTTACCGGAAACAATGTAAAGGATGTTATTAAGTTCCTACAACTCACAATGACTTGAGAATTCTGTGGCCTATGGCGAACGGTGTGATCTAAAACTAGGTACCCTCTGCTTACTAATAATGAATGTGGTACGCCGTAAAGCTATAGGTGTCACACTGTATGCTATAAGTGACAGGGTAGAAGAAAGGAACTTGGGAACCTCATTAGGTTCACGTTCCAACACTTTAAGGCACTTTATTCTTATTAAGACATATTCCCCAATTTGAGGTTGTCGTGGCTCAAAGGTAAAAACAAAGGACGAGAAACGTCACAGATTGCGGTTTCGATAACTACTAGAGAAAATATTTGATATTTTAATTTCTATGATCTGAAAACAAGACGCTTGTAGTGTTGAGTCCGCCACTCAACACACACCTTCTCAATGTCGGCGAAAAGTGGGGAGCGGTAAAATAATGTCTATTTTGTAAGTTCATTAATATTGAATAATGTAATTTCAACCCAAACCTGTTGAATTGTATATGACCATTTTTTTATATAAGTAACTAGTTTGTATTTTAAATATTCTTTGCACAAAACGTTGCATTCTACCGTGTAAGGTTTTAACTTCAAACTTTTGTTGAAAACTTTTTAATACTTTTAATGACAAAGTTAAAGGGAAATTTCGTCATTTATTACGAACCTGTTCTTAACACTGTCATATCATTAAAATTCATGCACGTTGCTCGCGCCCTTTTTGGTTAAAGGGCCCTTACAACGAGACCACTTAGAAGTATGGTAACCGTGAGACTTTGCAAAGAACTTCTTTGCGAATACTAATTACGAGAAGCTCGAATCTGGCTTACAAAAATTGCAGCGTAGACGTCAATTTTAAAGTAGTTTTTTTAGTTTTTAGCACGAGCTCATTTTGGTAGTCTGATGAGATGAAGATAGCTTATTAGAAATTGTGACATTTCAAACGTTATGTTATGTTCTACTAACATTAATTTAAATTTTCATAATTAACAGAAATGTGATATTTTATTTGAAGTTCTTATTAAAAGTAACTTGCAAATTACTTTTGGATGACGTATTTTGTTTCTTTTTTTTTTTAAAAAATCTCTGTCGTCCTCTGGCGTTTTCCCGTACTTTTTGATGAAGGCGGTGAAGTGTAAAATTAGTCCATTGAGAAACGTTTCGTCTTCCTTTTCAATGGTTGAGTGTGTGCGGAATTGCGGCCGTGTAGTACCTACCGCCGTAGGTCCGCAACAAAGGCAGTATTTCACGAGAGCCCTCACAATGTCCTAGGAGCCGGCGGCATTAAACGCTTTCCCCTAACGCACACGAAATTCTATTTTGCGACCATACCTTCTAAATCTTCATATTTACAATGAACTCTCGCCTAAGTTGTATGAAAAGAAGTTAAATAGAAATTTGTAATTTGTAAGCCATCGGTTTACTGCAGAATGCAGAATAGATAATTTATATTTTTTTTTTGGGGAACGGAACAGAGTGTCTTAACACTATGTTCCCAAGTAATATATATATATATATATATATATATATATATATATATATATATATATATATATATATATATATATATATATATATATATATATATATATATATATATATATATATATATATATATTTCCAGCTCCAGCGTCTTAAATTATGAAACATATACATTATAAACTCTCTTAGAACAGCCCTAAACGAGCATGAACTACTTTTTGAAGTGTTCTCACCCTCATCCTTCCTAAGGACTGAACTTCTTACCTTTTCCCTATTTATGTTAAGTGGATATTTAAATATTATACTTTTATAACTAAAGCAGTTTGGATTCGTTGTGTCGTAAGTAATAAATACGTATTTTAACTAATTTTAAGTGTTAATCAAAACTCTGAATCAAAACGCAAAATACTTATTCTAAATAATTGTTTTGCGTACGTAAACGTATAAAAATTTAATGTTTTGAAAAAAGTTTAAAATAAATGCTAATATCAATTAGAAATAAGAACGAGAGATCAACATAATAACTTAAATGTATTAAGTGATCTCGGCTTTTCTAGAACTATTAGTTAATAAAATAATATTTTCTATTTGGTTAAATTGAGGGAGAACGTTAGACAATGAATGTAATGTTAAAGTGCATTGCAAAGGGCCAATGCTTATACCTGCGTCACAAATACTAAATAATTAATGATCAGCTTTTAAATACAATATTAGGATATTGTATTTGAAAGATTTTATAAAATCTCAAAGTTTATTTTACTTATTAAATACGTTCGGATAAAATCTTGTCACGCACCCAGACTTCAAAATGAACACTTCTAAGGCGTAATTGGTATTATTATGTAAATTACACGACAACTCCACTGCGGAATCTTAAGCGCTTAACTTGTACCGAGTAATTTGACTGCCACGTTAAGATTTTGTTTAAAGATAAAAATTATACAAAAATATACATAAACGTTGTATTTAACGGTTATTTGTTCCCATCATTGAGGCTTGATATCATTACTTGAGTATCGCTATTAGTCTTGCTAAATGGACAATATCTCGAGATATTTTTTAATTGAGAAAGTTACGATAAGAATTTTTTTTTTGTGTTTTAATATTTGAGCAAAAAATATACATTTTAATTAAATATTTAATTTATATATTTTTTACTTTCATACTGTACCCTGCACATAGCAGGGTAGGCATAGAAAATCTGGTAACTTAGTTTCAAGACACTCCGTCTCATTAAGACAATTTGCTTTTCTAGTTCCTGCCGAATTGAGGCATTGCATGTAGCCGTAACTCTTAGGCGCTACATAAACAAGTATACATAAACAAATAGTAATATTTTTAACCATTACTTAACTAAAAAATAATCCTACTATCCTACTAATATTATAAATGTGAAAGTTTGTGAGTATGTATAGAAGTTTGTTACTCTTTGACGCAAATACTACTGAACCGATTACAATGAAATTTGGTAGGTAGGTAGCTGAAGGCCCAGAATAACACATAGGCTTCATTTTTATCCTGGAGTTACCACGGGATTGATTCCTAAAAGTTTATCGCTTGTGAAAACTAAACGGGCGATCCAGCGGTACGACACAGTGCCGAAGGCGGTAGCGTTAGCGGGAGCGGGGTGGGCGGTCAAATTACTAGACAGACACAATGTGTTAATACAGAAAAACTAAACATATTAATACGAGTATAATAATTATTACATTATACACTAATGGTACCGTTTATATTATCGTAATAACGAGTTTACTGTTAATAAAAAGGAAATAATACGTTCTTGTCGAATATATCTATATAGTACATTTTTTATATTGTTAACCATTTAAATAATAAAATATATATAATTGCGTTGCAATTTGTTTAGAGTGGCGGAACTCAACACCGCGCTTAGCGTAACTTTCAGAGCAGAGAAATGAAAAAAATAAAATATTTAAAATGAAAATATTAAATATTTTATTTTAACGATCGAACTCACAACCTGTCTATTGTCCCTCTGCCTCACGACAGGCCTCAATCAACAAATACCTATTACTAAATAAAAACACAAAAAAAACTTTGATATCTATCTACAGCAAGTTGCCATGTTTATATGTTGATTATTTATAAACAAATTTCCACTTGAAAAAAAAAAGCAAAAGGAAAATCGTCTTTTCACATGAAACACGTACTATATGTACACGTATGTACATCAAATATGTACGATGAAAGTCTCAGACTATACGAATCACTCAGACGATTAAGTACATTAATCTCCGGACGAGTTCAAACGACGTCGCTGCAACACGCAAGCTTCTATAAAGCTTTGCTGTATTTACTATGCACGTGGTACTGCCTTTATTACGCTAGTGTTTGTACTGGGCGAATTGATCCGTCTTAAGAGGATAGAGTTTGTATAAAGGAAATGAAAGAAGGACTCTGTTTAAATACAAAATTTGTGTGTTTCTGCTGGATGAAGTGGAAATAATATAAATTTAATTACTCGAACGTGTTAATTTCAGAAACTTATTCGATTTAAAACATAAAAAAAAATCTTAAAATGCATAATTTTTGCAATTCAGCAGCTTGTAACGAAGTTTCATAAAATATATTAGCCCCAAAAACACACCCGTAGAAATCGATGCTTACAAAATCCCTTCTTAGTATCAAGTGCCTCTAAACAAGAACAACTATACAAATTTTAAGACTTCTAGCACTTGTGGGTACCTACATCCTAAAAATAATTCTAATGCAAAATTAGAAATCCTAGTTCATGTAGTCGATGCCTATCGTGGGCACAAGCGCATGCTCACGCGACAGGTGGTGGATTCGATCTCCAATCGAGGATATGAAATATATTTTCAAATGATACATTTAGTATATTTTTTTTTTGCTCTGGTAACTAGGCAAAGCGCAGCGCTGAGTTCTGCTAATCAACACGTAATAAACAATAAAATTCGGTGGAAATTGGAGAATGGAACAGATCATTTTACCGCTAGGTTCCCAAATTGGTATATATATATATATATATATATATATATATATATATATATATATATATATATATATATATATATATATATATATATATATATATACATATACATATACATATATATATATATATATATATATATATATATATATATATATATATATATATATATATATATATATATACATATACATATACATATATATATATATATATATATATATATATATATATATATATATATATATATATATATATATATATCCCGTACATGATAGCCTATATCATGTACGGGATATAGTAAGCTGCTGTAGCTGAAAAAAAGAAGGTAAGCATAATAGTTCCAAATATACATAAAAATTACATTATCTACTTTTTTTTAAAAAATAATAAAAGTGATATATATCCCTGTATATCCCTACAAGGGTTTCTGCAAATCCATTATCTGAATATGTTTTCTCTTAGCTTAGTGTTAAGCTCGAGCTTCTTTCGGATGATATATGCTAAACTTAATGCTTGTAATATCGTTTATTTATTTAAATCGTTTTTTTAACATAAGTATTTTAGCTTGAGGCCTGTCGTAGCGCAGTGGTACAAGCGTGTAACTGAACCGCCAGGTTCTGGGTTCGATCCCCGCTCGAGGGTAATGAAATATTTAATATTTTCAATCGAAATATTTATTGTTTTAAAACGCGGCGTAGAGTTCCGCCACTCAACACACCATGCCTCGGGAAACGGAAGTTGAACGGAGTGTCTTAACACTAGGTTTCTAATTTCCCTCTGCCTACCCTGCCATGTGCGGGATATAGCGTAATGAATATTTTAATTCTTAATCGTGTATACCATGCTTTTGAAAGAATCTCAAACAAAATAACTAACAAGATTATGCAAACTGCTCTATCTTTAATAAGATGTTTTAGTTCTGCAATTTATTAGTATTGTACAATACTAAGTTTAATTAAAGGAATGTGTCTCGTAAAAATATTTTGCAATATTAATTTATATAAGATTTTGATTTGAGAAAATAAATTATTGTTACTTCTATAAAGTTAATTTAGGTTAAAATAAAAATATTTGATTGATAATATTATAAAACTTGGAAGTATGTTCTTTTTTAAAATGATAT
Source organism: Eueides isabella (assembly GCA_019049475.1). NCBI lineage: Eukaryota > Metazoa > Arthropoda > Insecta > Lepidoptera > Nymphalidae > Eueides > Eueides isabella. The sequence continues at coordinate 5,343,841 of CM032390.1, forward strand.
ACTTTGGTAAATAAATTCAAGATTGAATGACTTGCCCTAGCAAGTTTGACTCGAAAGTAAGTGGCATAGTTTCAACAGTAGTTCTAAACATCATTTTGGCTTACTTCTTTTTAACATTATAGAATACAGTTTGTACTTGTAATGTGGAAAAACAATATGTTATCATTGCGAAGGCAGTAATGTTTCAATATTTAGAAAAATAAAACATTTGGGAAGGGAATATTTAATAAAAATAACTACGCGTTTTTTTAAACGAAATGTGTTATTTACATTTAGAAATAATAAAATGATTAGAAAATTATCATATTATTTAAACATCATATTATTTAAATTTTAGTGTTAGTATAAGTTTAGTTAAAGTGTTTTTTGCTCTGCTCCAAGAAAGCGTAATTTTTAACTTTGGATTCTCTCGAGACAATTATTCTTGACAAATGGACAACAAATTGATGTTATAAAGGTTCCAATTTTACCTTAAAAATAATAAGAAACTCTAAAAATAATTAATAGCTTTTATTTTATAATGTTAATAATCTATCTATGAGGCCTGTCGTGGCGCAGCGGCACAAGCGTGTGACTGTAACTGACAGGTTGTGGGTTCGATCCCTACTCGAGGAAATGAAATATCTAATATTTTCAATTAAAATATTTAATGTCTTCATTTCTTCACTCTGGTACAAGGCAAAACTCAACACGCAATGCCTCAAATTCGGCGGAAAATGGGAAACGTAAGTGGAACGGAGTGTCTTAATACTAGGTTCCCAAGTTCCTTCTGCCTACCCTGCCATATGTGGAATACAGCGTTAACCTTAATAATCTATGATTCGCGTTTAACAGAAATCATAAAACGCATTCTTCAATTTAATAAAAAAATGTGAGGTGTAGAAGTTAATTAGTATCGTTATTCGTGGCGCAGAAGCACAAGTATGTGACTTAAAATGATTCTCAAAGGAAGAAATGGAATATTTCATATTTTCAAATTATATATGTGATGCACTTTCATTTCTGCGCACTAATAATAAGGAAAAACGGGACGTTGAGTTCGGTGACTCAACACGCAATGTCTCAAATTCGGTGAAAAGTGGGGAACCAAACGGAGTTTAACGCTAGGTTCCCAAGGTTCCCAAGTTCCTTCTGTTCCCCGGCTCCTCCTCTGGCTAAAAAAGCAATACCTGTGTCACGTCTACTTGCACTATCTGTGACGACCCATTGCCGTTCGCATTTAGATAATTGCGGGATAGTGGAACTTTGTCGGTTGACGCTTTTGCCGCTCTCATTTTCAAATGCATAATGACGATGTACATTACAACACATTGTTCGATTATCCTCGGTAGCGGTGGTCCTGCGATTTTATAGCCACATAATTATGATAATGCACATGCGTTTATGTATTGGACGCGATTGATACGTGCCCATTTGATTGGAAACATTTTGATGTTGGTAATGTACGTAGTGACTTTGATATTACTTTGTAGTTTTCTTTCGGGCATCAAAGCAATGGTTGCACTTACTTTAAATTGAAAATCTTTGCGTTTTCTTTAGTCATATTCGAGTCCTCTGTTGGCTTTAATCATACTAATGCCAAAAGTTCATTTCCAGAATGATGTTGTGTCTGGTTTAAGGGGATATTTCAAAACGAGTAATTATTAGATCGCAATCAAGATTAAATAATTTTCAATAGTATCATAAGTAGTAGAATCTGAAATTTTTTAGTCTATTGGTACAAAATCGGTTACTAAGAATAGCTTCATAAAACTGCCATACATACAGTTGAATAACAAACAATACGTATTTCCTTCCGACCCATTGGTCGCATCAAGCTGTCGAATGGACACTGGACTGATTCTCTTTCACTGAACACTCGATATCCATAAAAATTACCCATAAATAAAACCATATTGATGGCTCTGCAATGTGATTCATTTGGATTTAACAATTGCTCTTAAATGTAAAATATATTACTCAATGTAATTATGCTTAAATTATTTTATTTTAAAGATTACATTAAATTAAATAAAACTGTATAAGACTTTAACTGTATATGAATCAATAATCAGGTTAAGTTACAGGTCTTCATAAAAATAATGAAATAACATAAGCCAGTTTATTTAACATATAGGTTATATAACATAACGTATGTTTTTAAATAAATACCTAGTAGGATGGAAAAGTACTTCGAGGCTGATAGAGAGTACCGGTGACCCGAAAGGTGGCCGAAGGTGAAGATGACCTGATTGACTGACACTGTAAAGGATACCGTAGGCAATCTGTCTCCGAAGCTTTAACGAAAGCTGAGGACAGGGTGGCATCGAAGTAGCTGGTCAGCTCTACCATAAAGGTAAATATCAGAATGGACACGCTCTTCAGCAATAAAAAAAACTGACTGCAAATTGAAGTAGAAGAAGAATTGATCGATCGACCCATAATAATTAATGGAGAGCTTAAAGAAAATTAAATATAGATCTTAAAACTTTGATATTATAAAAAAGTTAACTATAAAAATGAGAATGTAGTGCTTTCGCAAAATAATTTAGCAAAACATTTTTTTTAAATATTATAATATTTATTACAATGTGTCTTTTTCAGTCAGGATTAACTGGTTGGTTAGCTTATTTATCTTATTTCTAGATTTCTAATGAATATGATAAAAAGATTAAAAACAAAATCATGAAGGAAATGATTTATTGTTCATAGTTTATTCCATATTTTTACTCCAAAATGTATATTTTGATTTTTATAGTTAAATAAATAGAGTGAAACTAAAATTACTTTTGTATTACTATATTTTTCGATACCTATACTGTTGAAAGGTTTACTGTATTTCGATGTTAATTAAGGTTCGTTCTAACTAGCATCGAAGCTTGAGTTTCCCAAAATTGATAGACTAAATTAAATTTTATTAAGCTGATATTTTAGGTCAGCTCTAAACGGTAAAGGAGTATGTTGATATTTTCGTAAAGTGGAGGTAAGCAGTTTATTATATGTATCCAATATATATATATATATATATATATATATATATATATATATATATATATATATATATATATATATATATATATATATATATATATATATATATATATATATATATATATATATATATATATATATATATATATATATATATATATATATATTATATTCTTTCTTACTATATTATTCGCTATTCTTTCTTACCAAAACGATGCTGAAGGGTTACCAAAAATATATAAATATCAATATATTTGATTGATCTACTTAAAATCAATTCATGTACAATGTGTAATAATTGTGAAAGTTTTAACAACAATCACTTAATAATTCTTTGATTTTGCGATTGTTACACATTTTAAATGAAACACTTTTAACCGGATTAATCGTGTATATTTTTCTTAAGAATGTTTTTTGGAAACCCGACGTTTCGAACACTTTGCAGTACCCGCCGACCACTTACTTGACTAAGAAATCAAACCCATAATCTTTGGCATTTACAGTCGCAGGCTTAAAATAATACATATTACGAGGTATGCTCAAAGTCACGACTTGTTTTTTCAAAAAATATTTATTTGATAATGAATATCTATTTATAATTATTCTATTTTTTCCATTGAGATGAGTGAGCTTTATTTTAACATCATAACGATAAACTCGCGATTTGTCACCAATTATGACCCTGAGTTGTTGAAGTGTTCTGGCATCCGGTATACTCTTCGTCGTTCACATGTTCTCGGCCTTCTGAGAACATTTTGTACTACCGATAAACGATGCTTCGGTCCAAGGTCCACAGTCAACATTGGGAAGGCGTACTTAATTTAGTTTTTCATACAACAATTTTTGAAGATGTAAAAATTGAAGACGAACCAAAACACGTGTGCAAGAAAAGCTATTAACAATTAACTGGACATTCAAAATGACAAGCACCAGCACCAGTTTTTATTGTATTTATACGGTGAAAAAATCACATTGGTTCTACAATATTATATTTACTGTATCCTTTCGTGTACACAAGGCAGTCGTTTGTTTTATAGTAATTGAAAATCGGATTAAGTCATGTGTTCGACATTCTTTTGTTTGTTATCGCTGTTCAATCAGAAAATTTTGTTCTTTTAATAAATATTTCATTTTATTTTTTCGTTATGCTATGAAAAATATATAAAATAGATATCAAAATTTTAATTCTAATGTTATAATATAATTCAGTATTATAGATCTATTCATGAAACCTGAAGAACCTGCAAGGCTGTAATAGAATATAATCGGTACACTTGCGAATGAGGCCTATCGTGGCGCAGGAGTAAGAGCCTGTGCGTGAAAGGTTATGGGTTTGAATCACATTCGGGAATGTATGTTTTATGTTTTCATTTCATAGCTTTAGTAATAAGGCATAGCGCGGCGTGATAAGTTCCGCGAAACACAACGTAATGCCTCAAATCCGGCTAAAAGTGGGGAACGGAGTGTCGTATGAATAGATTGATAAGACCCCTCTGTCTATCCTTCAATGTGCGAGAAATTCAGTAAAGCTATAAAAATAAAGGAGAAAAACGAATGGTATAGGAACATAAATAAAATATCTACATTAATTGAACACTTTTTATAAATAAATTTGAACGTTATTGGTCAAAGGCAGCGTATCAAGCACGAGAGTAGGTCACGCGCTAACAGATAATCGTAGGCGGCTTACTGCTCAACTAAAGCTTCCGATGGAGCTTTGTCAATTCATCATTCAGAAAAAACTGGATTCAATACGAAATGAAATTCAAAAATATTGTTTTATGTTGATTTTTTATACTTTTAATCTGGGAAAAAATATACTTGTACTTGACTGAGCTTTTGATGCATTACAGCACTTAGAATTTAGCTTTATTTGCTTTATTTAAAGGATAGTCATGTTAAAATAATGTAGAGATGTTTGCATACGGATACATTATTTGACAGTTAAAATTTTATAATAGAATTACCTAACGCACTTTTCAAAGTGAATTTTCATTTTTTACCTATATGAGTACGTAATTATGTATGGAAGTGAATGTGAATTGCTATTTTAAATATACTTTAGTATAAAAGAATCATTTTTATTTGGTAAATTGACTCCAGACAGCCAGTGATCCTTTGTTGGATGATTTCAATGCAATTTTGTAAAGAGTGCTATAATTTAGAAGTATAAAGTCCAACAAAGAACGATATTTCTTTCTGCAAATATAAAATTTTGCAAAGATACACAAATATTTATAATACTACATTAAAAAAAAACATTGCACTAATCTCATTAGCCAAAACGGCCACCCTAACCCCACTATTATGATTACGAGAGTATAATTTCTACAATAGAACTTTATGAGAAAATTGGTAAATACGAATTAAAACATCTAATAACGAGAGTGCCGCTATTTCTACGAGAGCCAAACTAGATACCCATCAGTCAAAAGAGAAAAAAATATAATTTGCAACTCGTTCATTAAATAACTTGTTTGTTTTTTATTTCATTCGCATAACCACTTTATTTCAATGAGGAGTTTTCAGTTTTTATTATCGTTTCCATTATTTGTGGAAAGAGAGGTATCTACTTTAATTATTGCGATCTCTAAGTACGGTTTAATGTAAAATGATAATAAAGTATTGAGTAAACAGTTCTGTTTCTTCATTGTAAATACATAGTATTACAAGATTACTAGAAATATTTGTTTATTAAATGTTATTGCAGTCTACAGATCTTTAACTATTCGAAGCAATGTCTCGTTCTTTATCCCGCTTATAGCTGGTTAAGTATAAAGAACAAGTGCGTGCGAACACCGCTTTCCGCTTTTGACCCGAATTCGAGACACTGTGTGTTGGCGGAGTTTAAAGCCACATTTTGTCAGAGCGGGAATATAATATCTCTGAGTGGCTATTGAACCTGAAACATCTGTGTTTAAAGTAATCCATATTAATGGAATAAAAATCGATCGGTATTTTATATACTAATTATTACGCAATATTTATACATATCTAGTTTTGTTTACTTTTACCAGGTAACTAGTCTGTTAAGATTAGGTACTTATTCAGAAGTATCACATACGTTTCTATCTTTATATCCTCGTAAATGTACCTCAGATGCACTTTGACCTTTCCGATCTTTTGTGCCAGTTGTTAGGACCCATCTTAAAGTTTATAGGTAAAGACCCATGTTTTGGCTTAATATATCGTTGTCTGTTAGGTTTAGTTATTTCTCTAAGTGAATATCTTTTATGTACACATAAAGCTCTACTATATAATCATAATTTCAAAAAAGTTATGTAAGTATGTGTATTTAAGACCTGTAGTGGCGTGACAAGCGTGTGACTGTAACCGACAGGTTGTGGGTTCGATCCTCACTTGAGGAAATGAAATATTTAATAGTTTCAATTAAAATATTTAATGTTTTCAAAGGCAAAACGCGGCGTTGAGTTCCATCACTTAACCCGCAAATCCTCAAATTCGACGGAAAGTGGAGAACGGAAGTGGAATGAAGTGTCTTAATATTTTAAAGTTTCCTTGGTCAAGGCTGTGTGGTTTATGCAGCGTTTGATTAAACTTTAAGTTATATATTTATAAAGTAAAAAAAAAGAATTTCAAACAGTCCTAAATTATACAATTATGTACAAGAAGTATTTTGGATTTTACAATGATCGTCACCATTTTTCGAGATAAAATTATTCAAAATATTTGCAGCTAACGAAACTTTCATGACTAAACAATACCCTTTTAAAAACAAGCTTTAATTTCAAAAATTTTAATTTCTACATTTTTTTCATATTATATCGATTATACAAATCAAGTTCTTGGATTAGATATCCATATTAATATGATGGGGGTGGGTTGTACAAAAATAGAACTGAGAATCTTACACTTTCCTAACAATTTTATCTAAAATAATTGAATCGTACTATATATATTTTAGTGTTATTTGCTTTAAAATTGTATTAAATTTTTAATATAAAAAAATATAATAATATATGATATTTACAGTTTAATCAGACATGTGCTATAACATTATCACGTAGCAAGTACAGCCATGATAGCAATTCTATTGTGTAGATACCAATACGCGTTACACAGCAGACTAGAACCTTCATCCATCAAAAGCTGTCACGTTATGGGGAATAAGCTAGTTGATCTCAGGTCTGAGAAAAACTTACAGGAAATACATGTGTTTATTTCTTTGTATATTACGTGCCTATAATGTTAATACTAATGTAATATTTACTCATTTGCTTTTGTCCAAGACCTTTTAAAAGAAACAAAGGTTTTTTTGCGGTTATAGATTTGTAGATTTTAAAAGCTAATTTAAGTTTATAAACTTGTAGATTTTAAATATTTCAGCTTTACGCTGTATCCTACATAAGGCAGGGTAGGCAGAAGGAACTTGGAAATTGAATGTTACGACACTCAGTTCGCCTTTCTCCACCTTTCACCGAATTTGAGGTATTGTGAGTTGAGTGGCAGAACTCAACGTCATGTTTTTCCTTGTTACCAGAGCGAAGATATGAAAACATCATACTTGTGCCCCTGTGCCACGACATAGTCAGATATTCTTTTTTCTAATGCTATATAGCCAAATAAAACTGTTTTATGTCCGCAAACTTTACTCAGCCTCATTTCAACAGTAGGTACTTTAATATGCGCTCTGCGGTAACAGAGTGCACGTGTTCCGTCACACGTCCCCGAATTATAGGGTTGTCATTGTGCATATCACGCGTTTTGTACTTTATTAATGTATCCAATTTATATTCGTGATGTTACATACAGATTTTGTTGTTAAAATTAAATATGATGATCTTAATAGTTCTTATGTTTAATCAGTTTTTCAATCTATAATTAATTAACACACTTCTCTATTAAATTTAATAAAATTATAAGTATTCTTTTTATTAAATTTATACGAATAGTATCCTTTTCTATGAATATTATATTGGTTATTCTGATTAAATGTTGAATCTGTTTTTAAAATCAAGTATTTTATTTGGAAGATGAAATTTGTTTGGCCGTTAATCATAAAATAAGTAAACGCCACACATGGTGGTATTTACAAATACCGGTATACATTTGCAGTATCTAGTTAAAGGTACCAAAAACCTTAAAAATGTAAGTAAATGAAATATTACGAAATAATATTTTATATTTTAGTTAATCCCTCTTACTAAAGCCAATGACAGGTTACAGCCATCTCAAGAGAGTCCGAGGCGGGCGTCTAAGCCCTCTCGACATATTGGAAAATCACTTCCTTATGAAGTTAACTATCTTTAATGTCCTTTGTAGGGGTTCTTTATAATCTCCTCACTTTCCAAATTTAATAAAGGCAAGCATAAAAAAAATATTTACTAAGCACACTATAGATAAAATTTTCGTAATATGATAACACTAAAGAACTATAATTAAGTGACCGATAATATATATTTTTGATTAAACTAAGTGAAAAACCGTTAACCAAGAAATTATAGGTAATATCTCTATGTATAAATATTTTCTATATGATGAACTGTTCCGGAGGCGTGGAGTAGAAGAACTCTATTGAAGAACAACAGACGTAACGCGCTTTTAAACCACATATATAAGCTTTTTCAAGAATTCAACAATTTTTACTAATCGTATTGCAAGCAGGCTCCAGCTTTCCGAAAAGGCTATAGTATCATATATCACATACATAAGCGGCAACAGGTTATAAAAGATACCCAGGAGTATAACCTGCTATAATTTGTTTTGTGTATATGGACTACCAGAAAAACTTCGATTAAATCGAGATTTGGGCAGTATTAGAATTTTTCCAGAGATACCAGGTTGACTATCGATACATCGAGAGTCAATCAGTAAAGGTGTATAAAAAGCCGCTACCATGACAGATCGTATCAATGTGTTGACATCAACGGCAAACACCAAACACACCTTTGATTTTTCGATAACATAGTAATCTTGGCAGAGTACCTGAAGGAACTCAACACTATGCTGCCTTCATAGCGTTTTATAATGGGTGGGTCTTAACATAAATATGGACAGGACAAAGGTCATATCTAACGTCTATGTCATATCCATACCGGTTGTTGTTGAAGTCGTTTCTCTGGAAGATATTAACGAATATACCTGGGATAAGTGTCCTGAATGGGTAAGTACAACTTTGACGGACAAGTTTTCCGAATAATTAAATAAAACTTCTTAGACGTCACTTGTGACGTCCAATTCGGCTGGGGAGAGTTCGAAAAATTACAAGTATCTGCGTAGTAGAGAACATCTTGTCGTCAGTATACCTCAGTGCCTACAGTCGAAAGTTTTCGACCAACGTGTGTTGCTAATATCGACTTATGGCGTTAAAACGTGGTTTTTACCGCAACCCACAGGCCCAAATTCGCTCAACAAGCGATATAGAGAACTATGCTTCGTATTTCTCTACGTAACTGAATTTGAAGCGATGAAATCCATAGACGAAGAAGACGACGAAGGCCATATTAATATGAGGACAACCGAGAAAAATCCTCGAATAGTGACCATGTTTTGGGAAAAGGAAGACAGGGTACAGGTCGCCCTCTTACCAGGTGAGCTGACGACCTTAAGAAGACAGCAGGAATCTGCTAGATTCGAAGGGCGCTGTCGGGCATGCGGGATTAAATGGAGTAGCAAACATTAGAGAAGACAGCATTGCACCATTGGGCTATAAAAAGCTGATGAATGGATAGTTCAAGCGTAGTTAGACGAGAAAAATAATATAATGTTTTGTTTATTATATAGTTATTTTACTTTATAAATTTTAAAGTGATTTAGCGATATGAAATTGAAAAGGTATAAAATATTGCTGCAGACAGAGAATTAAATATTTACCGTATTTCAGCCAATAACTCACATAAAATGGGCCGAGCGCACATAAACAATAAAAGCTATAAAACTTCACTAAAAGTATTTTCCCGACACCCTAAATGTTCTATTATGTACTTTTCTAGAATAATGGCGCAATTTTTATTTTCGTAACGCAAATTTCTTATATTAAAACTACTAATTACATTAATATATATATTTTTATATACTAATAGGACATATTTTATCAATATTTTTTTCCAAGATTTTATTTAACTTTTCAAGTTAGTGTATGTGTTAATGTCTTGTGAAATCTTGCAAGCTTAATTTGACCAACTTTAAAGTGTCTGATAAAGCTGAAATTTGGATTACGACTTTAGTAATGTAACGATGATTGTACTTATAATAAATCTTGTTAATCCAAAATGGCCGCCGCAACGTATTGGCGGATTTAAAATTTTTGTACAACCCATTTAATTTGGGTATCAAAGAAAGGACTTAATTTGTAATGTACGAACCATCATGAAATAAAAAAAAAACATCTGCTTGTTTTTAAATAGGGAATTTATAATTAAAATTTTAATTAATTGATTAATGATATTTATTATTTTAATTAATTAACATTTTAATTAATTTCTCTTCTGCCTGCTACAGCGTGGAGCTGAGTTATTAATATTTTATTATTAAGCAATACTACTGTTTCACTTATTCAGTTATACAGGGACGGGACAAAAAATTGCACATTGTCTAACCAAACTACATGAATATACTTCCGAATAAAAATCTGCCCTACCTACATTTGTGGCGCAGGGGAACCCGTGTGTAACTGTAAACGCGACAAGTTGTGGGCTCGATCCTCACTCAAGGAAACAAAATATTCAATTTCCATTTAAATATTTCATTTGAGGCCTGTCGTAGCGCAGCGGCATTAGGGCGTGACTGTAATCGACAGGTTGTGGGTTCGATCTCCACTCGAAGAAATGAAACATTTAATGTTTTCAATTTAAATATTTATTGTTTCCATTTCTTCGCTCTGGTAAAAAGGCAAAACGCGGCGTTGAGTTCCGTCACTCTACACGCAATGCCTCAAATTCGGCGGAAAATGGGGAACGGAAGTGGAACGGAGTGTCTTAACACTAGGTTCCCAAGTTCCCTCTGCCTACCCTGCGATGTGCGGAATACAGTATGAAGTTGAGTAAAGTCTTAATATAAAATTCCGACTATTTCAAACTGTGCCATGACAATAGAATGACGCTGAAAATAGGTACTGTTGTATGTGTAAATGTTTCTTATAAAATACAAACAACTCACCTAATGGTAAAGATAACCAAAGTACTCAACTTAAGAGGTATCATATTCATTTTTTAAAAGCAAAATCGTGTAGCAAACAAAATATACGCCTTTAGTATTTATTACAAAGTAGTGTTATTACTGGCTATCCTCTAGAGACTGAGTATGTAAAAACACATTTCATATTATTTCTTAAAATGTATAATTTTTAAATAAAAAGCGTCACATTTATGGAAATTATTTGATAATATAAGTTCTAGGTGGAACCGAAATATAATAACGTTTAAAATTTTATTAGGAGATCCTTTAATAAAAGGTAACGTTTCCATTAACTGAGTAGACTTAAGGGTGTAATAAATTCTCTTTGTATTTCGGAAAATCTTAGAGTAATTTTTAGTCTTAAAAGCTGTACTGTGTTATATTTTGTTCGTGGATATTTTTAGTTCATTAATAATTTGAAACTTATTTTGTCATTTTCTTTACGTATGTAGAAGACATCAATTTATGTTTTTGCTACTACGAAGCTTTTGAAGGATGCCATTTTAATTCCGTTATTATATTGCTACCAACAACAAATTAGTTTTTGTATAAAAAACCAAATTGTATTTAAGTATGCCATTTATTAGAAAATGCTAAAACAAATTTTCATCGAAAGCGTCAAATTGAGATCTATGGCGTATGGAGTGTGCATTATTATACTTTGAATATGTCTTTCAGACTATTAACTTAAAATATCCTGCTTATTGCCGGGTAGACAGAGCTTTTTTCTGGTTTCCGCCAAATTTAAGGAATTATGTGTAGAGTGGTGGAACTTATCGCCGCGCTTTGCCGTGTTACCCGAGCGAAGAAAGAAAAATATTAAATATTTCATCTTAAAATATTAAATATTTCATTTTAAATAAAAATACTAAATATTTAACTTCTTCGAATGGGCATCGAACTCACAAGCTGTCGTTTACAGATTTCATATGATTGTTGTGCCGCTGCTCTAAAATATTAATTAATAAATAAATTGCCTTATTACAGCAAAGCTAGCGAATAAATAAAAAAAATATTATTTCGCAACCTTTAGTGGCGATCGAACCCACATACCGTTGTTTACAGTCACTATGACTGATCTCTACACATTTTTAATATACGCAGCTAAAGTAATATTTATTTATTAAGAAATTTTTACGTAATACACGCTTTTTTACCTCGTCAAGAGATGTCAAAATTACACATAATTATATTGCTTTTTATATGAAAATTTTTATTTTAAAATGTTTCTTAATTACAAAAATATCGTGCAGTATACTCGCGGACAAAAATGTATACAGAAACGTGGAGAGGTTTTTACGTAAGCGTAGCTTAATGCAAACCGCGCGAGTGTATGTATGCAAGCGGCGCCAAGCAAATGATTCCCATTAGCCTATCTCAGTAATTCGGGCTTTGGCTTATCTAAGTGGTATTAAAACAGCACCGCTGTTGAGATATTTAACGCTTAAAACACGACGTGACGTACCACCTAACATAGAGTTAAACACGTACGATAGTAATAAACTACAACACGTTTGATAATAAAAGCGTTTTATATTGCAAAATTTTACCCTGTATAATAGCAAAACTATGTATTTCGATTACAACCCGCCTCTTAATGGTATCTTTTATCCTTACTTAAGATAAGTCGGATTCAAAGACAAATCGGCACTCTCGATGTGCCACTTTTTGACAATACCTATAAGTGAAAGAGACATCCAAAAAATATAGTATTACAAATAAAATTATTAGATTATAATTATGACAAAATAATATTGCTCTACTACTAATTTAAATTTAATAAATTTGTCACAATTTAAGCTGAACGTGACTTACGTAGCAGCTAAAAATGATTTTTCATTGGCAACACATAATGCCAGTTTAATGTATGTATTTAGACACATTTCCTGACTAAATTACTGTATTATACGTTAACCTACTTAGCAGCATTCATGTAGTGCCGGATTTTGTTCGGCTAGCGGCACTTTCGCGCGTCCGCCCCAGCGATAAAAGCCTCTTTGTGTGAACCTTCGTGGGGCTGGAATAACTCTTTCAATAGTAGACTGTACACACGAGAGGAAAATGGTGAGGGCGGGCTTTCAGAGCACGGATTTACGTCGTCGTTTCAAGTAAGCCCGTAAAAAATGTAGATATTTTAACCGGAATCGCCCATTCTGACGTTACTGAAAAATTTGAACAAAGACTTGTATTTGTGAGGCTCTTCAACAGATTTCGTATTTAGTTTTCATTAGGGGGTGAAGCTGACTTTACTGAGCTCTTAGTATTGCTTTAGTTGCTTTATTATTAATCATTATCAAATTACCACTCCACTGCTTTTTATTTGTTTATAAAGTAAAAAAATAAAATAAAAATATATCTGTTTGATACTTAATATTAATTCTGAACGTTGCAAATAGTTTTATTTTGACCACAAATGAAATAATACTAAGAAATACTTACATAGATAAATATTTTTATGAGATTGGGATTATTTTTAATGTCAATTAAAATTGCTTAAAATATTATTTTACACATATATTTAAGATTAATATAATGATTGAGTTAACTATGTTGGTATAACGTTTGTTGACAAATGTATACTGTCAGCTCATGCGGTGCTACAACACGGAATCGCTTTTATCTGCTATGTCCAACGGAGTTTTAGTTGGTAACAAACTTTTATAAAAGAGTAAATTTGTCATAAATTATGTGACAGGCCACCTTTTTTGCACTTTGCACGGTTTTTGTCCTGCTCTTAAATTTCATCCAAAACAGGATGTTTTAGGTAATAAAACATAGCAGTTTACCTTAATACAGGAGCATATACATACGACTGGTGATAAATGAGTGCTCGCGGAGTAGCAGCTGAACAAGGAAGTGCTTTTAGCTACTGTATCACTGTGTACTGATTCTGGTATTTTGATAATATTATTAAGATTTTAATTATGAATATTAATTTTGTTTAAAGTTAAATTAAATGTAATACTAACATTTCGCGGCTACGTTTATCTTTTTAGTAAAAAACTTTAATAAAATATTTTTATTTGACTTTTCGTTAGTTTTGCGTGGATGGCACAATAGATCTAGAGTCTTGACTCTACTTGTAGAACACTTGCCTACATATTAATTAACACTCAAACTATATTACATCGAAATTTGGCATTATTGTCTTGATTGATATGCCTATTGGTTATGTAAAACAAAAAAATGAAACTGTTTGAAAACGTAATAAAAGGATATTTTCCAACTACAGTAAATAATGTTTCACTTAGAAAGATAAACTTTAATAATCACATATTTTACTGTGCACAACAACGGATCGCAATAGTATTATAATATTTGAGGCCTGTCGTGGCGCAGCGGCACAAGCGTGTGACTGTAACCGACAGGTTCTGGGTTCGATCCCAGTCGAGGGAATGAAATATTTAATATTTTCAATTTAAATAATTAATGTTTCATCTCTTCGCTCTGGTAATACGGCAAAAGCGCGGCGTTGAGTTCCGCTACTCAACACGCAATGCCTCAAATTTGGCGGAAAGTGGAGAACGGAAGTGGAACGGAGTGTCTTAACACTAGGTTCCGGGGTTCCCTCTACCTACCTTGCCTCGTGCGAGATACAGCGTGGAGCTAAGTAAGTTAGTAAGTATTATAAAATTTGAATCACCTTTAATACTCTTAACATTTGAGCCGTGGTTTACCTATTTCCGAAATAATAGAATAATCCTATGCATTTCTCTAAGCGTCTCGATTTCAATCTCAAATCCTTCTGTGAGGGTAGAGTGTAGGTATCGAACGATATATTGTCACTTGCTACTGCATTTCGGATCTGTATAAGTATGATATATTGCGATACTGCTATAAAAGTCTTTTGTGATATATGGTAGTATCATATTTATTATTTGCGGTACATTTATCCCAAAATATGTAATTTTTATATCCTTAAATTTGTATATTTTTACTCTACTTTACTCAGCTTCACGCTGTATCCCGCAAATAGAGGGGTGGACTGAGAAAACTTCGGAACCTAGTGTTAAGACACTCAGGCCCTTTCCCCACTGTCCGCCAATTTGAGGCATTGCGTGTTGAGTGGCAGAACTCAACGCCGTGATATTTTTATATATTTTTAATTTATTCTTACCCTAATATATAATACAAATATGTCATAGTTTACCTTTAACGGTAAAAAGTTGAATATAAACTCGAGTTGATTGCTAAAGTTCAAAAAAACGTGTACGTACAGAAGATTGACTGTTGTCAAAAATGCTATTGAACTGAACTCATTTGCGCCATCTGTTCTCGTCCTTTAATATTAAAACTCCATCAACTGGAATACTGCCTACACGGTCTATGGCTGTTTCTGTGAGCGATTGTAAGGCCAATATATTCCGAGTATTTTAATAAAAATAAATAAAAACGGAGTGAAACTAGTCATACATTGTAATATGTTTGAAAGCACCCCACCTTAAATATGAAGAATGAAGATCACAACGTGGTAGGGGAAGTACGCTATTACGTACAAAAATATTCACTATTCTGTAATCGAAGTCGATATGCATTGTTAAATGAACAAACAAAAAGTCATCTATGACAATGGATTGTTCGCTAGATACTCGCTCGGTGCTCGACGTTCATTTGTGAGAAAACGTGTGACAACACCCGTCGCGATCCCGCTGTCTTCCATTCTCGCCGACAGTCAGCTTTATTGTTCCTTTTGCGCGTTTCAAACAAGAAGGATTTAATGTTAAAAAAATGTTATTCCAGGGCGCGCATACTCCTTGCATAAATTACGGTGTCTAGATAAATTATTCTGATACACGACTGGCGTCCGACGTTTATGAACAGAAAAAATGTTTTAATTTTTTTTTCTATGCTTTCAGTCTAATTAGTGGAAGTGGTGCTGCATATTTATGATAGACTCTATATAATTACATATAAGTGAATGAATAATTTAAATAACATATTATTTTATTTTATATTGAGTATTACTTTAAGCGTATGAAACGATTAATTTTTACTCTCTCAGCTTCAGGCTGTATCCTGCACATGGCAGAGTAGGCAGATGAAACTTGGAAACCTAGTGTTAAGATACTCCGTTCCGATACCCATATTAAAATAATTGAAGTAAAAGTATAGTAGGTATACCAATTCAATGTTTAATAGATTTTTGTAATCTAAGCAAAGGCAGATTTTACCAAGGAATAAACGCAAAGGACTGCAGAGGAAATGAAGGTTGTCTACAGGGAGGCGCCATTTCCGCCTGGGCCGGTCCGGAAGCTCGCACTCGCTAAACAGCGCGTCTATTAGCAGCACTGCCATCTGCGAGCCGTTTCCTTGTCGCGTTCCCATTATAGACGAAGCTCAGCCTCGCCTCGCCTCCGCCTGTTTGTAGAGACTTTGCAAATATTTAAATTTTCAAATTAATGGCTGAGCTCGGTATCTTTATTTTAAATTTACGTTTACATGGAATTTCGGGGATTATGAATTGTTAGGCATCTTTCTTTTACATGTATTTTTGTAATATTATAGCCACAAGCTGAATGTATTAATTAACATTAAGGTTTGTTTTGATTGTAATTACAATTCGACGTCAGATTTTTTAAAATATTTTTTTAATTTATAAGTAAAGTAAATAAAGTAAATATTTAGGTGTAGAGGAAGCATAAGTTGTCTGTATGAACGTCATTATTACAGCGTCCGGTAGTGCGTGCGAACAATGTGGCTATTAACGTTGCATCTGCGACTTCCACGCGTCCATTGTGTCTCTAGCTTTGTTCTACTCTTTGTGTCTGATTTTGTTCACTGTTGAATTTTTGTTACCAAGAGTTTTAATGGAAGCCAAGTTTTAAGTACATGTGCATAAAATTTGCCTTCTGTTTTTATATAATATTTCTATGAGCAAAAATATCATTGTGCATAATAAAATATCATTGTGTAGTGTAAGTCTTTTGCTCATTTTACTGCTTTGGTTGTTATAGGCACTGTGATATAGAAAAAGGTTATAATGGTGTTTATTTAATAAATAAAGGTCTACTACGGCTCTGATGAAGCGACGAATTGAATTGACAAATTTAAGTTTGCGGGCGACAGATTATATTTGTAGCAGTCGCCCGCAAACTTAATTAGTAATATTTTACTCTTTTAGGTTTTTTTTTTACGTATGACGTACGACGTACAACAAAGTGAACCTATAAAGGTTCTCTTTTCTTTATACAGAACTCTAAAAATGTTCAAGTTGCTTAAAGGATATACACATAAATATAAACTTCTTAATATCCTCTATAATTCAAATTCAAATTCAAAATATTCTTTATTCAAATAGGCTTTAGCAAGCACTTTTGAATCGTCACAAACATAAAATGACCACCGGCTCGGAATGCAAATTAGAATACAAAAATGTATTGTATATTATCACAAAAAAAAATATTATTCCATATATAAGTACAGTTTATATTCGATAGCGAGATCAACAAAATCGTTAGGAGGATGAATCTCTCCTCAATACTAAATGGGGCATAACAAGCCAAGTGGCCTGAACTAAAACGGATACAAGGGCGGCTTATCTGTTCCGGATGTAAGCCGGGAACTTCAGCCTTGAGTCTTGATTGCACTACTATGAAGATTGTGAATTTCATAATTACAGATTAAATATGTCTAACGTGAAACCATTGATAATTAATGGTATACAATGTAAGATAACACGCCAGATAATTACGACGATGGCTATTGGAAATATGTATTATCTTAATCTTGATAGCACAATATAATAATTAATTCACTAAAACGTTTGTTTATTTGTATGTATGAATACAAAGAAAAATTGACCCCAAAATATATCCTCACCTATATTTCTTCTATTAAAATTGATTAACTTAATTAACTTAAATGTTATTTAAAATTTAAATTTTAAATTTGACTACGTTTTTAAAATAATGAAAGAATATATTTTTCATATAAAACATATTTGTACTTGTAGACACTATATGAATTTATCATGAAGTGCTTATCAAATGGAAACTTGTGGCAATTTTCCAAGAATCTTTAGACATTGGTGAGCGCCTGCCACTTAACTAGCGTGGAAAGCCCACATGCAAGTAATATTTAGGCGGCTACATCAAAACTTGTGAAATGTCAAGTTTGATTTGGTTAAAATTAATATAATTAATAATATATTGCTCAAAGTAGCTTGATAATTATTTAATTAATTACATTATTCTATTTCCATTAGGCATTATATTCATAAGTGAGGGAAAACACGTGTATATGGTAAAATTCATTCTATATTTATTTATCAGTTTCCCGTTGGTATTACGTTCATTAGCTTTGATTCCTTCTAACTAAGATTTATGTTTTACATATGGTATATTTTAAGAATCCAATAATGTTGACCACAAATACAGTGAGTTACATTAGCTATTAAATACAAGAAAATTATTTTAGATTTATTTAGTAGTTCTTGAGATTAGCGCGTTCAACCAAACAAAGTTTCACGCTGTATACCGCGCACGGAAGGGTAGGCAGAGGGAACTACGAAGCGCGACGTTGAGTTCCACTGAATTTAAGGAATTGCGTGTAGAGTGGCGGAACTCAACGCCGCGCATTGCCTTGTTACCAGAGCGAAGAAATAAAAATATAAAGTGTAAAAATATTAAATATTTAATTTCTTCGAGTGGGTATCGAACCCAGAACCTGTCGTTTACAGTTGTGCTATTGCACCACGACCGGCCTACAAAATAAACAAAGTACTAATAGTATAGACAGTGTGTAGCTAATGAATGGTATAATATTTTTTATATTATATATAATATATAATGAAAGTGTATAAAAAAGAAATGAACAAAAATTTCGAAATAATTTTGTGAATTAATGATGAACACGGTCACCGTTTTAATCTTGTTTCCTAATTAGGCCATAATAATGCTTTATAGTTACAATACTTTATTTTAAATAATTTTTATATGTAAACTATTGAATAAAATTTCATACTTTTTTATAATATTTAAACATCTTATTCTTTTCAATACTCCAAATACAGCTTTACACTGTATCCCACACGAGGCAGAGGGGATCCGGGAACCTAGTGTTAAGACACTCCGTTCCACTTCCGTTTCCCACTTTCCGCCGAATTTGAGGCATTGCGTGTTGAGTGGCGGAACTCAACACAGCGCTTTGCCTTGTTACCAGAGCGAAGTAATGAAACATTAAATATTTAAAATAAAAATATTCCGTATTTTATTTCCTCGACTGGGGATCGATCAAAGAACCTGTCGGTTACAGTCACACGCTTGTGCCGCTACGCCACGACAGACTTCAAATACAATTTGTTTAATGTTACGATGTGAGATTTATGCTTGTTGGTAATCCACATACCCTGTTTGTGAAGGCTCTCATAATATTTTACATACCATTCGTTTTCGTATTATCGTTATCTTTTCGCTGTTATCTTACAGAAATATTGTGGTTAAGACGATTTTTAATTGATAGAACGACGATTGATAATATACTCCCTAACTAACTATATCTATGTGTGCTTAAAGTACTCGAAGTATTTCATTAACATATTATTTTTAATACACAAATGTGTTTTTCATGTTTAAATTACCTGTGAACCGTTAAAGTTGCACTAACACAGTTGCTTGGAAACTTTAAATTTACATGCAAGTTGCAGCAGCCAAGTTGGTAAACTGCTGTTGCATGAAAGAAGCGAAGTTTTGCTTCGTGTTTCAGTGACAAATATGTCAGTTATGCTATTGAAAGCCCATAATACTTTACGTGGAAGCTGCTTATGAAAATTAGTTTCAAAAGTGTTATTATAAGTAAATTGAAGCATGTCGTGGCGCAGCGGCACAAGCGACAAGTTGTGGGTTCAATCCTCACTCGAGGAAATGAAATATTTAATATTTTCAATTTAAATATTTAATATTTTTATTTCTTCGCTCTGGTACAAGGCAAAACGCGGCGTTGAGTTCCGCCACTCAACACGCAATGTCTCAAATTCAGCAGAAAGTAGGGAACGGAAGTAAACAGAGTGTCTTAACACTAGGTTCCCAAGTTCTCTCTGCCTACCCTACCATGTGCGGGATACAGCGTGAAGCTGAGTAGAGTATAAGTAAATATTCAGGTCTGTCGTGGTGTAGGGTCACCAAGTGATTATAAACGCGATATGTTATGGTTCGATCTCAGTCGAGGAAATGAAAAATTTATTATTTTAATTTTTTCGCTCTGGTAACAATGCAGATACGCGGCATTGAGTTCCGCCACTCAACCTGCAATGCCTCAAATGCAGCGGAAAGTGGGGAATGGAACGGACTATCTTAATATAACGATTTTAAGTTCCCTCTGTTTACCCTGCCATGTGCGGGATACAGCGTGAAGATGAAATTTTGTTGCTGTAATAAGTATGCATATTTAGTCTGTAGCTAAAATTTATTATTTTATTTGAATTTCGATATGTTTCGATAGCGCTCTTTTGATTGTACTGGTTTAGACGCTTAATTTTCTACGTGCTCCAATGGACTGTGGATCTACATTGAATACCGTAAAAGTAACTTTAGTTACATAGATTGTCTTATGCTCTTACTACATAATCATCTTGCCCCAACATGTATACTTTTATTATTTATTCGCTTTCATAATCTATAACTATATAATAATCTCGTACAGTTAAGTGCAAGTTAGACAGTTTTGGGCCTGGGCCCAAGCGTGTGACTGTAAGCTTGGAACGAAGCGGAGTGTCTCAACACTAGGTTTTCAAGTTCCCTCTGCCAAGCCTGTCATGTGCGGGATACAGCGTGAAGCTGAGGACCAAGTCAGACAACGTGACTTATAAAAAATGATAAAGATAGCTTTGCTGGCTTACTCATTTTGTATGATGTAATAAATTTGTAATTTAAATTTCTGTAATCTACTAAAACATTTTAAATTTACGGATATTTTCTATCGTTTATTACATAATTACATATTATTTGTACTTAAAGTGGATTTATTTCTTAATATATAATCAAACAGACAGAAATAACGACAATAAAGTAACAAAAGGGTTTTGTTTTTCTTGTGGTGCAATTACAAAGCCTCATACGAACATTGTTTACTAATTTGTTAAACGTTTAGGAAAAAGTTCTGTTATGTTCCAACAAGGTAACTTTTGCCTAACGATTTACGAGCCTGCCTAGCTCGGTAGCAGCTGTTTCAGGAACGATATGAAAGTTGCTGTAAAATTTGAATGTAAAATATGCACTTAATATGGCTACTTAGTTGTTATATACTGTAGGTGCCATGAAGTAGCAGGATAACAGTGCCTCAGTAGCAGAATTTTGATTTTAAATAATCAATTTATATTTCTTTACGTTTGAGTAGACAAATTTACTCACATGCACGTTGTATGTGTATATGCTTGAGGCATTGCGTGGTGAGTGGCGGAATTCGAGTTTAAATAAAAAATATTAAAAATTTTATTTCCTCGTGTGGGGATTGAACCTACAAGCTGTCGTTTACAGTCGCCGCTGCTATATAAATTTAGGCATTTTAAAAGTGTTATAAAAATATTTCCAAAGATACAAGCTGGAAATTTCATATATAATACAAAAAAATATGTCACTTGGTACAGTGAGACGTCTTGTTGTAAATGCAATGGTTATAAGTTAGATATCTACTTTGGGAATGATTATATTTAAAACAATTCTTGTATCCTGTTTCGGCCAAACGTCATACTTAACGTCGGCTGATATTTATTATACATATATTGAATAAAGTTGACTTAGCAAATAGTAAAAATTATTTGCAAATACTTGTTAAAGTATTTTAAAGAATTCCGTAAAAAAGGTACTCTTACAGGATCACTTCTTTATCCGTATGTCAATATTATTTATTTCGAAATCGCGTAGAGGTATCAAGCTGATATTAATATGAAAGACAAAATAAAATAATTATAAAACCAAGTTTGTAAGTTCACACAAATTCAAAAGAATCCAAAGATACGACTATTTACGGATTATTTTGCTTAAATTCGCTGCGTATCAAAACCAATATAGTATTTCACGTGGCCAATTAGTTATAAAAAAAGGTATATAGTATAATAGTTTAATAGTTAATTTAATGCGAAATGAGAAAATACGCAGGCGTATTCACTCATTTTGCAATTAATCATCAATTCAAACTTATTAAGTAAATATTTACCATTAATATTGATAGCTATTTAATATTTATTACTAAGATATTTGATTTACATTTGCCATCATATTGTAGGTAGCATTTGATAGCTATTTAATTATTATTAGTAAGATATTTGATTTACACTTCCTTTTCATATTGTAGGTAGCATTAAAAAATGCTCGGCTGACAAAGTGACGATACCATCGGTACGATATAAAAAGACGCACTTCTGTATCGAACGGTGATGAGTAAACTTTAATAAAATACTTAGTTACAGTCAAGCTGTATTATTTTATAATACAATTCGTACTGCAGTGGCATTATATCTGACATTGTGCATTATAAAGACTAAAGATGTAGTGTTGAATAAAGTGTCCCTTGGTATTTATTCGGCGAGCTAACAAATTCAGAGGCGGGGATAAAACCTGTGTACCACAGCTGCTTGTGGTCGTCCTGGACGTGCCAACCTGTCGCTGTCATGTTTGTTCGTGTTGGAACAAGCCCGAGAAAAATTGTAAGGTCAGTAAGACTAGTGATTTTCTTGTGCTGTGATTGTGATGAATTCATACTTTTAGTGTTGCCTATGTTATAAATCAAGATACGGGTATACTTATTATAGACTATACAGTTATTTTGTTTATTATTGGATTAATAATTTTATGATTATTTTCATTTGGTGAATCAATAAACTAAAATCAGAATAATTAATAACTATTATTAATAAGTTTTAATCTCTAAAGTATGTATTACGAGTGTAACGTACTCAGTATAAATTAATGGGTGACGTGTCATTGCCTTGTGTAAAATAGTTGTTGTTTTATTTGTTTTATGGCTAGATGTTGCTTATATTTCACTTCCTATTCTCAAATATTTCAAATTTGTCGACATTGTATAGTAAATTCTGAAATAAAGTAAAATTTGAAAAAATAATGAGCCCTAATCGCAAATCTCGTTCTCGTAATACATGTGAGGTGCGTCGCCACCGTAAACGTCGACGTAATTATTCAGATAGTGCGCATTCTAGTAGACATAGCAGTAGCTCTTCAAGTTACAGTTGACGATCTCGTAGTTCAAAACGGTACCGCCGTCGTAGATCGCGGGTGCGTGACAGTAATGTTCAAAGAAATATAAATAGGGAGCGAACTGATGAACCGTTGTGACCAGTTCAGAAAAAGGACCGAGAATATACTCCACCAATTACGATTCCACAATATCCTACGACTTCCGGTCAGCAATATCTTTCAAATATTACAGCGAACTTTAACGTAGTCACGGAACTTGATCCGTCAGATGACATTCAAAATATAGAGTGGTGGAATCATAAAGTAGATGAATGTGTAAAAATATACAAGTGGGATGTCAGACAAACTTGTCACTATGCACTGCCTAAGCTTCTAGGATTAGCTAAGAAATGGTATGAGGGTTTACCTTCCTTGTTAATTACGTGGGAAGAGTGGAAAATAAAATTAAAAGCTGCTTTTCCTTCAAATAATAATTACGGTGTTTTATTAACAAGAATGTTAAAAGTTCGTTGCAAATTTGGACAATCGTTTGACAATTACTATTATAAAAAACTTGCATTGCTTAACAAATGTGAAATTACAAGCTCGAAGGCCGTGGGTTGTCTCATACACGGAATTGACGATAAATTTGTAAGAATGATTGCTAGCGCTTGTATGTTCAATGAGCAGGAAAAACTTTTAACTTTTAGTTACCTAAGAACCATTTCATTGAGCGAATGGCAGACACAAAAATCTAAATTTCAGGGTACAAATATAGTTCGAAGCACTAATAAAAATGTAGTTAGTTTAAATGACGGTAATAAGAAAGGTTTTGAATCAGTACGTTGTTTCAACTGTAAAGAAATTGGTCATATTAGCTCGAGGTGTTCCAAACAATTAAAAAAATGTGGTTTTTGTCACTGGGTGGGACATTTTACAAAAGATTGCTTCCGACGTATCTTGCCCATGGAAACGAAGGATGATAAAATAGATGCCACTAACGATGACACTGTTAACAAGATAATGTGTATTAATCCAACTCTTCAAAGGCCTGATAGTAAATATTATAAGACGATAAAAATTAATGGCTTTCGAAAACACGCGTTTATAGATTTAGGCAGTAGTTGTACCTTAACACGAGAATCCGATGCCAGAGATGTACTGTTAAAGTGGTCTCAATCTTCAAACGCGCCTAGTTTACGAGGTTTCGGAAACAGTTTGGTGCAAGCATTAGGTATTCAACAAGCTTTAATTCAAATCGGTACCATAAGTGCGGAAATTGATGTAGTTATTGTACCCAATCAATATATGAAGGTACCTGTTATTCTTGGTCAAACATTTACAGAAAGGCCGAATGTTGTAATTTATAAAACAAACGAAGAATTACTCTTTTTAGAGGTGCCACATGTGGATTGTTGTAACGATTCAAAAAAATTCAAACTATTCGTAACTGACAATTTCATCGTAGACCTACATTGCTGCAAACCTATTTCGGTTCGTGTTGATTCTAACTATGATGGTGGCCTTTATATTTCCGGAGGTCATAGGAATATTTCAGGCGTAGATGTTGTTGTAATACCTGGTTTATATCAATTTGATATGGGGTTTGGCTACTTACTTATTGCGAACACTACTAAAGCGGAAGTATCAATTAAAAAGGACTTTATGATTGCTAGGGGGTGTTCATACACTGAAATCGATAGTCTGTATGTGGGCGTAACTGATATAACAAATAAACCAGTACAGTCTTTACCTTTTAGTAAAGTAAAAATAGGAACATCTCTAAAAGATACGGAGTTAGATAACTTCAACAAGTTACTTCTTACATATAGAGATTGTTTTGCACTTAATTTAGCTGAACTGGGTAGATCTACTATAACAGAAATGGAAATTAGACTAAATGATGATACTCCTGTTGTTTATAACCCTTACCGGATGTCTATTAGTGAGCGAGAGAAATTATCAGTTATTATAGAGGATTTATTAGAACACGGTATTATTAGAGAAAGCACATCGTCCTACGCTAGTCCAGTGATTTTAGTTAATAAGAAAAACGAGGAGAAACGACTTTGTATTGATTATCGTGCTCTAAATCGTAAAACCCTTAAAGACAAGTATCCCTTACCAAGAATTGAAGATCAATTAGACAGCTTGGGGGGAAATAAATACTTTACAAGTCTTGATTTAGCTTCAGGATACTATCAAGTACCTATGGCTGAGAAAAGTAAACACCTGACTGCGTTTGTCACGCCAGATGGTTTGTATGAATATAATCGCATGCCATTTGGTTTGGCCAACGCTCCAAGTGTTTTCCAGAGAACAATAAATAATATGTTGAAAGGAGCAGGTAAACGGCTGGCTTTGGCATATATGGATGATTTACTTATAGCATCTAAGACTATAAATGAGGGTCTACAGAAACTGGAACAAATATTAAAATTGTTACGCGCATCTGGACTAACCTTGAATTTGGAGAAATGTCACTTCTTTCAAACCCAAATTGATTATTTGGGTTATGAAATTTCTTCTGATGGAATAAGACCAGGATTATTAAAAACTGAAGCTGTTCGTAAATTTCCTGAACCAAGAAACGTTCATGAAGTCCGACAGTTTATTGGCCTTGCCAGTTATTTTAGGAAATTTGTACGAAATTTTTCAATTATTGCACGACCCTTGACTAGCCTTACGAAAAAAGACACTTCATGGCAATTTGAGAAAGAACAAAGAGAAGCATTTGAGGAGTTAAAACAAATATTAGTAAGCCGACCTATTCTTACTCTTTATGATCCAACAGCCAAATTGGAGGTGCATACCGATGCTAGTAAATTAGGTATTGGAGCGATTTTGTTACAAGATAAGAATAATAAAACACATGTAATATCGTATTATAGCAGGCAAACCTCACCAGAAGAGCAAAAATTCCATTCATATGAGTTAGAAACCCTTGCTCTAATTTCTGCTCTTCAGAAATTCCGAGTCTATCTATTAGGCGTAAATTTTAAAGCAGTAACGGACTGCAACGCCATACGGAACACTATGACGAAGCGCGACCTCGTACCACGTGTAGCCAGGTGGTGGATTTCAATGCAGGAATATAATTTTACTATTGAATATCGACCAGGTATAAGAATGTCACACGTGGACGCGTTAAGTCGGAATCCAGTGACTCAAAGTCAGGAAATGACCGATATATTTGATATGTTAGCCATAGAAGACGATGCGGCTTGGTTGCAAACTGCACAGTCAGTTGATCCGGAATTGCAGCGTATAATAAAAATTTTACAAGACACTAGAAGCAATGAAGCCATTGAAATTAAAAACAATTTTACTATTAAAAATGATCGACTCTACAGAGTAATTAAAAATGATAATAATGTAACACTACTTTGGGTTGTTCCTAAAACAATAAGGTGGCAAATATTGCAAATGAACCACGATAACAATGGACATTTTGGATTTGATAAAACTTATGAACGTATTAGGAAAGTTTATTGGTTTAAAAATATGAGGAAATTCATTAAGAAGTACTGTAAATCTTGTTTAAAATGTGCACATAATAAAGTTCCAGCTGGTCCAAAAGAAGGGTATTTGCATTCCATTAAAAAGATTACTAAACCATTCGATACGTTACATGCGGATCACTGTGGGCCTTTTCCATTAAGTAAAAAGAAGAATCAGTA
This sequence comes from Eueides isabella, assembly GCA_019049475.1. Classification (NCBI taxonomy): domain Eukaryota; kingdom Metazoa; phylum Arthropoda; class Insecta; order Lepidoptera; family Nymphalidae; genus Eueides; species Eueides isabella. The sequence goes on from CM032390.1 coordinate 5,370,755, forward strand.
CGTTTTAGCCATAATAGATTCGTTTACTAAATTTATTTTTATAAAAGCGGTAAGAGATTGTAAAAGTAAAACTAGTATAAATGTTTTTGAAGAATATTTTTCGTTATTTGGTGTACCTCGACGTTTGATAACAGATCGTGGCACCAGTTTTACAAGTAATGAGTTTACCAAGTTCTCTTCAAATAAAGGAATAAAGCATATTCTGAATGCCATTGCTACGCCGCGGGCAAATGGTCAAATTGAGCGTTATAATAGGACACTAGTAGAATCTTTGACTTCATCTAATCACGGATTGCCTGAAAACGAATGGGATAGTCTCGTCCCAAAGGTTCAATGGTCGATAAACAATACTATTAATAAAGGAATTGGTTAGGCTCCAGCAGAGGTTCTTTTTGGAATTACGCTAACGGGTACATGTGATAGTTTCATGAATCCTATAGTTTCGGAAGCTAGTGATTTAATAAATATAGATAAAATACGAGCTACAGCAGGAGAGAGAATAGTTCTTGAACAAGAAAAACAACAGTTTAGATTTAATAAATCAAGAAAACAACCGCATAAATATAACGTAGGAGATCTTGTTAGAATAGAAAAAGATATAAATACTGGACCTGGGCATAGTCGAAAACTACTTCCCAAGTGCTCTGGTCCGTATAGAATTACTAAGGTGTATGATAACGATCGTTATGAGGTACAAGACACTCCAATTACGCGTAAAAGTGAAAAATCTAATTACGTAGGGGTTTATCCCGTTGATAAAATCCATCCATGGCTTGTTTTTGATAATGATCCTATCTCAAGTGAATCTGAAAATGAGTAAAATAAAAAAAAAGAAAAGAAGGAAATATTGGTAAATTAATTTATTGTTAGTAATTAGTAAATTATAAGCTGTACATGAGTTATTGTTTTATATTTTCAAATAAACTTTATGATACGCAAAATTACAAAATAAAATACAAATTTGTTAATAATGAGGAAAGGAAGATGAAATAACTTAAACAAAAATATTTATTTAAAATATATATACATATATAACTTTAAAAAAAAATGATTTAATGTAAATGTAAATGAAATATATTATTAAAATTATTTAATGATACATCGAACTTGATTTATGTGTCAACTTTAACACGTTATATTCATGTTTTTATTGTAAAAGAAGTATTATTATTTCGTGTGTAATATAGTACTAAATAGTAAACATTTATGTACATTGTAATACACATGATTTAATATACTTAATGTAAATGAATAAAGGTGGTATAATAATAAAGTAATAATTTTCTATAAACTGTGTAAGGTTGGAGGTGTTATGTGTATTTAAAGTAAAATAGATTATAAGAATCAAAGAGTTGTTTAAAGTAGTGTTACTAAAAGTTTAAAATTTGTCTTTAAATTGCATATGGCCAATTATGTAAGGAGTAATTGTTTAATAATCGTTGTTACATAATGATAAGAATAAGTTTGTATAGTATCGTACATTGATTGTACAAGTATACCCTTGGAATTGGTATATGCATATGTTGAGCCGATGTTATACGTGGGCATGTGTTGAGCCGATGTTATACGTGGGCATATGTTGAGCCGATGTTATTCGTGGGCACATGTTGAGCCGATGTTATACGTGGGCATATGTTGAGCCGATGTTATACGTGGGCATATGTTGAGCCGATGTTATACGTGGGCATGTGTTGAGCCGATGTTATACGTGGGCATATGTTGAGCCGATGTTATACGTGGGCATGTGTTGAGCCGATGTTATACGTGGGCATATGTTGAGCCGATGTTATACGTGGGCATATATTGAGCCGATGGTATACGTGGGCATATGTTGAGCCGATGTTATACGTAGGCACATGTTGAGCCGATGTTATACGTGGGCTCATGTTGAGCCGATGTTATACGTGGGCATATGTTGAGCCGATGTTATACGTGGGCATATGTTGAGCCGATGTTATACGTGGGCATATGTTGAGCCGATGTTATACGTGGGCATATGTTGAGCCGATGTTATACGTGGGCATATGTTGAGCCGATGTTATATGTGCGCATTTGTTGAGCCGATGTTATACGTGGGCATGTGTTGAGCCGATGTTATACGTGGGCATATATTGAGCCGATGTTATACGTGGGCATAAATTGACCTGATGATATACGTGGGCATAAATTGACCTGATGATATACGTGGGTATATCGTGAGCCGATGTTATATGTGGGCTTAAGTTGAGCCGATGTGGGCGAATGTGCAGCTATGATGTCTGATGTCATATTTAAATTGAAGACTTAAATTTGAGCAAAATAAACAAAGGTGCATCATGGAGCTGTTTATTTATATGGTCATATTATTGAGCCGTATATGACTGAGCTTAAACTTGAACCAAAAATTATGTGGATAAGTGAAATTGTGAGTTACGTGGATATGAAATCAATTTACAAGTAAACTGAACATTTTAAGTATAAGTTAAAATCTATAAATGAGAGTTACATAAAGTTCTAAAAGTATTATATAGATTTAAATTAAAGTATTAATATTTGTATTATTATTGTGAATTGATGTAACCTAAATTAATTTGAATCTGCTTAAAAATTGGTTTTGTAAAACTTTTTTTTTTTTTTTATTTATTTTTAAGTAAAAATAAAATAAACATTTTTTTGTGTTGTCTGCGATCGTAACGCGGGGTCGCGTCACTTGTCAGGATTAGCCGAATGATAGCTATTTAATATTTATTACTAAGATATTTGATTTACATTTACCATCATATTGTAGGTAGCATTTGATAGCTATTTAATTATTATTAGTAAGATATTTGATTTACACTTCCTTTTCATAATGTAGGTAGCATTAAAAAATGCTCGGCTGACAAAGTGACGATACCATCGGTACGATATAAAAAGACGCACTTCTGTATCGAACGGTGATGAGTAAACTTTAATAAAATACTTAGTTACAGTCAAGCTGTATTATTTTATAATACAATTCGTACTGCAGTGGCATTATATCTGACATTGTGCATTATAAAGACTAAAGATGTAGTGTTGAATAAAGTGTCCCTTGGTATTTATTCGGCGAGCTAACAATATGAAATTTGAAAGGAAGTGAGACTTAGAATACAAATAATGAAACAATATTGCGCGTTAAAACTATTAGGTACATCGATATAATTACAGTTTACTTTAATAAAAAATAAGTACATCCTGACATTAGTATGAACCTCTCGGTAGGCAAGCCAGACTTGTCCCCTTGACAAGTTTTTTGAATGGACAACTTAGCTAGTAGTTATGTAGTTATAGATATAGAACAAAATATTTTAATCTAATTTAACGAATACTAAAAATAAAATTGTAGCAATAAAATTAACAAAATGAGACAAAGACTAACGAGGAACGATATTTTTGGAGCAGAATTATTTATTATATATTATTTGATTTGAGTAATATGTATCAGTGTTAATTCAATATGGAATTATAAAGCTTAGTGTATGTCTTAAGGCTTTCAAGTTCAATATATATATATATATATATATATATATATATATATATATATATATATATATATATATATATATATATATATATATATATATATATATATATATATATATATATATATATATATAAATATATATATAAATCACCGTTACCTACGGCCCCGTAGAACACCAGGGGAGCTACAGGGGCGTTGCCAGTCTTTGAGGTGGAGGTAAACGCGCTTTTTTTGTCGTATCGACCTGGAAATACTGCAGGTAGGCCGTTCCAGAGATGTGTGGCGCGTGGAAGGAAATTCCTACGAAGCTGCACAGTACTGTAGTAGAGTACCACGTGTTCAGGTGATGTGGATGGTACATTAACTTGTGACGTGCTGTGCGGTTAAAAAATTCAGCGGCAGGTACCAAGTCAAACATTTCTCCAGAACCCGTGATAAATGCGGTAGAGAACGCACAGTGAAGATATTTCTCTACGCAAAGCCAAAGTGTCTACGTTGTACGCGATCAAATGGTTCAAGCTGATACTGGGGTGTACCAGTCCAGAATTTCCCTAATGTTATTAGGGGAAATCATTGTTTTTAAGATTGCCACAAACCGAAACTTAGAATGCGTGTCGTTGAATTCCGCCACTCAACAGGCAACGTCTTCAAAAGTATGCGGAAAATTTTAACGGAAAGTCTTTACTCTGCGTTGTTTCTCCCTATCCTTTACATGGAAAAAATGTAAAGATGAAGCAGTAATAATTATTTGTTTTCCTTCGTATTATAATTCTGCATTGTTGAATAGGTAAAGGTAATCTAGTAATAAGTGTCTTTTTATGGTTTTCACTGTATGAAACCCAAATGAAAAATAAAACAATAATGAACATTATTTGGAATGCTATTTAAACATCAAGTACAATGTATAGCTAACAATATTTACTTAAAGATTGCGGTATACTTTTTTACCTGTAATACATAAAAAATATTGCTCCGCGGATCCTACACTTCTCCATAATTACTTTTTAACGACCAAGTTTGTTGTCTAGTGATCATATATATATATCTTATTGTACATTGAAAATAAATGTATTTATAATAATTAATATATTTATAACATATATCACACGGTCAAATTAGGGACTTTTATTGATTTGAAATAAAACAAAAATAATTCGGATAGATCTACTTTACATACTATCTATAACATATTGACCTTAACAATTAACATTAAAATATAAAACAGTAACAATAATATATAGAAAACACCAACATGAACTTCCGTCCGTTTCAAAGGCTACCCAGAGAGAGAGAGAGAGAGTGATCTCAATATTATTTTTCCCTACCTAGGTGCGCTATAGTCGCCATAACCACACCATCACTGATGCCGCACAGGCCATGCCCCTAAATTTAAATGTTCTCTTCTAACAATATGTATTACAAGTAAAAATGGAAACAATAAAAAAATACTACATGATATGAAAGAGCCTTTATTCAATATCGTTAGCCTGCTGACGCCGAGCTCTAATGAGACAATTGATTACCGCCATTTTGTTTCTTTATATTTCATCCTCGTTTTTCTTTCGCTAGCGATATAAAAATATATCAAGTATCGTATTTACTAACTGTGATTATTTTTTGATGTCATCCATATTTTTTGTTAATATGATTATTATAAACATTTTAGGAACAAAAAAAAATAATATTCATACGAAATATTATAATAACTGTACAAATATATATATATTAAAGAGACAACTAGAATAACTGATATATTATGTCAAAATGTTGGGGAGTTTAAGTCATACATAAATTTAGTCTTAGTGACCATTCTATGATATTAGTTGATTTTATTATAAAAGAAGCCCAAATTATTTATTAAAATTAAATTCAAACGTAGACCTAGAACAGTTTCAAGATGAGAGAGTAAGATCTTAAATCCTTTCCATGGCATTTGGTAAGAATATTTAACAATGTAGATATTTTGATACATATATGTTAATAAATCATTTGAGTTTTGATTTTTGTTCTATATACACCCACCGCTACAAAAAGTTATTTGTAAAATTACACCAAAATCGTCTATCACAGACATAACTTAATTTATAGGGACTCTGCGAGACATAACTAATAAAAGCACCAGAAAATGATTAGTCTAAAAACTACTACTACGAATTCGAAAAATTTGTTACTTCTGTGACGGATACAGAAAGAGTGGATTTCATTAATAATTATATGAATAATAGATTACACCAGCCAAGAAAAAAAGTGACATAATTTACAATAATTTGTAACAAAAACGCAGTAATTAATATTTTTAGTCATATAAATGGCCCGGATAAAATCAATGCTCATTTTCTGGATCTTCCACCAATTATAGAAGCTAATATTAAAAGAAAGACATTTTTCAATAATTACTTTTACGTTGTTTTTAAAGTTGAAGCAACTACACAATCGGTAGTACTTAAAATAATAAATAATATTTAAACGTGGGTGACAGGTTATGATGATCTAAAGGAAGAAATGATAAACTTCACTCTGGATGTATCTCGTCGGTAATAATAGATGACTATTATCACCGACTTCATAAAACTAGCATCGAAACTCTTATGTATTTGGCATGTTGGAAACGTTGCTTTAACGTTTACTCTTAAAAAATACTGACTGTTGTTTAACAACTTCACCCAATAGCCATTTTACCGGTATTGTCAAAGGTAGAAACGAGAAACTAAACAATGGAAATTTTAGATGCCAATTATATTATATAGAAATTCTAATTTTGGTTTCGCCGATGCCATGGCGCGGAAACAGCTCTTCTTAATACTACTGACGATATAAGCGAAGCCTTCGACAATGGTCGGAGTACTATTATAATCTTGTTATATATATGATCTTGTACTATTATGAGCTTCATCATCACCGATTTTTGGATAGAGGACAAAGGATAATTAATGATAGTGATAGGCTAAAGAGATCCATTGCTCTGACAAACGTTTAGCGTGGGATGATTCATAGATCCTTGTTAAATCTTATATTGTTTCCGTTATTTGTAGCAGTTTTACTAAATTGTACACAGTTATGTACTTATTGTATTATTATTTTAAAAGCGAAAATATCAAGAGAGCCATCTAGGAACATAAATGAGGACCTGATGCGCATATTTTATTGTTCAACAAACATAAATGAGGACCTGAGTAGTTAGTATTAGGTACCAAGAAACAAGTTGAACGGCTTTCAACATTTAGCGTAGAAGTAGAAGAAGAAGAAAATTAATTGCACAGCGATTGAACTAGTTGGAAACCTAGCCTTAGTAATGTATCCTCAACAAAAATGCATTGAACACGTTATCACTAATATTAGCAATGCGTTTATTTACCTAAAAACCTTGTATAAAATTAGGTCCTACATAAGATATAAAGATCTTCAAATCAAATTCGTCGAGTCGATTCACTTGTCTTCTATCTTTTTAACTACTACAGTTCTGTTTTAACCGCGAGAAAAACGGATTCAGTACGCGTGCAATAGATTTTGATATAACGTGCATCGAAGGGAACACAACTCCTTTCCGCCTTTACGCCGCAAAAGTATATTTAACATAAGTGCAAGAATGGCGTTTAAAAGAGTTATGGGGAATAAAAAGCATCTTTTTGAAAAAAATACTTGGGCTAGAGACGATTAGAATTCATAGATGCTTAGAATTCTGAAATGACACTCTCTTTAAGGCTTACAATTTGTGTTATTAGTTTTTAAAGTATAAAAACGCGCTACAAAAGCAAGAAAAAATAACATATCATTTAAAAATTCTATATATGTGCGTGGTGGGCCAGAAGGGCGTACAAAATCGGACTTATCATAAGAGGGACATGGGAGTGGGGCGCGGATAGTGGGGATAGGTAGCTTGGTTCTCGAAATTAAGTCGCCATGGAGCATTTTACTGGTGAGCAGCGTGCGTTCCGTGTAAGAACGGGAGAAACTGTAAGCGAAGTCGCGACGTCCATACGCCGCGATCCTCAGTTATCTACCCGAAAGAGATCAACTGAGCTCACTACATTAAGGTCATCATTAAGGCGTATTTTTATAAAAGATATAAAATTTCACCCGTACAAACTTCAATTAGTCCAGACATTGAAACCAAGTGACCACCAACTTCGCCGTGCTTATACAGCGTTTTCGAAGCTTGTAGAATATTTTCTTCGCTACATCGGATGTAGCTCCTTTTTATTTAAGTTGATATGTGAATAAGCATAATTGTCGGTATTGGGCCTCGGAAGATCCCAAATTAAAACATCAATGGCCTTCGCTTAAAGTGACAGTTTGGGCCATGTCGGCTAAAGTACCTCATCGGACCCCAATTCTTTGAAAATAAACGAGGCCAAACCGTAACAGTAAATTCTGATCGCTATACAGACATGTTAGGTAACTTTTTCTTCCCACAATTGCATAATTTTGAAGCTTACAATATCACCTGGCTTCAACAAGACGGTGCGACATTTTATACATCCAATGAGTCCTTAGCAGTTGTAAAAGAAACGTTTACTGGAAAACTGATATTACGTCGAGGGTACATTCCGTGGCCTTCTCGGAGCCTAGATCTCACGCCACTGGTATTTTTTTCTCTGGGGGTACCTCAAGAGCCGCGTTTATGCCATTAAACTAATGACAATTGCTCAACTCAAGAACAACATTTGCGTTCCTACCAGCGATGCGCCAGCGAGTTATTATGCATTTGAGGTCCAGATTCGAGGAGTTTGAATGGTTCACATCTCAGGGATGTTATTTTTTTTAAATAAAATTCACGTATATTTACTTTATTATAAAAAAAGATTATCTTTTCTAAGCCTTGTAGATTTTTTTCTATGATTTTTTTAAATTCGTATAACTTAATGGCCTACTCTGTATTTATTTTTCAATACCAAACGAGTTTATATGGTCTTAATAGAAACATGCATATGTATTGGCACCCACGCACACGCACGCACGCACTCATATACGTATGCACACACTCACAATTTTTTTCTTCTAAATTCAAAATTCTATTTTATATGTAATGTAAGATATAATACTAGTTCGTAAAGCGTAACTTGGTGAAATAGTTATCCTGTCTCATTTGCAACCACTTAAAATCTGTGGGAGCATTTTTCTTAAGGTGTAACTGAAAAATAGCGATGTTTAAGAGTTTATCGCCCGTGTTTTTTTTTTAAATGTTTTTTCTTGTGGTAATAAATAATGATTATTATTATTTATTTTTGGAGAAATATTAGTAACAAATAATAAATAAATTGTAAATTACTTAAGTAAATTGTATAATTAATATATAAATTACTTAAATTAAACGAAAGGAAATCGTGAAGGTAGCAAATTAGGGGATCAAATTAAGTCTGTAGCACGATGAGGCAGATCCAAGCCAATGCTCTAATAGATTAAATGAAATCGATAACTCAGATGAAGACATTATCCATCTTATTAGGATAAAAGGATAGGCGTCGTAATTGATGTCGAATCCCAGCACTGAATGAGAACCTGATTTTATGTATTTCGTCGAACAGACTTTAATCAACGTGTATAACCTTTTTACAACCTGAAATTCAGCTGAAATAAGCATACACATACAGCTATTATATGTACAGCTAAAATCTATTGAATGTAGCAGCAAATTTTCATATTTTTTGCAGAAATTTTATTACGGCAATGGAACAATCGTATGACTGTACACACGATTGTAGTAAGTACTATTCTCACTCTGGAAATTGAAGATATCTCAAGAACCATAATGCTGTTTTTTTATTTAATTTGTAGGCCTCATTAGACTAAAGTTAAAGCTCGTTTTTAATACATGAAATATGGTGAGTGACCAACGTATATGTAATGTATTTCCACCATCTTGTATTTGTCTATGCATGAATAAAATGTTCTTAAAATGATTAGATTGGAAAATTTTATATTATATATATATATATATATATATATATATATATATATATATATATATATATATATATATATATATATATATATATATATATATATATATATATATATGAATATTTGTATAAATATATCACAGATGTCTTGAAAAATGCATAACATCTGAAACTTTCACAGTGATAGGCAAATTCAGATGTGCTGAAGGAGAGGAGAATATGTTGGTGTAAAGAAAATCTTCTTAAAAAAGCTCTTTCCGACTTACACGCTTGTGCTCCTGCGTCACGACAAGTCTCAGGCACTTGTAAGATATTTAAGAAGAAATGGTAAGTGTTGCCATTTAATAACTTAATTGGACCAATACAATTTTTTTTTAAATTTTCGTCGGTTTGTTTGTATGTAACTGAAACTACTCTTCAATATTGGTAAAGATATTATTTTTAAAATAACAATATCATTTTTTGCAAATTATCTGATTAGTATAATAATAATTAGTCAAATCAACTGATCAAAGCCGCGAGCGAGTCTATAGTATGAAATATACGAGTATTTATGGGACAGTTAATATATGCGGAAGCACGATACCTTAGTATTGAGTTTATGAATCTAGAAACTGTCGTAAATGGAGAATTGATGTATTCCTTGGTTAAACTAGGCAGAAGTGAAAATATAGACTTAGCTCCTTCATACTGTGATTGCATATTACAAAAATTGTTGTGTTAATTTTTAAGGAAAATAATATAGAAAAATATTTATATTAAAGATTTGGTTTTATTATATGTATAATATATTTATTTCAAAGTATTAGTCTTCTAAGTTTAATGTCACAATTAGTAATATTTACAATCAAAATTATTAAATATATAATTATTATTTTTAAAGTGACATTACACACCTAGGAAAGAAAAATGCTTGTAAGTTTCGTTCTAAGGGATTTCTTTACAATACATTAACATGTCTGTAAATCAATTATTTAATAAATTATATCGAGGCGCCGCCGTTAATATTATTTTGACACCATAAAGTGACATAATAAATTTAATTTGGTTTTATTAAATATATATAATATGTTTATTTCTAATCATAATATTAATGTAATTAACACCTTTTGAGAATAATATTACGTGTTTCCTTAATCACGTGTCGCCATCATCACATGCAATTTGTATAAACGTGAGAGAAATAGAGAAAGAGTTGATGTATTACAGGTTTATTTTAGAAAAAAACAAGCATTATGAGTATATATTCATATTTTTTATTTTAATTTTCAACGTAATATGCTAAAAAACATACATTTTTACAAAAAAAAATATTTCAGTAAACTGAGAACATGCATTAGTATTTAGATAAAGTTAATCTTAATATAAATTTAATCTAAACTTGAATAAGTTTAAAAGTGTACTGAATATTACTTGAAAAAGTTAGAGTCAGAACTTTCAGTATTCATGATATGTTATTTACAGGTGCTTTTATAGAATATCTCTCAGCTAAAAGCTTTTAAAAGAGGCCATTTAGCTCTTTGAAAACGCTGTATAACTACTACTCTTTTACTACTTTATATGTACATTCTATTTAAGGTATAAATTCTTAACACCTTTTATTCTTGGTGGAAATATAAAGCTATTTAAATGTATCTATGTAGATTTAATAGGGACAGTGAGCTTTTAAAAGCTAATAATTTGGCTGTTTTCCAGAACTTCAAATAGATGTGTTTTATATGAACAAAAGTAACTTTTCGTTTTTTTTACATTAAAGACGTAGAGTGTGACGAAATGTATGTTGATCTAATATGATATATAAATGCTAATACAAAATTCGCTTGCCATCTGAACTCACCTTTTACGAATGAAACGTGAAAGGGGAGTTCAAATGGCATTTTTGACGTATTTACGTTTTATAAGTAAATTATTGCCGGCAGCATGCACGATAAGTTGTCACGTTACGCATAAGCCGAGCATGCAAGTAAAAGCGTTAACCAAGCGAAACAGAGGTACAATCGAATGAAGCTTTCGTTTGTGACGCATTTTTCTTCCACTTCATCACAAAGGTTATAAAATGACGATTCCATATAATTAAATATAATGAAATATAATATTTTGTATAATCAAACATAATGGCTATACCATTATTTTTGATTATACAAAATATTGATAATTCTGCAAAAACGATTCAAGTAAACCTTCACGTAAAGCCAAGTTCATAGCCAATATTATGACTATGGAAAATATTTTTTAAAAATGTTAAGATTTATTTGGTTTAAAATTAATTCAGTGTAATTCGTGGTCATAGTATATTAAAATAAACACTATAAAAATAACTTAAGAATAGACAAATTTTAGCGTATCTGGATTTGTGAAGAGGCCGCGCCTCTTGGACTGATAATTTTTTTTATATATTTTCTAAATATTTTTTTCAAGGCAAGAAATTTCGTTAAAGAATGGATTAACAGTTTAAAAACAGTAAAACACATTTATATATTAAATTTAAACATAAATAAATGATGTTTCTTAAAATGACATTATTAAAAGTACATAATGTTGAGCTATGCAAAACCGCATACAAAGGCTATTGCAGAAATGTTTCATAACATTCATACATTTTTGATTGTAAGAGCAGCTATCGCAGTCATAATGGTTATGCGGCGATTTAAATGCAGCGTGGGCTAGCTATTTTGCAACGCAATTAAATGTTACAAATTCTATGGCACTTTGAAATAAGACTTGCCTGCACTTTATGTGCAGAATAATCCTTTGTCTTTCGTTGGAAATAGATTTTATAGTACATTAAAGTGTATTGTTACGAAATGTTATTGATAAAAAGCATATTTAGTGTATTAAGCGTTAAATTATCGAATATAGATTCTTACATACTTACTTAGCTTTACGCTGTATCCCGCACACGGCAAGGTAGGCAGAGGAAACTTGGGAACTTAGTGTTAAGACACTCCATTCCACTTCCGTTTCCGACTTTCCGCTGAATTTGAGGCATTGCGTGTTGAGTGGTGGAAATTAATGCCACGCTTTGCCTAGTAACGAGAGCAAATACATTAAATATTTAGTGTGAAAATTTTTAATATTTCATTTCCACGAGTGGGGACCGAACCCACAACCTGTCGTTTACAGTCATACGTTTGTGCCGCTGCGTCACGACATGTCTCAACAGATTCATTATGAATAATATTGTTATGGTTAATTTTATATATTCGATAATTCATATTATCGAACACTTCAAATTTTTAAATAACTAATCTCGTGAATAGGAATCTGTAAAAGGTAATATCAGAAGAGGAGGCTCAAAGTTAAATAACTTACAGCTAACTTCAGAACTTTGCAGATTTTTTTCCCGGAGTAAAGGACAATAAGCTATAATATCGCATCTTTAGGTCCTTGTGATTCACAAGTAGATTAGAAGTTTAACAATAAGATTCTAGATAAAGTGTGATTGTGTTTAATAAAATATTAAAAATATGTAAAAATTATAATGTTTATCCAATTATAAATCGGTAGGTTCTTTTTGGAAAGAAAATAGTCGTTTTGCAAAACTTTTTTGCCAAAGAAAATAATATATATTTCAATAAAATATTTTTTTCATTTATATAATAAAAAAGTGCTGCACTTACAAATTTGATAAGCTACATTCAAGTTACAAAATTAATAAAAATTAAAGAAAGTATAACAAACTGCGATGGTCAGATAAATTTATTAAAATTTCATCATAACACTAAAATAAGACTCTACAGTGTGTGTTAAGAACGTGAATATTACGTAGACAGTTCTATCTAATTGAGCCACCCTGTAACAGTATAGCTATTATCATTTGAAGAGAGGGTGGCATTCTCTTCACTACCGGCTCAGTCCGCGCGCGAACCTCGCTTGAAACGCATGTGTTGATCTATTTTCAACTTCCGAGGGAAAAGTTTCGCGATCTATCGAGTTCCCAGTCGTGTTGTTAAGTTTAAAAAAAGCATAACAATATGACATTTAAAGCGAATGTAACGTGAATTTTAATGTGAATGCAGACTTTAAGGTGAATTTTGATAATGATTGTAAGGAAATACTGTGTGCAGTGATTGCGGGATGAGAGGTTTGTTTATTTTTATAATTTAAAAATTTCTAAGTAAAATAATGATGATTTTTTAAAATTAAATACATGGTCTTAGGTATACAGGTGTACAAGTGCCTACTGGTTATTATAAATATTTGATATATAAATTAAGTAAATTACAATCGTTAGAAAATCCTTTTTTTAAAATGTGATTGTCATTCAGTAACATTTAAGTTACTTACGATTAAAAATGAAAAACACAAAAACATAATATTTTTTTCTAAATTCATATCAAATTCATAAAAAAGTCATAATTCATGTAAAATCATAAAAAAAATGATAAAATATAAAATAATAGTTTATTTGTAGCTCTACGTATTTAGTAACGTAATGTCTTACATTTCTTTCTTAAAAACCTTAAAAAATATTTACCTATTTAAAACTGTCATAACTAATAAAAAAAATATGACCAAAATATTTTAAACTATAACACAAAAAAATATTGTAAATTATTTAACAGGCACAGAGTTCCGCCACCCAACACGCTACTCTTAAAAAACAAGGACAATATAAAGAACGGAGTGTCTTTACAACAAGTGCTTTTTGCTACATGCGACATACAGTGTGAAAGTAACAAAATGTCTTAGGAAATTAAAAACATAATAATAATTCATGTCCGTATCAGTAGAAAATTATTTTCTATATATTTTGTATAAAAAATATATGAAAAACAAAGTAAACAACGTAAAAAATATAAAAATACCCATTATTTTAAAATTTGTGAGCATTAATAATGGTAGCATTAATAATAGGGATATAGCGTGAAGCTAAGTAAGTAAGTAATAATGGTAAATAATTTCACCAACGATCCACACATACACAAATCATATTTATTGCTGAACAAAAGGATTAATGGTCGACAAAATCTAAAGCTGATGGACTTGTTTTTTCTTTAGAGTGTTTTATGCAGTCTGGCTTTTTAATGTATTTTATTAAAAAATTCTAATAATAAAAATAATTTAGTTACTAAACACATTTTTGTTATCATTTTTTTTATTTATTTTACATTTATATGTTACAATTTATTAGCCTTATTGCTGAAAATAACAACAGAAGTATAGGAGATATATTCGAGATTTACGATCTCGAATATATTTCCTATATTTCTGTTAAGCAGATAAAAAAAGCTTTTTTAGCTTCACTCTGTATCCCGCATGAGGCAGGGTAGGCAGAGGGAACCCAGGAACCTAGTGTTAAGACACTCCGTTCCACTTCCGTTCCCCACTTTCCGCCGAATTTGAGGCATTGCGTGTTGATTTTAATTAAAAGTTAAAAGGATAATGAGAAAGACCTCGTGCTTATGTACATACGTGTTAACGGATTATGAAAGCATATAAATATAATTTTGAAAAGCAATAATTTTAATAGTTACAACTGTAACTTAAAAGAGAAACGATGAAGGAAGTTTTTATATTGGCGTGATTCGGTCTTTACAAAGTCTACGCGACTGAAAAACATACATATATACATACATACATACATATGTATATACAAATAAATACGTAATATTCTTTCACGTCACTCACCTGCGCAGAGGACCAAAGAAACCGCAGTACTTTGTTAGTAAATATAGTACACTCAGGTTGATTGATATGTTTATAAAAATATATTTTTTTGAATATTATATCATATAATATTTCACGATAAACCAAATTGAGAACTAAAAATATGAAACTAAAATGGATTTTATTACCTACTTTTAAATTGAATTCTATTTCATTGAATAATATTTTATAAGAATATTTCAACTTTAAATCATATTTTAGAATATACGTATATACCTAGAGCGTACCTATATACATACGTTAATAAGAGTATACAATACGCCTATATCTTAAAAATCAATAGTTCGGTTATTTTATAATTAAAATTTATTTATTTTTAAGTTTTTGATCGCTTTTTTACTATTTAAGGTATTAAAACTATTAAAAAAATACTTTGAAATCGATTAAGATATTACTTCAACTTTTCTCATTCGACAGTTACAAGCAAATGAAATTATTATATTTAATAAAAGTATTTTATAGGAGCATCATTATTCAGCAGTCAGGCCATTATTATTCATGTCACGAGTCCTGTTACGAAACATAATAATATTCCACTCGTATAAATTAACTATGTAGGACAACATTTTTTATGTGTAAGTGTGAAATTGTGAGTTTAAAAATGCTATATTTTGAAGCATTTTAAATTTTATAAGCTTTCGTGCTGATATTCAGAGTAGTAAATAATAAATGCTTATGACAGACACGATTCGTGAATTATGTTATGGTCTGTTATGGCCATTAAAATAATATTCCAATATATAAGGATTTATTGCAGTTATAAAAAATGAAATTTTCACATGCATTCACATATAGCATATAATGAGGAAAGATATACATATTTTGGAATTGAAAAGTGTTGAAACATGTTAAAATTGATGGCTAAACATTATTTGACTTATCAAAGTAGAAACAAGGTGATAATCATAGATATTATTAAAAATAAACTAGGTGCTTCTAATAAATACCTACAGCATTCACCTGATCTACAACTACTCAGCTTCATGCTGTATCCCGCACACGGCAGGGTAGGCAGAGGGAACTTGGGAACCTAGTGATAAAACACTCCGTTCTCCACTTTACGAAGAATTTGCGGCATTGCGTTGAGGGTCACAACTCAACGCCGCGCTTTTCTTTGTTACCAGGGCGAAGAAATGAAAACATTTTTTATTTTATTTACAAATATTTAATTTTTTATTTCCTCGAGTGGAACTGAACCTGTTTTTTACAGTCACGCTTGTGCCGCTGCGCCACGACAGGCCTAATCTACAATTACCGTCTTGAAAATTTGTATTTTATGTTTTGTATGTAAACGTTTTGTAAGTAAACACTGTGTAATTAATTATAATATATTAACAACAGGTTACAAAATACAATGGATCATCGGCATCACTTTAGCAGTTGGCATGGTAGCCAGTTCGGGAGACAAGCGGCCCCATTTCGCCGTAGAGCCACCGTCACGCGTACTGTGGCCGGCGACGCGCGGCGCACACGCAGCTTGCCGCGCAATAGGACATCCTCCACCAGATGTTCATTGGGTAACTGCTGAAGGACAAGTTATAACTACTATACCTGGATTAAGGTACATTGTATAAAAAAAATATAGAATTTTTATATTTTATTATTACACCTAAACTTAATTTAATACTAATTAACATTTTTTTTAGATATTAGAATATTAGTAGGCAGTAATCTATATATTAAATAGTCTTTTAATATAATATTCATGGATTATTTTGATTTAGAACATATTAATTAAAAATTAACTATATAATAATTAACAAGAGAGAATTCCAAATGAATAGTATCTTACAAAGGTCCTATATAGGCTTGTAGATGTGCCGTAGAGCCTCTACGAATTTTGAGTATTCTACAAAATTGACATATTACAAAGTTTATTTATGTGGGCAATAATTACTACTCTAACAGTATTTGCTAAAATAATATTTAAATATAAAATTTGAACAAAGAAATAAATAATAAATATTACTTCTCTAATTAAAAAACGAAATTTCAAAAAAAACCTACAACTTCGTTTAGTTTTGCGATATAAAATGAGAATTTGTAGAGTATCATACGAATTAAATGCTTATTAACTTGGGCTAGTAAAACTTTAAGTAACAATAGCATAAAAAGATTTGTTTTTCGTTCTTACGAAAAGCAAATCTTTTTATGCTATTGAATTTATATAATTGAATGAAACTCTTGTTTCATATAATAATGAATATTAATTCTTGGTCACTTATTTTGACTAACAACTTACTGCACTAAACATTTCATATCGTTTTTATTTCATTGATCTCCAAATAATCGTAGTTGGGAAACTACGTATTACGTATATAAACGAATGAATAGACTTAAGATTAGTTCGGTGTAGCGGATGGAAGTCGACGACGGATACATTAAATAAAGTGTTGAAACTTTACCCATATTTTACAAGAAGGCGATACGAGTTGAGTTAATATTGTATGCTAACACTTGGGAAATTCTCAACTATACTAAAGTATAATTGTGCGAAACATTAGTTTTTCTACTTAACTTTTGTTTTAAGGATATAATTTTAACGTATGGTGTGATATAAATTTTATTGAGTTTCCATGTACTCATTAGCATTACGTAAATCGAAAGAAAAATTTAATACATTTTTTTAAATAAATTTTCGAGAGAAAAGGGAAGTTGAATAAAATCATTGGAAACTTTTTGTATGGACGAAAGAACGCAGAAACAGAATTTTATAATACAGTCATTGAGCATAATTCAGTGACTTCTCAGCGGCAGTAACGTGATTATAAAATTTTACTAACTTTCTACTTTATAATTATGATTAGTAAAGTGGCTTGGCCTACTTTGATGTTAAGTTTCTATATAATATTTTTATTATTTGTTTTTTCTACTTCACGTTGCATCTCGCACATAGCAGGGTAGGCAGAGGGTACTTGGGAACCTAGTGCTTAGAAATTCTGTTCTGATACCCACATTTCGCCATTTCTAGTTGAGTGGTGTAACTCACTACTTTGCCTTGTTACCAGAGCGAAGAAATTAGAATATGAAACATTTGATTTTGCTCGAGTGGGGAGAGAACCCACAACACCCACAACCTGTCGCGTTTACCGGTATTCGCTTGTGCCCTCGCACCGAGATGTGCTATCTAATATGCACTGACATAAAAACTTTAGGTAATAATATTTTTAATATTTTGGAATAGGCATCATGTACTCGTATTTACCAAAGGTATAAATTACTTAATAATATATATAATAGATATTGGATGATGTACGGTGGATTCGAATGCAATCAATTGTATTTAATATAATTTCATTTAAGCACCTCATTATGGGCAATGTTTTGACTAAAAGAAGAATAGCCATCTCAACTCTTTTTCAAACATTAATTTACTCAACATGATGAGTCTATACTGTCTGCTACTGAGGAAAGTTTCTGATTAATTACTTGTTTCTTTATAATTAAATTCTTAGTCTAATTGCTCTCGGGAGATAAATGCGATCGTCTCACAAACTTCTAACAAACTATTGAAAGTTTCGGATGATATGTGGTATGTAATTAATTTGGCTACTGGCTCGCCAATGTATGGTACGAAATGGAAGGAAATCAATGCACAAATATGATTACTAAAATTCTGAAATATATATATATATATATATATATATATATATATATATATATATATATATATATATATATATATATATATATATATATACATATATATATATATATATATATATATATATATATATATATATATATATATATATATATATATATATATATATATATATATATATATATATATATATATATATATATATATATATATATATATATATATATATATATATATATATATAGGCACTTTTTTTAATTAATTTCATTATTAATATCAAGTATAAATATAATATTGGATTATATATTTAAAACAACGAATAACTTTAAAAACATTTTGTCTACATGTTTGTAGTCAATATTAAAATATTGAGTCTCAAAATTTAATATTGAGTCTTATGGGTAGAGTTAAAAATAATATATAATATATAATATATAATACTTTGTAAATGGAAAATAAACTAATTTACTTATTATTAAAAAAAATATGAAGCGTATACCAAACTTTCCCCAAACTATTCCAACTCCCGAATGATATGTGGCATAACTAATACGACTTTCCCGATGGCTGTTAATAAATTGACTGAGTTTCTTATTGGATATACGTGATCTATATCCTATAATACATTTCCATATTTTTACTTTTACTTAATAATATTTTGATTTTATTCTTATATTATGGACACATTTTTGTATTATAATTTAATTTGTTAGAATTAACGCTGTATATAAATATGTACACATGTATATCCGTATACTGTAGAGCACAATAAAGATACAAAATATATAAATAAATATCGGTAAAATTTGCTCAGCTTCACGCTGTATCCCGCACGAAGCAGGATAGGCAGAGAGAATCCGGGAACCTAGTGCTAAGACACTCCGTTCCACTTCCATTCTCCACTTTCCGCCGAATTTGAGGCATTGCGTGTTGAGGCGGAGCTCAACGCCGCGCTTTGCCTTATTTCCAGAGTGAAGGAATGAAAACATTAAATATCTAAATTGAAAATATTAAATATTTCATTTCCTCGACTGGGGATAGAACCCAGGACCTGTTGATTACAAAAAATATGCCGCTGCGCCATAACAGGCCTCAAATCAAGTAAAATCAGGTAAAATTTGCTACATTTATAAATATAAATGTCTAATATAAATCATATCAAGCCAAACATTATATCTTATAATTAATAACACCTTTATGTTCTATTTATTATTAGATATAATGAAGAACACTTTAAAGATTAAAGTTTAAAGCTTAGCATTATATTTTGAAATCTAGTAAAATGGAAGGCGTCACATACACGGTGTATGTGTATGGTAATAATTAATGCAGAACTAATTTCTATTACTTTGTTTGTGTATAAAAATAGAATTATTTAGCTACATTATATTTATAAATCTTTCTTAAACTTTTACTTACATTATATAATATTTATAAATCTTCATCAATAGACGGCATTATTGAGGATTAGGAATAGAGAACCTATTATAATCTCTACGTTCTCTGCCTTTCAGCTTAAAATAGAAGTTATCACAAGTTGGTCAATGCCATATGTAATGCACTTTAGCTTATAAGATTCTTTCTAGTTTCACGCTGTATCCCGCAAATGATAGAGGGATCTTCGTATCATTTTCAAGCGCTTCGGTACTATTAGGACAATTCTGCCGCTTTCCGCGAAATTCAATTTCATTCAGTATTGAATGACGGAACTCACGTCGCGTTTTGCCTTATAGCCAGACCGAAGAAATGAAAATATTAAATAATTCATTTCGAGTAGGGATCGACCCACAAATTACCACTTTTAAAGTCACACAATTGTGAGCATGTGCTACGGCGGGTCAAATATATAAAAATTATATAAAGTATAAACTTAAATTTAAATTTAAATTTAGTGTTTTCTGTCCTAAGTGTGGAATAACACTTTAAAAATAGTAAAAATATTATTTAAAGTGTAACAAGCGCGATTGAAATACAATTGTTATGTCCATTGAGATAATGCTAACTTGCGCCATGATGAAGCAATTGATCTGTCAAGTTAATATAATTACTCTATTTATTCGAATTAATATTATTACTATATATTAGGGAAGTATATTTAGTAGACACGGAAGATATGAAATGGATACAACAGAGTTGACAGTGCCTTAACTGCATGTCGCAGCAGCACGACGAATAAATGAATGCTGAAAGAATTATATAAATGATTTTTAAGGAAAAGAGACGTAAAGGGAGATCTTGAAAATACAGTACTTACTATACTGGATCACTATGGGTCACGTTAAAAGCATGAATACTTTTAGGAGGGCATGTTCAAGACAAGGCGAAAGAGAAATGTTGAGACCGTGTAGTACTTGGCGCTCCGCTCTTTCTGGCTACTAGGGGTACAGCGAGCCCGCTAGGTATGTAGAGAACCCGCTAGAGATACAGAGTGAAGCTAAGTTAAATAAAGTTATTTAATACTATAACTTAAATTATATTTTAATGTTACAACATAATTTATTTAGGTGTCAACGTATTTCAGCAAAAGGAACAGTTCACTTAGTAATAAAACAGTAGAAAGAATATGAAATAAGCGATTATGGTGACAGTTGACTCACGGTACGTGTTCGAAGACAAATGACCGTAGAACGTGCTCCATATTTTTCTTCAAGTGACAGACATTTTATGGAATTGAAAATGTATCCTTGTCATCAAGAACGAAATATACTTTTAACACTTTTATGTAAAACTCCTTTAAGTATTCTTTGTTTTTGGGTATAAATAAGTGTGTTATGAAATTTTATGAATAGGTATTAAAAATATATATTTTGTAATCTTTGTTTTACCTAGTTAGCGGGCTGTGCTTTTATTATTACTAGAGAACAAATTGAGGTGTACCAAACGCGTTAATATAAATATGTATGTTTACAATATATATATATATATATATATATATATATATATATATATATATATATATATATATATATATATATATATATATATATATATATATATATATATATATATATATATATATATATATATATATATATATATATATATATATATATATATATATATATATATATATATATATATATATATATATATATATATATATATATATATATATATATATATATATATATATATATATATATATATATATTATGCGTTCTGCCCTTCTTCTCTACATATAAACTAGAACTGTGTAAACTTTCACATTCCCTCCCATCTTCTTTTTTTTTTAATAGCGGTACAAAAATTTTCTTCTTGTAGCAACATATAGAAATCTTTCAAATTCAATTAGGCAAGAAATTATATTAAAAATGAAGGTACTAGGTGGTAATAGGCGTTCGTCTCCTGGATAGTTTAAACCATCTCAATTTTATTAAAAAAGGTAATTTCTAATTTGACTTAAGTATTTGTCGTAGAATATTACTATAAATTGAAGATTTATTATATCTTAATTTCGTATTAAAACTGATCCGTATAACATCTTTTTTAACTTATGTATATAACACTGTTAATATGGTATCTAAAGAGCAAGGTTCAAATGTGAATGTTAACATAAAATTCACAGTGATCAAGTGTCGAGAGATAAAATAGGTAACGTGTCGGCACGAGGCAGAATAATGACAAAAGATTGAATAATAACACGGAGGAATTTACGTGAGTTATATATGGTGTTCCCTTCAACCTCGCTCCGAGACTTTATTTGTTTATTGCCACCGCCTTTGGTGGTTTGGTAGATTAGGGCCTGATCTTATGAGTTGAAGGTTATTTGTTTTTATTTATTTTCTATATTTATATTATATACTCGTATATATATATATATATATATATATATATATATATATATATATATATATATATATATATATATATATATATATATATATATATATATATATATATATATATATATATATATATATATATATATATATATATATATATATATATATATATATATATATATATATATATAATTTTGTTAGGTGTATTCATTTTTCGTTTTTATAAGGATAAACAGGGATAAGTTGTATTAAAATATTATGTCCTTCATTTTTAATAAAAAAATGGATGAGTACTTCTTTTATTGGCGAATGAAACGTCGTTTTGCACTTCTTACCAGGGATTATATGTAGTCAGGGATTATGTGTATCTTTATTATGAGAGAAAAATTTTGCAGGGGAAGAGATAATAATATCAATAAAATAAATTTCTCAATTTTGAATTAATCTACAAAATACTAAACTTAAAGTGTGGAATAACACTTTAAAACATAGTAAAAATAACCTACAAAAATCATATGTGCCGTATTGTAGTACATTGGCATTTATACGATATATATGGTAAGTAAAACTTGACGGTGAATAAAACAAAATACGAGTTTAAACTTTTTCTTGGAAGATAACAGCCTATAATATACTAAACTTAAATTTAAAAAGCGTATAAAAATTTTGAACGAAGCAGGATTTGAACCCGCGCCTCTGGAATACCGTTCCAGCGCTCTGACCAACTAAGCCATTCGTTCTCACCGAGCTCCGTCGAAATTCTTATACGCTTGTTACAACTTATTTATGTTGTTAGCATCTCTGTAGGTTTTTTAAATTTAAGTTTAGTATTTTCTGTCCTAAGTGTGGAATAACACTTTAAAACATAGTAAAAAATATTAAAATAAATAGTATTCACTCTTGCCAAAACGATAATTCTTACGAGTTGTCTTTGGGTAGCGGAAATTTATAAAAATCTTCCTACAGAGATGCTAACAACATAAATAAGTTGTAACAAGCGTATAAGAATTTCGACGGAGTCGGTAAGAACGAATGGCTTAGTTGGTCAGAGCGCTGGAACGGTATTCCAGAGGCGCGGGTTCAAATCCTGCTTCGTTCAAAATTTTTATACGCTTTTTAAATTTAAGTATAGTATTTTCTGTCCTAAGTGTGGAATAACACTTTAAAACATAGTAAAAAAAAACCTATAATATGTTGCTTATACATTTAGTATGCTAGATTACATTGAAAAAGTAATTTATAGTGTAATGGTACACATATATTTTATAGTGTAATGGTACACATGTATTGAATAGTTATCACTTTTATAAAACGCCCGCGGCTTTGCCTGCTTGAATTACACAATTTAATTTACTAATCTCAATTACTTTCTTGTTAAAATAAAGTTGTCACTTTTAGGAAATTGAAAATTTAAATTTTAATTAAATGAAAAAAAAAATACAATTTTGTCGAACTAAATATTTTTAAAATAACGTTACCTATTTATTTGTCAACCTTTTTAAATAAAACAAATACTAAACATTGGGATAAGGTGGTCAAAACATAAATAAATAAATATTAGGGGAATAGAGTATGTTCAAAATTGATTGTATGTTGCGTACCTTGTTATTTGCGGAATAACAGTTAAGTTAAGAAATAAATACGTACAGTAATTTAGAATTAGCAAAAACATATTGCAGTAACAATCAAAAAAGTACAAAGATATAAGGGTATAGTTATATGAGATTCTATAGACCATCTCATGATAGGATGATATCACAATAGAAGTTTTGTACAAAGTAAAAGGCTGATATCCGTAGGTCAAGCCGTAATTTCTCATCGAATTTTGTTGTACAAACAGCCTTTCAATGAATAGATTTTATAAAAACTAAGCGAGACCGATAACACATCTTTTTTTTATTTTTTTCTTGCTTCATGCTATATCATACTGTAGCAAAGTAAGCAGAGGGAACAGAGGGAGACCTGTTTTGTTAGTATTTAATATTCAAACTCAAAAATATCTTTAGAAAAATCCCAAGAGAAATGTAATTTTAATGCTGGCAAAGCAGATGTAATAAATACATACACATATAAAAGTTTTTATTCCCATATAAATATAAATGTATCCTTGTATGTATGAGTATCATTGTGTATAACTTATTTACCTTGTAAGAACAAATTAAGTAATAGAAAAAATGTTGAATTATTGAACTTACTTTGTTTACAATTTTGATACGAAATATTAAAATATATCTACTCTCACTCTGGTGGCTTCACGCTGTATCCCGCACAGTGTAGGCATAGGGAACTTGGAAACCTAATGTTAAGACACTCCACTTCCATTTCTCACTTTCCGCCGAATTTAAGGCACTACGTATTGAGTGGCGAAACTCAACGCCGCGTTTTGTCACCAGAGCGAAGAAGTAAAAATATTAAATATTTAAATTATATATATTAAATACTTCATTTCCTCGAGTGGGTATCGAACCCACACCTGTCGGTTATAGCCACATGCTTGTGCCGCTGCGCCACGACAGGCCTCAAATATATCTATTAAAATAAGATTTCTATTGCAGGCATGTCTTAACTGATGGTCGCTTAGTTGTCGGTGCAAGACGTTCTCTAGTAGATGCAGGGGGTGGCGGAAACAGCGCGGTACTTAGATGCAAAGCCTCAAACCGTGCAGGAGTTACATTGTCTAGGCCAATGCTGTTGCAGCCTGGTAAGTGGAGCTTTTATTTTTGCAAAGTTGTTTATCAAAGGTTTAAATCATAGAGAACTATTATTCTCGTAATTAATTAGTTTCTGACTTTTCTGGTAAGATGTTAACAAATTTCACTGTTAGGTCCTACTAATACGGTTGAGAACGGGAACAATGGAAGCAAAATGGTGTAGCATATTTATTTTACCGGATTCGGCTTGATGACGGAGATGTTTTAAATAATATCGTAATATAATTCATAATCTTGTACATGTCAAACATAGACCGGGCCGCATTAGGACCTGTTGTGGCGCAGTAGCATGAACGTGCGACTTTAAGCGCGACAGGTTGTCGATTTGGTCCCCTTTCTGTTAGCATTAGCATTATTTTATTGTAAAACTATTTTACTATTGTAAAAGTTATTAAATTTATTCATGGCTGAAATTATCAAATAATATTTTGTTAAAGTCAATTAACGTTCTGTTAAATTATCACTTGTCAAGATAGTTGCTGATTTGACTAATTTAAATCTATAAAAGACGTAACATTACTTACGTTCCTTCTTCTTCGTTCGAGCCTTAACAAATACAGTGCTACTTAGAATCGAGAAATATTTATATTTCTATAAACACTATAGAAATATAAATAAAGTATAAGGACTGAATAGCTGTATTTATTTCTCAAATAACTAAGGAAGCTTTCATTTCGAAGAAATACAATATTTCATATCTTTATTTTCTCGCTCTGGCCCCAAGATAATGCACGGCGTTTAGTTTCGCCACTCAACTCACTACACGTATTTAGTCAACTCGATGGAGAGTGGGGAACGGAACTGTATT
The DNA here is from genome assembly GCA_019049475.1 of Eueides isabella. Lineage (NCBI taxonomy): Eukaryota > Metazoa > Arthropoda > Insecta > Lepidoptera > Nymphalidae > Eueides > Eueides isabella. The sequence continues at coordinate 5,396,714 of CM032390.1, forward strand.
AATGAGAACGGAGTCTCTTAACACTAGAGTTTAAAATTTTCTCTGCCTACCCTACTTTTTGCGAGACGCAGCATGGAACGGCAAAAAACAAAAGAAAAACACTATCCTATAAATTCAGGAAACTCTGATCGTATGATTCCAACCGGAATTTGTTAACTACCACACATGCATTTGTGCTTAAATAATTCACTGCAAATTAATTATACCAGTTCCAATGCGAAGCTTACAACAGGCTATTATTATTATATTATAAATTCAATTACGTACCAGTTTTCCATCGATAACAGCTCGTCTAGACTAATCATATTAAAAAGCAATTCTTATTCATAGTAAGCACTACACCAAGATGTAGCTTTATAATGGATGATCCTTCGTAAAATTTCATATAATAACATTTGAAGCAAAAGTGATTTTTTATGTTATACAAATTTGTCTTTTATTTGTTGATGAAATAGCTGTTTTATATCAATTTTGTGGGGAATTCAGTGTTTATTTTTTAATAATAATAACATTTACACCGTTGTGATATTCTACCCTGCAGCTGTTAAACAGAGCCACGATCATACTATTGAAGCTTATTCAACAATAAATCAATAATAAATCAAGCCGTGAATAGTCAAGTTACAAAGAAATGTCTGTAGTGTCAGTCGTACAGGAACCTCCACCAGCTCGGAAGGTTAATCTGCTGAGAAGCGCCGGCATAAAACTCAACAGTTGCTCTTTTCAAAATATAACTTAAAGTAAATATACAAAATAATTAGCTTATGAGTCACTACCAACAGCATTCAATCCCATGTACTATTATCATGATAATATATTTGAATTAAATATAAGATTTGCCCAACAATATATTTTTAATCAAATAAAACATCCAAATTATTTATTCGAATATAAAATATTTATACAGTCATTGAGATTTGTTATATTTAAGGTACTTTTACTTCAAGTACAATGATAATAGCGAAAACGTAAACAACAGATCGTATAAAAACAGATGTACGGGAAGAGGCCAAAACAAATTACAACTTTGAGTTGAGTTGAACCAATTAACTTTCCGTTACAACGAGGAAAATATGGAATAAAATGAAAAACAGCCCACGGCCGCCTGAGTTTTTACACGGAAAAACTTTTAATTAAGGGATTAAAAATGACATTAGAGCGAGTTTCAAACAAGTTTCCTTTTGTTCATCGCATGTTTTCAAGAAAAAATAATTACAGTGAAATACAATGATGAAACATTGAATAAATAGTAAAAGTACAGTAAACAGTTCTAAATTAAAGACAATAGTTTCATTAAATATTTAACAATAGCAAGTTTTTAATATAAGATATTATAACAAAATACTCTATGTAAAATTATAACAGAAACTAAAATAGAATATTTTGGGCCATAATAACAAAATGACTGATTTTAGAGTAAATTGGCTTATAACAACATCGCCATTACAAAACAAATTTCACGTTTGAACATCAATTTCAGTCTTAATAATTGTGTTTGCGTCATTGAAATGAGCTCCGTCAGCCTCAATTATATTAGGCACATGAAAAGAAAAATATTTCATTCCCATTACTTTTCTGCAAAAGAATATAGAAAGTTTTAATTAAACATTAAACGTTATTATATTTATCGTCCTGAAAACGAAGGCTTCTTTAAATGTTTTTTATTCAATATATAAAAATGTTATAGAAGTTGCGGAGACATTGTTGTTAACTGGGCTCTTACGCAATTATTTGGCCGAGGTTATTACCTCGATTATAGTTAAAAGTCTTTTTGTATATAATATTCATTAAAAGTTAAAACGTATACGTATAAAAATCGCTAAAGCCGTATCTAGATTTGCAGGTATATATTTATTATTGCATGCTTCCGTTTCAGTCACCGCTTTTGCCAGAGCGTGAATTACGTGTTGAGTGACGGAAGTCAACGTCACGCTTTACTTTCTTATGAGAGCAAAGAATTGAAAATATATGTAGATACTATTTCATTTTCTAGTGTGAATATCGAACCTTCAACCTGTCGCATTTAAAACGTTTACAGTCGTACAAATATATTGAAAAGAAAAAAAAAAAAGAGAACTTGAAAAAAAAAGAGAACTGTGATAAATACTTCAATTATAATTAAATTAAAAGGTATTTTCTTCATATCAAAGTTACATTTCCAATAATTAGGACTCTAACAACAGATTGAAAGGCAAAAAGTGAACGTGGGGGGCACTTCAATCTTATTCTTATTCAAATGAGTTCTGAATGAAGTATACGATACTTTGATGTTACGTTGTTATGCTTCCTTAATATTATTTCTTTCATATAAATTAGAAGTAGAAATGAATGCTAAAATCAAAATAAAGGTAAATAATATTTATTTGTTATTTTTATATGACTCATGTTATACATTTTCTAACATATTGTATAAAAGGTCACATTCATATTACGTAAATAATTTTTGGAATATTCATTTAAATATAAAAAATTTTTCTTTTTTAATTGTGTGTTCAGCGTTCAGTTAAAATATATCTTTGTATATTTTTGTGAGAATATTTTTTTCTATTTTGTAATAAAACTAAGCCTGTCGTAGCTCAGAAGCGCAAGCGTGTGACCGCAAAAGCGAAAAGTTGTGCGTTCTAGCCCCACACGAAATATAAAATATTTAGTATTTTGTAATGATTTTTTTCATTTCTTCGCACTGCAACAAGGAAAAGCGCGGCGTAGAGGCTTGCCTCTCCACACGCTATGTCTAGAATTCGACGTAAATTGGAGAACAGAGTGTTTTAACATTATTTTTTTTATGGAAAAGACAAGGCAAACGAGTGATCACCGTCGCCCACGGCCCCGTGTAACAGCAGGAGAGCTACAGGGGCGTTGCCGGCCTTTAAGGTGGAGGTGGACGTGCTTTTTGAAGGTATCCATGTCGTATCGACCTGGAAATACTGCCGCGGGTAGGACGTTCCACAGATGTGTGGCGCGTGGAAGAACATTTCTACGAAACCGCACAGTAGTCGAATGCCACGTGTCCAGATGATGTGGATGGTACTTTAGTTTGTGACGTACTGTGCGGTTGGAAAATTCGGCGGCAGGTATCAAGTCAAACTGTTTTCCAGAACACTCCCCGTGATAAATGCGGTAGAGAACGCACAGGGAGGATACGTCTCTACGCAAAGCCAAAGTATCAAGCCCCACACAGATCACTGGGTTCCCAACGATTCGAACGGCTCTACGTTGTACGCGATCAAATGGTTCAAGCTGATACTGGGGTGCACCAGCCCAGAGGTGAGAACAGTATTCCATATGAGGCCAAACCTGGGCCCTATACAAGGCCAAACGGTGTTTTGGCGTGAAATACTTTCTCGCTCTGCTGATGACCCCCAGTTTCTTCGAGGCCAACTTGGCCTTGCTTTCCAGATGATCGCGATACTGGCAGTCGTTCGAAAAGCTGAGGCCCTATATACTGATGCAGGGCGCGGCTTTAAGGGGAGTGTTCTCGAAAACTGGTGACTCGGACAAATGGGGTTTTTTTAGCGGTTAACGCGCAGACTTGTGTCTTCTGGGGGTTGAAGTGAACAAGGTTCTTTTCACCCTATGCGGAGACATTCTCGAGGGATGCCTCAACGCAGGACACAAGTTGATTTCGGCACTGGTCGACGTTTTCCCGAGAAAGACTTGCATGGCCGGAGTATACAGCGTCCACAGTGCTATCATCTGCATAACAATGTATGTTAGAGTCCTCCAACATATCATTGATATGCAGAAGAAACAGCGAAGGGGACAGCACGCAGCCTTGGGGGACGCCGGCGTTCACGGGCATGTATTTGGAGCAAAAACCGTCGACAGCGACCTTGATGCTGCGCCCAGTGAGAAAGCTAGCAATCCACTTGCATAAATTCTCGGGAAGCCCGTAAGATGGAAGTTTCGCAAGGAGCGCTCCGTGCCACACACGATCGAAGGCCTTTGCCATGTCCAAACTAACTGCCAGGCCCTCTCCCTTGCTATCAATAGCCGCAGCCCAGCGGTGGGTTAGGTAAACCAGAAGATCACCGGTTGAGCGACCCCGACGAAAGCCATATTGGCAGTCGTTAATCAATCGGTGATCCTCCAGGTAAACCAAGAGCTGGCTATTAATTATGCTCTCCATAATTTTTGAGAGCAGGGAGGTAATAGCAATAGGCCTGTAGTTAGTTGGATCGGCACCATCGCCTTTTTTCGGAATCGGGTGGATAAGAGCGCTCTTCCACGAATCTGGGACTACGCCAACTGAGTAAGAGTGCCGAAATAGGCGCGTTAGCACCGGTGTCAGCTCAGGAGCACACGAACGGAGCACAAGAGGAGAAATGCCATCTGGCCCACTCGACTTGTGGATGTCCAAGGAAGACAGAGCTCGAGCTCGCCTAATAGCTTTCTGACTAAATTTAATGTCAGGCATTGAGCTCTGACACCGCGGGATGGTCGGCGGCGTTGTTCCTCGGTCATCCATAGTCGAGTTTGAGGCAAAGAGAGCGCCCAGGAGATCGGCTTTCTCTTTCGCCGTATGGACCAGGATGTCGTTTTCTGTGCGTAGCGGCGGAAGCGATGGCCGGCTAAAGTTGCCAAGCGCAGCCTTTGAGAGGGCCCAAAACTGTCGAGTTCCGGACGGATAGCTCTCAAGCTTCTCGCCGATTTTAGCGATGTGCTCGGACCTTGCTCTGGCAATTTGCCACTTAAAGTACCTAGAGGCACGGTTGTACTTTCTTTTTAAGGTTTTCACCTTCGGATCCTTAGTGGAAAGTGCCTTGGCCCAGATTCGATATGCCTCGCGCTTGCCAGAAGCTGCAAGTTTGCAAGACGTATCAAACCAAGGCTGTGACTTGCCACCGATTGGCACTACAGAGCTAGGAATGTAAAGTTCCATACCCTGCAGAACCACGTCGGCGACAGCAGCGGCACTAGCACTAGGATCATCAGAAGAGAAGCAAACCGGCCCCCAGGGATAGGATGAGTAAAACGTACGCATCCCATCCCAATCTGCTGACTTGTAGTGCCAGACGCGACGAGTCACTGGTGTTCTGCGACTGACGCGCTTAATGGGCACAGCACTCCGTACCAGGCAGTGGTCTGAAGACCCTAGGGGGGGATCGACGACAACCTGGTACTGTTCTGGGTGTGAAGTCAGCAGAAGGTCCAATAAAGAGGCGTTGTGGATTGTCCGCGTCCGGGATTCGCGTAGGCGACTCAACCAATTGGGACAATCCATTCGCCATAGCAAAGTCAAATACAGCCCTCCCCGCGTGGTCAGTGGTGCGTGACCCAAGCCAACTGGCATTATGCGCATTAAAATCGCCAAGTATCACGACCTCTACGGTGGGCATCTGTGAGAGCGCATCGTCAATAGCCGATTGCATGTGCTCCATGAGCCGATCCGTTTCTGCATTACCACTGTGGGACCTGTACAGGCATGCGTAGATTCGGACACGATCGTCCATGTCCACACGGAGCCAGATGGTGGACAGGTCCCCACCTTCAAAATTGACAAGACGACGGAAACTCAGGTCCTCCCTCACATACACAGCAACCCCGGCATGAGGTATGAAATTATGTTCTATTTTGTAGCCGGGGTATTGAAGATAGGCTGTGTCGTTCGGTCGGGTAATCTGGGTCTCCGTCAGAAATAACAAGGCCGGCCGTGCTGTCTCAAGATGGTGGTGGACGGCATTCAGGTTTGAGTGTAGTCCCCTGATATTGGAAAATTCCACGTTAAGAGTGGCAGGGGCTGCCGTGGAGCGTACGCCTCGTTTGCCTTGTGTAGTGCGCGGTACTGTGCCCTCCCCAGAATTCGAAGGGCGGCCTGAGTTTGATGACTAAGGGAGGGATTCTCCAGCATCTAAGATGCAGGTACCCTCCTGGGGTAATTTCTTTTTTAGTGCCGCTTTCATATTCTAGAGAGGGATTGGGGATGGGGATGGGCACCGGGGCCCGGCATTACCCAATGCGAAACGCAGTGACCGAAGCCACTACTTAACGCCGGTTTTAAATACCGTGGGTGGTAATGATCCGGTCGAGTTTGCCCATGCGTGTTGCCATTACTGGCAACGTGACTCTCCCACACGTACTTTAGTCGCCTCTTACGACACCATCAGTACCAGGGTGATCCTATTCTAAGCCGGAATCACACGGTAAGAAAATACAAACATTAAATTCCTAGTTTCCCTCCGCCTAACTTGCCATGTGTGGGGTACAGTACATATAATGTATAAAATTAATATTTATTTTCCAACATTACATTTCGATAATTGTTATTTATATACCGATGTTTATTAATGATGTTTAACATTTTTAAGCACATGTTACTCAATTTAGTTAAATGAATGTATTCCTTTGACCCTATTACAGTATAAATTAGTTACTGATGGATAGGCTGTTTTATAAATAAACCTAGTAATTACACGAAATTAATTGAATATACCGCATGAAAAACCAATTTCATTATTAATGTATCGCATTTGTATAAACCGCAGTAATTAAATGTTGAATAAATATATTATGTAGTCGCATGTTTACAATAAGTTCGTAATAGTAGAGTTATATTTTATAATGGAATAACATGAAATATTACTATTAGTTCTTATTGGGATCCATATTACATGTTTCATGTTTGTTGGTTTTTTCTGCTGCTTCATATTTTTTTATAGCTGTATCTTATAAATTGCAGACTAGGTAGGTACCGCTAGCGTTCAGATACTCTCTGTTCTACCCTCTATTGAATGGGGACATGAGTAGCAAAACTTAACGCCGCGCTTTGTTACCTCGGCGAAGAAATGAAAGTCTTCAAAGACTTCACTTCTAGCGGTAATTAAACTAAATAAACAGTCTAAAACGGGCTAGACAGTCACAGGCTATGCCACTGCTGCTATAACGAACCTTCTATCTACTAACGTAAGAAATATTTTAAAAAACTATCTATTTGTATGTGCGTTTGTATGTGTGTATCTCAAAAACGATAACCAAACCATATCTTAATACAGTTTTCACTATTATATGTAGGCAACCTTCCTTCAACATTAGATAGGATATGCAGAGTGAACTTGAGAACCTAGATTTAAAATACTTCGTTCCGTTTCCCACTTTTCGCCGAATTGTGCGTTGAGTACCTTACTCAATGCCGCGCTATCCTTTGTTACCAGAGCGAAGAAATGAAAACTTTAAATATTTAAATTGAAAATATTAAATAATTTATTTCCTCGAGTGACCTAAGACGCAACCTGTCGCTTTTACAGTCGCACACCTGAACACCTGCGCCACGATAGGCCTAATTAAATCGATTGAAAAAGTTACATCAGTTTTAAATATTTAGTCTTTATTTATTTTGATGAAATTTTAATTTCTTATGTGTTCATTTATATGTAAAGTATTAAGTGCAATAAAATTGATACAAAAGTTTTATTCATTTCTGAAATTTTACATTTCAATATAAAGATATTCTTAAAAATGATAATGTTATTAGAACAATAAAATAATGAAGATATGTAAATATTACAACTCAAGCGGGCGCAGCCGCAAGTTTGTCAATAGGTATACGTACAATTAAATACTAAAATTATATTATTTCGTACGATAACGTCTTGTAAATCAATAAATTACTTGAAGTATCAAATAAATGTTAAATAAATGTCATTACTTGAAGAATCAAAAAAAAAAATATTAAGTTAGTTCTTTGTACCAAGTAAAATAATAATAATCCAGGGATAAAAAAAATTAGTTCAATTAATAAGTGTGCAATATTTCATACACTTTTTTATGACGTTATCACGTCATATATACTTTGTAAACTAGGTTTACCGATAATCAATTTAGGTTACTTTATTTTAGTATGAAAAATCATTTTTTTAATACAGTTGAAGACAATGTACTATCACACATAGTGCGTCAGTTGACTCCAGCGAAAATAGGCAGTTCCGTAGTACTTCGCTGCGAAGTGTCACCGCAGTTCGGATTGGCTGATATCGCGTGGCTGCAGGATGGCCTGCCTCTATCTTCAGGGTATATGGGAGCTGGTATGTTGATAATATTATAATATATAATAATTTTGTAAGTAATGTGGTATTTTTAATGTCTATTTGTATGACATCAAAGTGTTTAATTGTAATTTTAAATATATTTTAGTATCTGAAGCAAAAATTGTCCCTTTTTATGAAAATCTTTCATACTCTGCTTTTTATTTCATTCTCTGTCTACACGACAGAGTGTGAAATAATATACAGAGTATGAAATTTGACACATTTATAGTTTGTATAGAGAAGAAGTACAAAATGCTAATATTATTTTTTAAATAATACAAGAAAATAAAACATACAATATGTTCGATAATTTCCAGTTTTATATTACCCAAATAGAAAAACGTTTTGTGCCCATTAATGGCTTCACTAGTTTATATTAATGTACATCGTAAGTACTATTCTAGAAACGCGGTGGATATCGGGTGCGGGCGGGTTGCTACTTGGCTCGGATCTTACGCAGGCGGACTTACAAGCTGAATATTCGTGTTTGGCTCTAGACACGCCGAGCCCTACTCTGAAATTGACAACAGATGGTATGTCTACTTATTAATTGCGGAAAGATATTTATACTATAAATGTATTATAAAAGTGCTGTTTTAGTAAATTTTTGTATTAAAATTACATATAACGAATACTTCTAAGATATCTATCGTTATATAAAATAATTTATAAAGTAACTTTAAGATACTAAGCGGAGAAAGGAGTCATTTTCTCCTTTCAATTTAAACTGAATGAAAAATACGAGTAAATGATTAAGGAAGTTTATTTATGAAAAATGTGAACTCTATTGTGCCAAAAGTAGAGTTACCATGGTCAATTTTTTATTAGATTTACTGCATTCAATAAGTAGTCTAAAAATATCTAGTGTTCATATTTTAAAGTAGGTCTTTCATATTTTAAAGAAAAATCTTGCATTTATTGTCGTTTGGTGTTTTAAAGTAATAATACCTTAATACGTAAGTAATATCATCCGCGATCCTCCACATACAAACATACTTAACACTAATGGCCTCTATAGTTTGTACTTCACAAGTTTTCTCACGATCGTAACGGCTTAAAACGTCGTGTAGAGCATATTGCTTTTCAACTTTTGTTTTGTCGGACAGATAGCACTTGGCTGGAAAACATTGAAGTCAATACAGTAGAAGCTCGCACTGGAGATACTGTTTTACTTCCATGTATTTTGAGACACATCAACAAGCATACTATTACGTAAGTGACTTTAAAAATTACCAAAGTACATTTTTTTTTTTCATGTGAAAATGTTATTAATAACGGAAAACATTTGTGAATATTTTTTATATCTATCTAATACTTTTATAATTACTTCGTATTTAAAATGTTTACTAATATTCAGTACAAAATTAAACCATCAGTTGGCAGCGACAGGAAGCAAACGGCGTGTGGGTATCAGCCGGTGAAGGAATCGTACGCGGCGGTACGTTAGTGTTACCAAGCGTACGCTCCCATCACGCTGTACGATACGCTTGCTCACAAGGGACTGAGTCTTCCCCGCGAGTTATTGTACGATTGGTTGTGTTTGAACCTTTAACCGTTACCGTTACGCCTAATCCTTTGGTTAGTATATTTTATATTCCTCTACTTCTCTATGTTTCTTATGGTTTTTCATTTATTGATTATAATTATTATAATTTAAAAAAATATATTGATAAAATTTTCATAAAAATGCAGATTTTCATTTTTATAAGAAGAAAAAGTATATCAAGTTTTTATTAGAATTTCAATATTATGTAGTAATAACAATAAATATTACTCAAATTACCCTTAATATTACTTACCCTTAAAATGATGAGCTATTTTAAAATCACGATAAACATTATAGATGTTAGGCACTGGAGGCACGGGTCATTTTAATTGCTCTGTGCACGGAGGTAGGGGCGGAGGGGTCACAATAAGTTGGCAACACGAAGGCCGTCCTTTACACTCTCCTCAATCTAAACTGGCTATTGGTCCCGTACGACCACACCACGTTGGTCTCTACCAGTGTACTGCCTATGACCATTCAGATTCAGCTGTTGCTGGTGCTGAACTTGTTATAGCTGGTAATATTTGTTTATTATTAAATTGTATGGAGCTGTAGTGATTTAATGATTTCTTCTTTTTATAATTGACAACAAATTTATATATATTTTTTTTATTTTTGAGCAATTATATTAATTTGCCCAAAAATTTTGTAATAACTATTTAAAAAATATTAAATTTTCAATGTTAATTAAATAGTTATTAATATGTTAAAGAAAAAAATCTATTTTATATATTTTGTAAAGATAAATATATCTATTTACTACATAATGGAAAAAAATGAACAAAAAAACATTTACAAAGATATATAATACGTAGATGTATTACGAAAGGTGAAGTAAAATAAATAACTAAGTGTTTTTGTTCGAGAGTATCCATTATAACTTACAAAGAAAACGTTTGCCAGTGTGAATGAGATTATGCGTTTCAGACAGGCCGCCGAGGTTGATATCAACATTTAGTGAGGCGATAACGCGAGTGGGTCAAACTATAGCGTTCAGATGTGCGGCCACCGGTATACCCTCGCCGAGAATAGTTTGGACGTTAGACGATAGACCTTTGCCATCTGCTCCTGAAAAGTACGTAAAGAAAGTATTATAAAACTAAAGATATATCTGATTTCTATAAATTTCTTTAGTACTTATTGTAATTTAAATTTGTTAAACAGTTTGATACGATATTTATTTATTATTCTTTTAAACATTAATAATATTACAATATAACATAATAATATTTTTGTCATTCTCATATAAATAATATGTTTATAGACAAATGTTTTCAGTCGATACATTTTTAAAACACAACAGAAACGGTATGGTATAAAAATTTATTTTAAAATTATAATATTTCATAATATTTATATCTTTAGGTATAGTGTAAATACTAGAGCTGAAGCACTAAACGGAGGGGAAGAAGGCAGTATAGTATCTACTCTTAGTATCACGATCAGAAGTGCAGATGAAGGAGGCCGGTATGGCTGTAATGCTACTAACACTGGAGGTTCCCATGCCCATCATGCAAGATTGAATGTTTTTGGTAAGTGTAAATAAATATATTTCAACTTTTTTTTTATTGAATATGACTTTATTGGTTCTACAAATAAATATGGGGAGTTTTTAATAAAAAGTTTATTTTAGGTGCCCCAAATATAAGATATTTGCCACCAATTCATGTGAAAACTGATATAGATGTGGCAATTTACTGTCCGTATTCTGGATATCCTTTAAAGTAAGTTATACGTAAAATATAAATACATTTAGTATACCTTTATAGCTGAGATATAGTATATCTAAATTAATTAAATTTTGTATTTAGTATAAAAAATATACTTTTTTAAAAAATAATATTACTTGTCCAAGCCGCACAAGTAAATTACAATACCGAATGATATATATTTTTTTCTTTTAGAGAGGTAGTTTGGAAACGTGAAGATGGTTCATTAATAGAGTCAGCGTTAGAGAGTAACGATGAACGCGGTATGTTAAGATTAACGGCCATTAGAAGTGCTATAGCGGGAACTTATACTTGTGAAGTAAGAGCTGAGAGTGGAGAACTGGCAAGGAGGACTGTTCGTATTGAAGTACATAGTAAGATCAATTTCTATTAGCTATTAGTTTATAATTTTCCGCTAATAGTATATAAACTATGTTAAACATACGAGTATTATTAGCAGTTATGTATGAAGATATTCAAAGTAATAACAAATACTTAGGATTACAGTCACTTGGAACACAGAAAAAAGATAAGCTAGCTTCTAAGTTATCAAATCTAGAGAAACGAGCACATTGTTTTTGCTGTATGTTTTTGCTTTTGTATAAAATTTAACGCGTAATAAAAGATGTCTCTAGGATGCTTCTCCTAGGGCAGGTGTTATTTATTTTATTTTTTATATAAGAACAGTTTATATAAGAACAGTTTTTTTTTACATAAGAACAGTGGAACAAAATCTTTACAAACATTTTTTGCAAGATATAAGCATGCGAGAATACATCCGCAAGCTTTAATTTGTCAACTTTTACAAATTTTACTTTCTGTCCGACCTAGAAACCTGAATTTGGTAGGAACCGCTCAGTGGTGGAGTCGAACTCGCATTGATAAGTTTTTTAAAATAGTATGGATATATACTTGTGATTGTACACTTAACAGGTTGAACGCTTGGTTCTCAAGTTCCTTCTATCTACCATGAGCAGGTTACAGCGTGAAGTTGAAAAAAAAATTGCTTATAATATCCCGTATAGATACACCATTTTTGTTTTAAAATATACAAAATATTATTTATACCAAATAACAGCTATATTTTTTATCTCAAAAGGAATTTTGCATAATTCATGTAAATTTCTTAAACAGAACCTCCAAAAATAGCGCCGTTTCAATTCCCTGAAGAGCTTGAAGTCGGTGGTAGTACACAAGCTACTTGTAGTTTAGTTTCTGGAGACAAGCCAATACAGTTTTCTTGGTTAAAGGATAATTTACCAATACCATCCACACTTAAGGTTTGTTCATTTTATGAAAGATATTTCAATTCATATTATCATTTTAAGTGAAACAATTTTTATTAATCTTTCTGACAGGTTGAACAGAAAAATATGGACTTCTTTACAATATTGGTAATTCAAGATTTGAACTCTATGCACAGTGGAGAATATTCCTGCAAAGCGACTAATGATTTTGGAACTGTCAGTCATAGTGCATCCCTAACTGTAAAAGGTATTCATTTACAGTATATATATATATATAGTGGCCTTTAAATATTGTTAAATTTATAAAATATTTATTTATTGTTTTTAATTAAATAAATAAATAAATAAATAAAAACTAACAGATTTGAACCAAATTTCTTCTTTTTCTTCTTTTTTTAGATTAGAAAAACAAATATATTTTTCTTAACATCATGTTACTACATATAGTATTTAGATTGGAAGATAAAATCTACTTTTTGTTGTTTTTTCTTCTATTTCCTCCTAATACCATTGAGTGTTACGTAAAACTTAACACCAACGCCTGGCAAAAGTGCGGGAATGAAAACATTACATCAAATAGAAATATCATCAGCCCAATTTAATTACCATATAAAATCTTAGAATAGCATAATAAATAAAGCAGTCTCTCCGCACAGAGGCTCCCACGTGGGTGTGGCGGCCGCAGAACACGTCGGTGTCGGCCGGCGCGGCTGTGCTGCTGCCCTGTTCCGCTAAGGGCCAACCGATGCCAAGGATATCTTGGGAATATTCGTCTGGTAATTACAATATTGTACTTAATAGCTTTTGTGGAAATTAATTTAGATTTTTTAGCATCTGACAGCTTTCGTCTTCACAAATTTAATTATTCTTGGGACATGGTTAACTTATGTATTATAAATTCTTCCATTGAATTCTTCTTGCCACTTCAACAATTTAAAGTAACTTTTAACTTTGAATTGAGTAATAATCTTTTCCTAATAATGTACCTTTGGTACATTATTAGGAAAAGATTATTACTTAATTCAATATTATTATAATGATAAGAGTGTGTGGTATCAAATGCTGTCGATACTCACTCAGGAAGCTAATTATGGTTATATACATTTACTGTAAGTTATATTCTGAAAAGAGCAACTATTAAGGCTCTTGCCGGCTCTTCTCAACAGACTCGCCTTCTGAGCCTGTGATAGCTCCTGTAGCACTGACACTACACACATTTTTGTTTAACTTTACATTAAAAGGGATTGTAATGGAATAAAGAATATTTTATTTAGATTATATAGTAGTGTTGGTACAGAACAAAATGTTTTAAGACACTGTTCCTCACCAACAGGACTTTGGCTAACAAATCGTGTTCACGCGGATACTTGCATTAACTAACAATCGACTAATTTCATTCAGTATGATACATCTTCAGTGCGTTATTATAGTGTCTATGTTAATCTTCTATTATATATTTTATACATATAATTGTAATAATTATGGTATATGAGTACATTAAGTACTAGCTACTAGTTTCGGCTTTGCTACAGTCTTCAAATGGATATGACTAAAAGTTTGACCTACGGATATGACTAAAAGTTTGACTAAAAGTTTGACTGGAATAATAAATATATTTAAACAATTGCTAGAACGTAATAAAGCCTATTTCTCCACAAATAAACAATAGTAGAGAAAAGGAATTAGCTTAATAATTTTAATTTCAATTAGAACATAATTATATGTAGAATAGTGGTAAAAGATATAAAAACCAAATACAATTTCAAATATAGAAGGAGAAAATTGGCGTCACATACTATGGAGCCAATCAGATACAGCGGACAGTGAAGGCGCCATCCTATCAGATGGTACAGTGTGGTTAAGAGCAGCGTCTCCCGAGCATGAGGGATGGTATCGTTGTACAGCCAGAGTTCAACATTCCTTCCTGCATCATTCTTTCTTTCTTGATATAAGAGGTGAGTTTTGTAGAAAAGAAGAAGATTATATGAAGTACGGTTGATGAATCATAGTAGTTTTATCAAAGAAAAATTAAAAAATCTATACTCAGCTTCACGCTATATCCCGCACATGGCAGGGTAGGCACAGGGACCTTGGGAACCTAGTGTTAAGACACTCCGTTCCACTTCCGTTCCCCACTTTCCGCCGAATTTAAGGCATTGTGTGTTGAGTCGCAAATCTCAACGCTGCGTTTTGCCTACTAGATTTTTTGTACTAGATATAAAATAAATTACTAAACTTAATAATACTAAAAATAAAAGTAAAAAAAGCAAAGATGGATTAAGCTTTAATATATTATGACTATAGTGATGACTTGTCATTATTTGCAAATGTAAGTGGACATGAAAAAAAAAATGAATTATATATTAATTTTATTTTGTTATTGACGTTAATTATTAAATACTAGCTTAATTTTATACTAACAAATTTCATTTCATTTCAGTAAATTACCGATATTTTTACAGCACTATGCGTGGTTGATATGTCACTTTATATTTACTTTTCGTTCAAATGCCGAATATCGATTCCAAAGTTTGCCTATTTATTATTGTTTCAATGAAACAAAGATATTATTAAAATTAAATTCTTATTTTTTTTTTATGTAAGTCATGTTTGTAATGTGAAATTGCCAAATTTTTCATCAATAATAATTTAATAATAATACTTTAAAAACAATTTACAACATGTCCAAGATGATCAATTATAGTATAGACAAATCGGCAACAAAATATTTGAATATGAATACTTTCCATTACTTAAAAACGTGTCATTAAAAGCAAACATGTAAAGTTAGCATTTCCTATGTCTATATTAATTTAAGTTTAAAATCAAACTAAAATAACTCTTAGAACTTTCATTTAGAACCGCCAAAACTTTCGCGAGGGGGTGGTTCAGGTGAGACCAGGTGGGTGGTTCGCGGGTCCACCGCACGCCTCACGTGCACTGTACGAGGCGAGCCGGAGATACATATTCACTGGACTCACGACGCAAGACCTTTGGCGTTGCAGTAAGTTGTTTTTATAAATATGTGTATGTTTTGTATTTTAGATTAAAAAATATATTTATATATCCATCCACACAAATAATTCAGGCTTAGCAGAGTAATGTGGAAAATAACTGTACCTCTAACTTCTTTCTTGTTCTTTCAGCTTCTCTTATTTGAATTCATGTGTTTTATTATTTTTTTTTTTTCTATTGCAATGAAAAAACGTACTTTAATTATGCTCATCAGTGAGTATTACTCATTTACTTTGAACATTCATTCATAAGCACATCTCCAAGTGTTATTAGACTGTCGTATTGCTCTTATTAACGTACATAATAATATGGATAACTAGAGTTAATGGAAACCAGTAGAACTCGGAAGTAGGTTGTATAGAGACGACATTGTGACATATTACTTAGTTATGGCGATGACATATTAGCTACGCTTAATGTCGCTAATGATACATTATAAAATCTGTGTACAAATAAATTATATATTAATAGCATTGCTTTTACAGTTTCTGATGAGTATTAATTTTTAATCTTTCGTATTTGCTGTATTATTTATGATATTTTGCAGCGAATAATCATTTTCTTGAGGGTTACATTTATGTAATTTAGTAGGAAGTGAAAACTGACAATGTATATAAATTTATTTATAAAAAGTAGTGTTTATTTTAAAACTTTTCAAAGTTTATTCAGAGATTTAAAAAAACCTGATATTTCATCTACATTTTCATTACCAACAAGTGTTCGTTAATATGAAAAATATTCTTATTTTATACGCTTTTTAAATTTAATGTTAGTATTTTCTATCCTAAGTGTGGAATAAAACAATAGTCTATTTTTAATCCCAGCTTTGTCACAAAAGCTATAATTATGCTTTTAGACATATAGTACTAATCTGATAAATCGAAGATTAAATTCATAATGACTACGGATTAATCGATGAAATGGTTGTATATTAATGAGCTTGACAACCGTGCACAGACACGCAAATTAGCGTTTCACTAATTATATTTAAAAGTCACTTAAAATTAAATTTACAAAAGATAGATACGATTATCATTTATTAGATGTGTATATATAATTATTTCAATTTTTTTAGCTTCACGCTGTATCTCGAACACGAGGCAGGGTATGTAGAGACAACCCGGGAACCTAGTGTTAAGACACTCCGTTCCACTTCCGTTCCTCACTTTCCGCAGAATTTGAGGCATTGTTTGTTGAGTGGCGAAACTCAGCGCTTTGCCTTATTACCAGAGCGAAGAAATGAAACATTAAATATTTAAATTGAAAATATTAAATATTTCATTTCCTCGACTGGAGATCGAACCCAGAACCTGTCGGTTACAGTCACACGCTTATGCGTTTAAATTGAAAATATTAAATATTTCATTTCCTCGACTGGGGATCGAACCCCCAGAACCTGTCGGTTACAGTCACACGCTTATGCCGCTGCGACACGACAGGCCTTTATTATTTTAATCAATTGTAGTTAATTATATGATAAAAGAATTGATTTTACAAAGTAATGGAAACGGTTGCTCTGAGCACTACTTCGAAGTGCCCAGTCATTCGAATGGCGAACTTAATAATTCACTTTAATTTAAACGGTTAATATCGAGAATAGTTGGCGAACAATTTTGTGACAGTTTGGTTATTGATAAATTCCCACCTCGATATTATCTTAATGGTGTATATTATATATTCCATTACTTAATATTTGTTACTACGATCATTATATTGACTTTAAATGTGAACTAGAAATGAAAATCTATGAGGTAATACACCGTTCTAATTGAGAAGTATCGCACATTTTGTACTGAACAAATTGTGGAATGTTCGTATGTCGAATACTAAGTTATGGCTAGAATGAAATCAGTTATTTATGGACATTGAAGTTAGTAATAATATAAATGACTCTCGCAGAAACAATGACAAAAGAAGCAATTGATTTCAATAGAAATAACTACTGTAGTATATTTCTTTTAAATTCGCGATTGCTGCTACATTACGCGTAGTAGACCGAGAAAGCCTACATATTATAAGATTGAACTGTCAGTCTATTTGTGTCTCTGACTGTGGCCCCATAGGTCCTAAATGAATGACCCAATTTATATCGAAACCATTGTAAATGGCAGTTTTTTTTATATTAGCAATATAAGAGGTACAAGCAAGCAGCTTTAACAGGACAAGGTAGTGATTTTTGGGTAGCGTTTTTTTTTCAATTATTTTTTATGCCTGTTTTCAAAATCTTCCATAGTAAATCTTAGTACTATTTCATATAACATATTCTAACTAAACCGATACGTATTAAAAATATTTATGAGAATAAAAAAATAAATGCTCATACATTTCCCATTACCTTTGTATTCATGTCACCTATTAATAATAGCTTATAATAACGCTGCTATGTACACATTTAATTATTCTTCGACCAGCTGAATAGCTTCATTATTGGTTATTTGTACAAGTCCCCGCCAGTGGCTGGGCTTAATATGTCGAGCCTGTCACATAGCAGAAATGAACTAATTCCCTGCTAATCTGATGAATCCTGTTTTGTTTGTTGCGTAAATTCGCAACCGAGCTCTTTATCACTGATTTACTCTATCATTATTTGTTACTTTACGGTCTATCGGTATTGTTTTGTATAGAATGGGTTATATTTAATATGTAATATTACTTAGACATTATTTTGTCAGTGTAGTTAATTTTCTAAAAGGTTCAATTTATTTAACTATTACAATCTAAATTTAAAGTTAAAAAGTTTCCTAATTTAGGTCCCCATAATGTATGTACCTACATATAAGAAGATATACGAGTACTTTACTTTAAACGTAAAGTGGATATTTTATCACAGTGGCTCAGGTGGTGTAGAGATGCGGGACTTAGGCAACGGGGCCATGACATCGGAAATAACGATATCGCACGCGGGCCCCGAACACGCGGGCGACTATCGCTGTATGGCGAGAAATTTGTATGGAAGCGATGAATTAGTGTTCAAGTTGTTTGTTAAAGGTAAGCCCATTATATTTTTTCTCTGTACTTGTGGAGAATGTTCTGATATATAAAATAAAATTACAGCTCAATTTAATATGTTTATCTATCAAGCAATGAGTTTCATAATAATAGATATGGTTCACGCATTACAAATTGAACACGTTATATACGAATATATACGAATATTTAAGTTTTTCTAGTAATAATACTTATTTTTTTCTAATTATTTAAAATAATGACAAAATGTCCGTCAATTGTTCTTAACAGAGCGTCCAAACACACCTGAAGAGATGCGCATATCAGAGGTATGGTCACGTAAAGCGCGTGTAACGTGGCGTGTCGCCCGTGGTGCGTTCGTATCGCACTACTCGCTACAGTACAGGCCGCTGACCCGTGACCTAACAAACGCTCCGCTCAACGCCCCGCTACCCGCTCTGCTTGACACTTGGGACTCGTCTGATGTTATGAATATAACGCTTGCAAATTCAGATTTACTTCATGTTGCGTGAGTATAAATTAATATATTATTTGTTATTTTTTTTACTATTGGTAGTGTAAGAAAGTAAAATAGATTTTAGATTATTTTTATCTTGGATACGTACGTCTATTGAATGTGATAGAGGAAATAAATACATAAAATTTTTACTGAAAATTTTGCAAAAAATCATGCGATAGGTCAGTGGTTAGAAACGGATTACATACAGAGTTCATTAATCGTAATTATAATGTTAGAGAGCTTTACGCTACGTATCCCTACTACGTGTACGGAGTGTCTTAACACTCCGTTAAGATACTCCGTTCCACTTTCGTTCCCCACTTTTCGCTGAATTTGAGGCGGTGCGTGTTGAGTGGCGGAACTCAACGCCGCGTTTTTCTTTGTATCAGAGCGAAGAAATGAAAACATTAGATATTTAAATTGAAAATATTAAATATTTCATTTCCTCGAGGTAAGATCGAACCCTGAACCCTGTCACACGGATGTGCCGTTGCTCCACGACAGGCCTCAATAACGTACTCTTTATCATTAATATATTTTTTTTGCTGTTTTCATTAGATATGTTTTGCATTATATATCTTTCAAGGTACAAAGTACAGATTGGAGTCAGTAATTAACTTTTCTCTCACTACTTAAAAAAGCGCAAGAGGCGCATAAATACCAAAAAAAGTAAAACCAATTTTGTTAATTCCCATAATTTATTTCAGTTAATATCAACCGCTATTTCATTTAAAGTAATTATCACGTCAACACATTATAAATTACAGTAACATTTGTAAAGAGATTTCTGCGATATTTTAAAATGAATACCAAAAATATATCTCTTTTATTTATACAGTTTTTTAAAATGTATTGTCACTTGTAACTTATCCCAAATAACATAAAACCAACGTAAAAGAAAGCCTTTTAAAGTTTTGAAGTCGTAAAAACGTCTTCCGACTTCAAATAATAAAAAATATTTTATTTACAATTTATACACGCGGTTACATAATAACATTTTAATGGTTATCATAACATTTTAATGAAATGATAATACATTTATTAATCTTAGAAAGAAACTTAAAATTCAAAATGTCAAAAAAGCTACTATTTTAAAACTTGCAAAGGATGTGATTTTGCTTTTACTTCAGACATATTTTTTAAATATGTTACATATACAATTCCTGTGTCTTAGTTACGAAAAAACGGCTGGATTTTTTTAGCAGTCAAACAAGTGTTTTTCTTATATATTTTGTTCGGTTAGATATATTAGAATTTATAATTATGACTCGGGTAAAAGTTTATACTCATAATACATTTCTCTTACTGCTATTATGGTTTCAAACTCGGGTATCTAACCCGCCTTTGCGTATACGGTGGACGTGTTTTGTTTGTTTTTGTATTTTGATGCGGGCTTATTTACCACTCTATTTACGTATGCGTTCATTTTAAAATCTACTGTGCTTAATCAAATAAATAAAATGGTTATATATCTTTTATTTAGTGTATTTTTTTATAGTAATATACAAATATAATTTCCACTTCCTTCAATTAAAGGTTTTTTTTTTGTTTAAAATAACATAATAAGATTTTTACAAGAAATGTTTCATTTTAATAAATTCTCTTGACAATGCAATACGTTGCCTCTAATATTAATCTTAATGCTTTTTAGTTTTATCGATATTTATCAACAGAACAGTCGGCACAGTGTGGACTGTAAACGTGACGATCGCGGGTTCAAAAATTTCGTCGATTTCCTACACTCAACATGCAAAATATTAAAAAGCGATACAATACAAAACGAAAAAAAATATATAGTTTTGTAACAAAAAGTTAGAAAATAAAGCTTTATAAAAATAACTCATTTACCTCGTTGAACGCTATGAAGTAAATCGACGCTAGGCTCTGTATTTTGCCAAATGACAGTGCGATAGAGATTGAGTTGTTAAAGTGCTTTGAACTGTGTGGATCCATATTGGCTTGGTTCCAGTATTGATAAATTATGAGTGAATACTTCTGCTCGTTATCGCGTTTTAGGCGAATAATCGTATTATATTATTATGCCTATTTTTTAAATTTATTTTAAATAAAGACACTGGATTTTAAGTTAAATTATAGATCCAGTTATAAAAATAGTTTTATGGAATGTCTCGAGGCATAAATATTAATAATAATTTTAAAAATGGCTAAATCATGCTCATGTTTTTTATATTTTACCTAAAACATTAGATGACGTTAAATTTTAAAATACATATTATTTTATTGTTTATTTAATAGAATTATGTACAATTTTAAATATGTTAAATGTATTTTCGATTTTTTTTATATGTTAGTTCTTATATATTACTTGTACTTTGGCCTTATGTAGCGAACACCTCACAAATGTGGGACTTTGCTCGGTTTTCAGAAACAACTCGTTAAAATACTCCACTCTAGCTAATTCAGAATTACTCTATGTCGCGAAAATTTATAGACCATCGTGAATTCAGAGTGCAGTTTTAATTTAGTTTCAGTGCACTATATATGACGACAGCCCACACTTGCGCTGTGTAAAACAAATGATAAATGTATTTACACGAAGAGTACATAGTAATATTAGTATTGCCCTTGGATAAATATGGATTTTTTTATTGTCTGGCTGTATAATGCCACTGATTTAAATTTATATTTAGGAAGATTTTTACAATATATTGAGATCGGTCGTGGCGGAGGGGCACAAGCGTGTCACTTTAAACAGCGATAGCTTGTGGGTTCGATCCACACGTGATGAATTTTAATATTATTTAACGCTTTTATTTCTTCGCTCCGGTAACAATACATAGTGCGGCGTTGAGTTACACTACTCAACACGCAATGAATCAAATTCTGCAAAAAGTAGGGAACCAACGATGTCTTAACACTAAGGTTGAACGTTTCATGTGCCTTTCGTGCCACGCACATGCCAAGCGTGAACCTAAAAGAGAGGGGAAAGAAAAAATGTATATTATAATATGTTTTTATGCAAAATTTTTTTTTTCAACAAAACAAAACGCGGTGTTATGCTACGCTATATATATATATATATATATATATATATATATATATATATATATATATATATATATATATATATATATATATATATATATATATATATATATATATATATATTTGTCTGTCTGTATAATATAGTACATTGTCACGAAAATTAAGTAGTGGAGTTACTAAACATGAGGAAATAAATAATATGAAATAAATAGTGACAATAATTACACATTAGCAATTGTTATTAATCCACTATTTACGTATAATTAAGCCAGTCAGAGCTAATTTTTATTAATATATACATAGTATGTCCTTATTTATAGAGTAATCTATTGCATTCACTAGTTATTTCAATAAATCTGTTTCAATGAATGGAATTCATTGCATATACGGAAGTCATGATATTAAATAACATCGGTTATTTTATTTCTATTATATAACTAACTTGGTATATTAAATAATTTTATTTTTATTATATTATGAAAGAAATGAAGAAAAAACAGTTTGCAAGGTCAGTGTAAATGATAAGATATTAGAACAAGTGAATGAGGTAGTATATCTGGGAAGTATGTTTAGCAGAGACGGAAAATACGAAATGGGTGTGGAAAGGCGTATTGCTGCCGGTAACAGAGTTAACGGTACCTTAGCTGCATTGTTGAGACGGCGAAACGTCAGCATAGCTGCGCGTTTGGCCGTACACAATGCAGAGTTGGTATCGACACTGTTATACGGCAGCGAAACGTGGGTATTACAGAAGAAGAATATAAGAAAGATGATTACTGTAGAGATGCGATCTCTTCGTCGGATATGCGGAGTCAGTTTATCTGATCGCATATCCAATGAAGAAATACACAGAATGGCAGGTACAGCAGAAGAATGTGTTCAGGTGGTTTGGGCACGTCGAGCGAATGAGTGAAGAAAGAATGGTAAAAAAGATTTATGAAGGAAAAGTGACTGGTAAAAGAGGGAGGGGGAGACCTCGGTTGACCTTCGAAAACACAGTATCGACGATACTGGAGGAAGGTCACGTAAAAAGCATGAGGACCCCCCCGGAGGGCATGTATGAAGAGGTTGATGACAGTGGACGAGGCGAAAGAGGTATGCTGAGACCGTAGCGTTTGGCGCTCCGTTCTCTCTGCCTACCCCGCTAGGGATATAGCGTGAAGCTAAGTTAAGTTAAGTTATTTTATTTTCTTGCTTTGATAAAAAAAAAACACTATAAAGTGACACTTAAAAGCAATGTCTCAAAATTGGAAGAGGAGTGTCTTGACACTAGCTCATCTTGCTAACATTGCTGCATTCAGAAAATTCGTAAAACCGAATAAATATATCCAGAAAGTAAAACAATTCAACATAGTAAACTATAACAATTTATGAAACTACATATTGAAATATACGAGTACATTATTGTTCGTAGTACTGAAGGGCCGAGTCGTGCTGGGTCAACCATATCGGGCTTGTCTCCTGATACGCGCTATGTGCTACGATTGGCCGCGTTCAATGACGTTGGAGCTTCCACTTACACTCCTCCATTGCATTTTACCACACGCGAGGAAGGTAAGTCATAAGAATAAGAGAAAGAAATTAAATCTTTTGTTATAAAGTAAATAATTTATTTTTGATTAATTCCCATAGAGGGAAATAAATTATCTCTTGTAGCGCTTTGCTAGATAAAGTGTAGAGAAAGAAAAAACAGTGATATAAATAAAGTTACTGACGTTTTTGACATTAGTTACGAAATAAAACTATCTAACTACGATATATTCTGTAGATAAAATCTTTACCATTTATAATGTTTTCCTATCTTGACTTTCACAAAAAAAATCCTCATGGAAGTAGGTTAAGTACTTCACTCGTAATAGCAACATTTCTTTGACTTATGGTCGACTGGTGCGATTATATTTATTGAGACATTTCATATATAAATTATATAATTATATTAAATTAAATTGATTTTATATTAGAATATTCCAGTTTACAAATTTAACATGCTTAACTAAAACCTTGTTAACTATACCTTGTAATGTATATGACAAAAGCGCCCGGAGGTGTGCCGCGTGACATCACTGTACGTGCACTTCGAGCGCGAGAGCTTCAAGTTACTTGGCAGGTGAGTAACACCGAGATGCAAGAGATTATGCAAACACCTCAAAGGAACTACTTCGTTGAATGTTTGTTTTCGTGTGTAATTTTCTTATTCAAATAATAATGTGCACTTTGTTTTATTTCGGGTTGGGTTATTGTTTTATGTGGAAGCCTGTGAAGGTAAATTCTTAATTATATTATTTAGGACTATTGTTAATTAATTTTCATTTGATTTGAGAAGTATAATACAAAATATAAAATAAATCTATATAAACACAAGTTGTTATAAACTTAAAGTTATTTATATAGCATAAACATAACCAATGTATAAAGGTATGAACTAGGATATCTGTTGAAAAAGTAATGTCGAAAATATTCATTAACAATTCTGTAAAAAAATGACATAAAAATTATCACTTCCTAAAGCAAAGCTGTCAGCGACTACAAAACAAAAAAATACACCTTTTGTTTGTAAAGTTATATAAACGTGGAAAATTTTCCTGAATTCTTATTTTTCAACTTTCATTGAAGTTTTTAACTTTAATTAAAATAGTTTTTGCAAGTTTGTTTAAAAATATACACTTTTCAGATAGTAAGAGCTGTGAGTTTTAAACTGGGAATGCGGATTAACTTTTGAATGTTCATATTTTCACTTTATTGTTTTTATTGTAAAAATGTATATATGCAAAGGCTTTCGAATGAAACAATAAAAAAACATGGTAACATTTAAGCTTACCTAATGGGAAAGTTAAACATTTTAAATCTATATGATTTTTATGAATAATTCAAAGAAAATCATACAGATTTAATAAATATAATTTAAAAAATATTGCTTTCTTTCTTTAGCCGCCACCCCGTGAATCTTGGCACGGAATTCTCTTGGGTTACACAATACGTTGGTGGGAAGCATCTGAGGAAGGAAAAACAAGCGATACAGGGTCAGAGAGTGGAGCGAGCGCTGACGCAACAAGTACTACGCTAAGAGGCTTAAAAGCTGCTACGAGATATGGGGTTACTGTAAGAACGTACAACGCGGCTGGAACTGGGCCATTGTCGCCACCACACTATAGACATACTTTGGAATCACGTAAGTTACTTTAACTTTAACTAAGTATAACAATATCTCAGTAATTTATTCACATATACGTATTATTACGTACTGTATATAATAATAATTAAATAACAGCTATAACATAATTATTTACAACAAATACCACATTTTTCTTCACAAAAAAAAATATATTGTAAGATTTCAAATTCAAATAATAATTCTAAACTGTGATTCCTTTTGTATTATAAAGCTATGTCAATGAATATTAATAATTTATTTTTTACCCCTTCACATAAGACTTATTTAGATTATCATAGCACATGAGTCTGCTCATAAATAAGTATAATATTTACGTATTCTGTCCCAAAAAAGTTAGACTAACTTTTAATGGGAACGCGAAAAAACGACCTTAGGAAACAAGACTCATTTGAATATGTAAATATGAAGAACGAGTATGTACTTTAGAAGTCCAATAAAGGCGAAGTTGTAGCGGCACTCATAAGTTTTGTCGCCGCCGTGAATATATTCACGCCGCCACACCAAAGCGGCTATCGTAAATTTGCCCATCAAAATGCAAAATGGCTTAATTGAACCGTGGCCTTTTCGATCCAGGTCAAACGGATCGGAACAAATTGATAGCACTTTTATACGATTTTATCCGACATTTTATTGTTATTTTACATTTGGGATTTCGATGTCTAAAAATGTTAGTGGCTTATCATTGCATGTTATTTTTTCATAGCTAGCGGCCTTATTCGTATTTATATTATTCGTAACCAAACTAAATAGAAAAGGAATTAGAAGAATATTGTTCTACATTACATTATTCCATTATCCTGTCGTGGCGCAGCGGCACAAACGTGTGACTGTAACCGACAGGTTCTCGGTTCGATCCCCATTCGAGGAAATGAAATATTCAATATTTTCAATTTAAATATTTAATGTTTCATTTCTTCGCTCTTGTAATAAGGCAAAGCGCGGCGTTAAGTTCCGCCACTCAACACGCAATGCCTCAAATTCGGCGAACGGAATGTCTTAATACCAGGTTCCCGGGTTCCCTCTGTGTACCCTGCCTCGTGCGGGATACAGCGTGAAGCTAAAAAAAGAACAAATATTCCATGTGATAGGAATATTACACAATGTAAATTATATAAATACAAAATATTAATAAGGCTTATAATTATAACCTTAAAATCAGAAGAAATTTATCATTATAAAAGGTAGAAACTTTGCAAAATGTTCTATTTAATTACTTTGTAACGTACAATTCTCGCACTAAAAGTTTATTGAAGCGGTAAGTAACTACTGCGAGTGGTGGTAGCACCGGCGCCCTTAACTCCTTTATACTAAATTCATATAAAAGACTCGCCGTGAATTTTTATGTAAATGACCTCGCTGGAAATAACGAGAGTCAAATAAATTATGCTTTACACAATAACCGAGATTTAAGAATTGCAACGGTAGAAAGTCTTTAGAAAAAAAATATACTGAAAGTAAGCTTTCTTTTATACTAAAAGTAAGCTTTAAAAGAAATGTTGTGTTAATATTTACCGATTTAAATATTAAATCTTACTAGAAGTTCTTTTGGTAGTTTTATTGTAATTTTTAGCACCAACTGCGGGACCGGAAGATCTGTCTTGTATATCTAGTGGTTCTACATCATTGCGGGTGTCTTGGCGACCTCCAAACATAGATGCGCGAGGAGGTCAAATAACGCACTACACTTTGCAGTATACAAAACGAGACTCCGATCCCTTACAGCCTACACAAGATGCACATTTACGTGTTCAAGTATGTTGTTTATTGCTACTGCTTTTTGCCCATTTATCGTAAAATAGGCCGCATTTGTATTGCTTATTAAGCAAAAGATAGCGATTTATCTTAGCAAGACTTAAATTAAATTTTAAATATGTATGGGTATATGTATTTATACATATTTAGTTATAATGGATTTAAAAATAATTTCAGAAATATTTCTCAAAACAAAAATTACGATATGGTGAATTAGTCGTAATCTCTCTGAAGTTGTCTAAATAACTCTCTCTCATACACACATTTTGTTATGGTTTGCAAAAATTATAACAATAAATATAAACAACTTCATAGTGACCAAAACTCGTTGACCGTACTGTGTATAGCAATCGTTTCTCTAGGGCGAAGAAACAACAGTATCACGTTTAACACCTTACGCGGAGTATGAGATTAGGGTGAGAGCGCACAACGCGGCCGGCGACGGCCCGCTATCAGCACCACAAGTTTGCAAGACCGACGAAGATGGTCTGTATCTTACTTACTTCATCTAAACTTGTCCTTTTGTTACAAATACAAAATACTTATTATTTTCATTTTCTTGTCATTTATAAATAAAAAGGTTTTACATTTTTGTTAAATAAAATGTTTCATGAAAAAATATATATTGTGCTTTTGAATTAAAATTTTAACTACATATGTTATCCTAGCATTTTTCATATACACAGGGAGTCCTTTGTAGGTTCAATTCCCTAATGGACATCGAACGTACAACCATCGGGTTTATTTTCAGATACTTGTGCCACTGTGCTTATGCAATCCTATTGTTAAAGAAAAAAATAGGAAATTATTAACATTTTTGTTTATTATTATAATATTATATATATAAAATATAAAATCTTTATAAATACTTACTAACATTATATACATGAATTTAAAAATATTTTTTCATACAACAGTACCAAGTTCGCCCGGTGGGATGAAGCTGATCGCATTGAGTGAGCGGTCGTTACGCGCGTCGTGGCTTCCTCCCCTAGAGCCTAATGGAAGACTCACGCATTACTCGCTATATGTCAAAGACTTGTCAGGGTAAGATTATTTATATACTTACCTATTTAATTTTAGGTACATTCTCGAAGCAGTTTGTGCCCACAAGCGTGTGACTGTAAATATGACATGTTGTGGGTTTGACCCCCACTTTAGGACATGAGATATTTTTAATTTAAATATTCAACGTTTTAATTTCTTCGTTCTGGTAACATGGCAAAGTGCGGCGTTGAGTTCCGCAACTCATCACGCTAGGCTGAGACATTCAATGAAAAGTAGGGAATGAACGCAGATCCTCAACACGAAAAGGTCTGTCTGCCATTTGCGAGATACAGGGTGAAGCTGAGAAAATGGTACACTAATTGAAGCTGAAAAACTATTTCTTTCATAAAACAACTTAAAATCAAACATGTATTAATTTATTTTTGTGATTCTTTTTCTTTAATAAAACTTAAAATGTTTAAAATATACACTATAAAAGTAACTTACATCTTTAATAACTTAGTTGAACAAATATGACCCATAGATTTATAATTCAGATAGCTAAAATATTAATTAAAGTTCACTTTTGTCCGGTATATTGTTGTTAAGCTGCCATTTTCTCAATTAAACTGACCTATTCGATGATATAAAGGGATATAATTAATTATTATTCAGTATGTTGACATCGCTAATTACGTTTGCGACAGACGGAGGACTTAAAAAAAACCGAAATGCTTTTAAAAATAAACTTTAATTATATTTAACTTAAAACAAATTAACCCTACGAACGATGATTCCACCTCGATGTGGGAATATGGAATGACCGTTCTTACAAAAAAATATCATTCTATAATTCTCGTGGGAATATAATGAATTGCTATATCGACAAATTCACTTTATAAAATAACAAGTAACAGAAAATAAACGTAGGCAGTTTCCATACTGTAGTTCTATGTAACTCCTCCCCCCTTAGAAAGGCGACTATTTTAGTACGTTTAGTGAAAATGTTGCCGGCATGCTCTCCGGGTTTCCAGCTGTTTGCAGGATCTCGAGCGTTGGCTGCTGCTCCTTTTCCACGTTGTTCTTACATTTCCATAGGTTACGTCGAATTGCTACGATGACACCGATTGCGGCTGCATCTAAGAATATAGTTTAGAGCGGTATTGTAGTGTGGTAGAGTGCGTCTTTTTGCACTTCGTTGATTTGGATAGGAGTCTGGATCATAAGCTGGTCCTGGGTACTATGTAGTCCTTGAAGATCGATAGATTTTAAATGGATGTGAGTCGCTTTGGTGGACTGCTTTTCGGCGTTATAGGGTATTTTCATTAATTTTAGGGGTTGCCCCTTGATTTCATTATAATCGTTTGCTATTGTAAATTGTACTGATTTCAAACGACATCCAGCAGGAATCGTAGCTAGATAACTTCCTTGTAGAGATGTGTAGTCTTTTGGTTACAAATCAGTTGCACTCTCGTTTGTTGAGGAAAGGACAGGACATATTGTTGATAATCGAGTTTCTCCATTGCGTCTTTAGTCAAGGTAACTGTAGTAAATTCACAGGTTTCTTGTATACCTTACTTGATTGGTAATCAGTTCCTTAATGCAATCTGGTTTGGTGCTGATCTGATGGTAAATTTCTTTCTTTTTTACAGATATATCAGTTTTTTACCTTCGGGCATTCAGACTCAATGTAAACATATGATATCTCGATTGTTGCTAGGAAAGGGAAAGGTGGGATAAGAGCCTGGTCGTGATTGTTTGGTACTACTGATAATTTATAAAAATCATAAGTTTCTTTAGAAAAAATTGGAAATTTAAATATAAAAACGATTTGTTTATTTACAAAATATGACCCTGGTTTATTATTATTGTAATATTCCCTGAGTTCTAAATCTAATATTTGATGTACTGAATACATTGATTTTAACTGTAAAATCATAGATTCTAGTATCTCAGCGTCTATTATAGAATGATGTGCACTACAAGCATGAATAAACGCTAAACTATTTTCTATTGTAAGTAATTCTAAAGACAAATCTTCTGTATTTTCACTAACTTATTCTAAAAGTTGGGTAAAATTTGCACATTTTGTCGAGCTGTCATCAGTTATATCCTTATTCTGTAATAAAAATTCCAAGGTATTATTTTTTTTTTTCTTTTTTTTTTTTTTTCAGCTTCACGCTGTATCCCGCACTAGGCAGGATAGGCAGAGGGAACGGAAGTGAAACCTAGTGTTAGGACACTCCGTTCCACTTCCGTTCCCCACTTTCCGCCGAATTTAAGGCATTGCGTGTTGAGTGGCGGAACTCAACGCCGCGCTTTGCCTTATTACCAGAGCGAAGAAATGAAACATTAAATATTTAAATTGAAAATATTAAATATTTCATTTCCTCGACTGGGGATCGAACCCAGAACCTGTCGGTTACAGTCACACTCTTGTGCCGCTGCGCCACGACAGGCCTCTTCCACGACAGGCCGGAATATGTTAAATAATTCGAAGGTATTATTTAACATATTCTGGTTTTCTACTATCTGCCTAATAATGTTGCCATGTTTTAGCATCCGCTGATCGCTCAGACTAATGTGACTATTTAATTCGGATGATAATTTAATTTGATTATTTTCTAATACTCTAATTGCCTCATTATATTTCAACGCATCGTCGTGATCTAAATTACCGGTCAAACTTTTTATTATAAAATCTAAACTGTTTACAAGACTTCTTTTTACTCAACTGGGCTCTATAGAATGTAATTGTTTTAAAATATTGCCAAGCTTATTTGCGACGTAGTTAATTTGAATTTCGTACAGGCAATATTTCGTATAGGTAATATTACTCATGCGATTTTTACAGTCAAGCAGTTGATTCTCTAACGAATGAATGTTAGTCTCGATATAATCTCATTTTACGTATTGTATGAATATATAATAGTGCGTAGCCAATTTCATGGATCCAAGTTTGAATGGTAGTAGTCCTGGTCCGTTATTAAGCCTCTCAAGTTTTATCTCTTGAAGTTGAGTCATTGGGAGGGTCGTTACTAGGAGAATCCTGTAACAAATTGGCTGTTTTAGAAACTCGTTTAAATCATGATTTTGCTATGGGGCCACGTTTTTTAGAAGTATATATATGAATTGGTAATTCAGCTAACACAATGTCATGAGTGTATCGTAGAGCTATCTTTTGTCGACTAGCAAGCGGGATCTTTTATAAAAACTGATTGTTAGGGTGCGTATTCCTTTTCAGGTTCGCGACTTTCATTTCTTTTTTCTATTTATGCAGTGCGATTTTCAAGTGAAGCTGAATTAATAATGTCGTATACGTATTTCATTTTATCCCTATGACTTTGAGTGTATTGTTGCAAGAGTTGCTGTGTTATATCAAAATCCGTACAGTTCCTAGGGTCAAAATGTCCAGTCAATAAGTCAAAAGGGCGACATCTTGTGAAGCTATGTATTGAGCTGTTGTACGCTATTATGGCATAGGGCACAAGGTTGATTATCGGTTCCTCTTTATATTTTAATTTGAGAAGTCTTAGGTGTTCTAAAAGGGTTGAATGAAATTGTTCTATGTTACCATTGTCATTAGGTGAATGAGCTAATATTCGGTGGTGGTTAATTTTGTGAAGTCGGGTAAATTCCATAAATAATTGGTTAGTAAATTCGGTCCCATTGTCAGTTATAAGAGTCATAGGTATGCCATGGTGGGTACTGTATTGTAATAAAGCTTGTAATATACTTAAAGCTGTGCCGTCGCGAAGATGGTAAGCTTGACCGTATTTCGTGAAAACGTCAATGAAAGTTATATATTTTTCCGTTTGGACTGTGAACAAATCCATATGAACTATTTCGAATGGTTTAGTGGCAGGCGGAACGATATTGAATTTTGGTCTAAGCGGGTTTCTGTCATATTTAGCTTGACCGCACGTAGTACATTCATTAATAAATTTTGTTATTTGTTCTCGCATTTTCGGCCAGTAATATTTGTATGACAAGGCTGAATAACATTCATTAATGCCACGATGATTTGTTTTACCGTCGTGATAGTGTCGGATTATATCTTGTTGACGCAAATATTCTTTAACATTTTCTAGTTCTTTTTTTGCTAAAACTAGATTATAAGAGGAACACTTAAATTTATCTTGCAGGATCGGTATAATTGAATACATAGCTAGAGGAGGGTTTATTAAGATAGCTGTTTTAATTTTAGGACTAATATATTCCTTAACGGCATTTACCACATCTTCTTCTAAATTTGACTCAGACAATTGGATGCTAATACGCGTGTGAGTGTCAAACGGTTTGGTAACTACGGGTCGTTTTTTAACGTCAGTCACGACATTGAAAAAAATTTGTCTATTAAATTTATTAAGTGGCTCGTCAGTTATCGGTATTTCTAAGATTGGGTTTTCTGAACTCGTATGAACTGTCTCCGTAGAGGAGCTAGCTGGGGCAAGAATAGTTTCTGATGGATTACCGAATAAAGAGTTAAGCTCATCTATTTCTTCTATCAAAGATAACGCTTCTTTCGTGTAAACTTCGATACGGGAAAGAGCATCTGCGTTTGAATTTAGTTTACCCTTTTTATATATAACGGTGAAGTCGTATTCACTTAGTTTAAGTTTCCAGCGTGTTAGGCGGGAATTTGGTTCTTTAATATTCATTAACCACTGTAAAGGTTTGTGGTCTGTATAGATTTTGAATTTTCGTCCGAATAAATAAGGTCTAAAATACTTTGTTGCCCACACTATGGCTAAAAGTTCTTTTTCCGTAGTACTATAATTTAGCTCGCTGTCATTTAAAGCATAACAGATAGGCTTATCGGAGCCTATGGGTCCTTGAGAAAAAACCGCCCCTATGGCTACATTTGAAGCGTCAGTTGTTAAGACAAAATGTTTAGTAAAGTCTGGATTCTGTAGTATAGGGTCGTTTGTCAGTAGGGATTTACATTTTTTAAAACAATTAATATATTCAGAATCTAATATAATTTTATTTGATTTTTTTAGGCACTTAGTCATAGGTTTCGTAAGGCGAGCAAAGTCAGGAATGAATTTTCTGTAATATCCTAAAAGTCCTAAAAATTGTTTTATTTCTTTACTAGTTCTAGGTAATGGGTAATTTTCAATAGCCCTGATCTTATCGGGATTCGGTTTAATACCGTCTTTACTTATTATATGACCAAGATACGCAGTTTCCAGTTTTAAAAATTCCGATTTATCCATCTGAATTTTGAAATTTGATTCTCGTAATCTATTAAAAACCTTTTCGAGATTAACTATATGTTCCTGAAGTGACGTGCTAAATACTACAATGTCGTCTAGGTAAACTAAGCATATTTCGTTTTGAAGGCCGCGGAGTACATTATCCATTACTCGTTGGAAGGTTGAAGGGGAATTCTTTAAACCCATGGGCATACGAAGAAATTCAAAATGACCATGTTCAATATTAAACGCTGTTTTCGATATATCTTGGGGGTCCATCTCAACTTGATAAAACCCACTGGCTAAATCAAGGGTAGTAAAATATTGACATTTTCCTAATTTGTCAAGGACGTCATTAATATTAGGGATAGGGTATTTATCGTCTAAAGTCTTCTCATTAAGTTTTCGAAAATCTACTACTAAACGCCACTTTTGTTTTCCGGAGGCATCTAGCTTTTTTGGCACTACCCAAATGGGCGAGCTCCAAGCGGACTCGGAAGGTCTTATAATTCCCTGATCTAACATTTTTTCTATTTGGGATTTTACTTCCTGTCTATGTGCAAAAGGGTATCGATAGTTTTTGGAATGTACAGGTACCTCATCGGTGGTTCGTATTCTATGTTTAATTTTGTTTGTGAAAGTTAACCGTTCACCCTCGATATAAAATACATCGGAGTACCGAGAACAAAGAGCTACGAGATTAGCTTTTTCCTCTGGGTTTAAGTGGTCTGTACGTAAGCGTGAAATGACGTCTTGTGTGCGAGTCTCTAGTTGTTGAGTACTCGTGCACTCAGTATTAAATAAATCCGCGTGAGCCGGTCGATCGAGCGAGAATATAATGAATGTCATTCGGTGTCGGGTTTTCGATTTCTAAATAACAACGATTATTTCTTACAGAGCTAATACATTCGTGAATAACGCAATTACATAGTATTTGCTCTCTAATAAAGGCGTCGCCTTCTGAAATATCGACAGGAACACGAATAATTTTAGAGGTATTAGCGGGGATAACGTCTTCATATAGGTTAACATTACACGAGTTATACATTCGAATCGGGTTCGAAGCGTTTTTTGTGAGCAGTTCTCGTTTTTTTAAATCTATACGAGCTTCCCAATTACTTAATAAATCTAAACCAATTAGTCCGTCAAAGTAATCATGAAATCGATAAACGAATAATTTAATATTACAGACGTCATTAAACTCTGCAAAGCATGGCAATGTAATAGAATAATTGTTTCTGCTTGTCGCGTGTGAAGTAACCAACGTATGGTTACTTCAAAAGGATCGAAATTTAACGCAAAGTGAGCGAAGTATTTCTCGACGGCCTCGGGACTAATAAACGATTGGTTAGCACCGGTATCTATTAAAAATTTTAAAGGTGGATTTTCTATTTGTATATACGGAAGCTGTCTTTGTGTCTGAAGATTTAATTCTATTTTGGTTTTTGTAATTTCGAAACCTCGTGAAAATCCTGCTGTTCTTGCTCGGTTGCGGCTATTTGTATTTGAGAATCGAAAGAATTATTTTCAGAAGTTATATTTAAATTATTGAAATCATGAGAAAATTCAGGTGCAAAGTCAGTGTCGTAGTAATCTGTATAGAAATTGTACTCTGGTTCATAACAATAGTTGTAATAAGAGTCGTCATATGTCGCGCATTCATTAACATTCATTTCCCGTGGTGTAGAATAATTCAATGGCATGGGATTATTGTTATTCAAAGGTAAATTTTTAGGTATAAAGCGTTGGATTCCACTCATAGGTTGAGGACCTTGAGGTGGGTTATTTCGGGGTGGTAATCTAAAAATGTTACTACGAGGGTTATAATTTGGTGGTGGTGCAGCGAACATCCTTTGTGTGTTAGTAGGCATGCGTGGTTGGTTATATCCAGTCACCGGGAATTTAAAAGGTTGCGGTGAAGGTCCAGCAGGGCGCTGACTTAACGGAGCCGGCCAGTTAGGTGCAGTGATGTTATGAGGTTTTGTAGGGGTAAATACTACTGGATGTAATAAAGGACCTGGTTTAGGGGTTGTGTTAATTTTAGGAGAGTCCCGTTGTTGCAAATACATAACGTTAAGTTCCTCCTGAACGAACTCAAGAGCTTTCTCAATACTATCCGGGCGCATGCATCGTATACGCGACCCTAACGGTTCTTTTAATCCGCGTATATATGCCTGCATAGTGACTTTTTTATAAAGCTCTCGTTTCGCTTGGACTGTGGTGGGTAAACTCTCATGCAAGGTCACGTATGTCATAATTGTACTAAATAAAGTTTGGCAATGGTTATAAAATTCTTGTGGTGTTTTATTGCCTTGAGTCGCTATGGAGAGGTCATTATACAAAGCGGTCTCATCACGTTGATCTGAGAAATTATTAATGAGGGTTGTTCGTATACCTAGCCAACTGTCTGGTATACCGTTTGCGTTTATAGTGCACGCAGCTGTACCTGTTATTTTATTTAAAATTCCGTTTATCAAACAAAGATTGGAAAATTCACTACCAGGGTTACTGTTAAGGTATTGCGTAACCAATGAGTCACAAATTCTTATAAAACGCGTTAGGACATTAGGGTTTCCATCAGATTCCGGGACTAAGCGGAGGGCTTTAAAAATTTCGTCCGGGTTATACTGAGTCATTATTAAATGTTTTAATTGAATAGTATCTAATTCTAAATTATCTAATTCTATATTGCCTAATCCTACGATATTTCTATTACTATCGGCTAAATGTCTGCAGGCCTGGCGCGATTCAGGCTCCCGCGAACTAGAGGCTCTGCGATGATAAATCTTGAAGTTTAAGATTTAAAGGAGCAACACGAGAATAATTCAAGTGTACTTACAAATACAGCATTTCTGGTTCTCTCTGTGAATCGATTTTCGGATTCCTCCTCTGGTCTGCTGCAGGTCCGTAGATTCAGGATATCCGGAACGGTGCTTGATAGCCAACCCGGGTGACTCGCGACGCGATTATCGATTTGAGATATGGTCTTGAAATCTCCCGCGAATATCCTACCGACTGCGCCAATTACGTTTGCGACAGACGAAGGACTTAAAAAAAACCGAAATGCTTTTAAAAATAAACTTTAATTATATTTAACTTAAAACAAATTAACCCTACGAACGATGATTCCACCTCTATGTGGGAATATGGAATGACCGTTCTTACAAAAAAATATCATTCTATAATTCTCGTGGGAATATAATAATTTGCTATATCGACAAATTCACTTTATAAAATAACAAGTAACAGAAAGTAAACGTAGGCAGTTTCCATACTGTAGTTCTATGTAACTCGCGTAAAAGCTTTATTTATGTTAATATTATGCTTAATTATTTATACACTTTATTTCCACGTTTTAAAATAAAATTAATTTAATGGGGTTAATCGCGTATACTAAGCCTTTTTGGAAACCCAATTTAAACCCATCACACTAGAGGCCAATATATCAACTAATTCTGTAAAAATCCAGGGCAGTACGTTTGTCAATTAAAACATCGTTAATGGTAAATATAAAGTGTGATATAATAATTATGTCAGATGGATAGCATCTTGTGTACACTCAGACGAATGCCACCGTGTGTATGTCAAAAATAAATAAACTTAAAATAACGAAATAGTATGATGAGAGCGTTTAGAGAGAGAACATCAGAAGTGCCAGATGTAACTAAAATTATCAATATATATATATATATATATTGATAAGTTTAGTTATATCTACCACTTCGTTATATATATATATATATATATATATATATATAAATAATATATATATATATATATATGAATAAAAGTAAGTTCTGATGCAGAATACTTCATCGAATTAATGATCTGACTGATTGAATCCTGGAGTTATGCTTGGGACTAACGATCCAGGTATAGGATTTCTCTTTACAATATATTAACACTAGCCCTTATTGCTCCAGCCCAAAATAATGACAGATCAGCTATATGTAACTATAAATAAGCATATTTAGAAATTTAATAACAGGCCGTCCAAGGCCCGTGTGGTCGCTTATATAAACAAATAAGTTGTAGGATATAATATGTAGAGAACTTGTACAATACCTACTTGTTCGAAACGTCGGATTTTCAAAAAATATTTAATCATTAATAATTTAATTCTTTTAAATTTATTTATTTTTAAATGTGCAATAATGGTGAATATCATATATTTTATTAATTTGTATGTAATTTTTCATGTAATCAACTTAATAGATCTGAAAAAATCTTGATGAGGATTTATTCTTGAACTTTG
The DNA here is from genome assembly GCA_019049475.1 of Eueides isabella. Taxonomy (NCBI): domain Eukaryota; kingdom Metazoa; phylum Arthropoda; class Insecta; order Lepidoptera; family Nymphalidae; genus Eueides; species Eueides isabella. Next base: position 5,434,091 of record CM032390.1, read on the forward strand.
AACTTAAGATGTAGTAAAGTTTTGTGTTGCAATGCTAACTTTGCGGAATAGACGCGGATAACTTTTGAAATATTACTTTGCTTCACGTTTGCAAATGAATAGAGATTTTACGTGTTAGTTAGCGCAATCCAACGTTGTTCTTAAACTAACTGGACCTAAAATTAACGATATTTTTTAAAGTTTGCTAGTAATAGTTAAATATGACTTAATAAAAGAGCAGCTTTATACTTTTTTCATAAATCAGAGTTCTTAATCGAAATCAAATTTAAGATATTGTATGGTGATATCATCTAAAAGGAAAGATTTTTTACAAATAGAAGATATAAAAAAATGTTTATATATAACTATGCGGATAGTTATATATAAACATTTTTTTTTTGTATTTATTATATTTTTATTTATTATATTTATTAGTGAAATCTACCAAAGAACAATCGCATGTAAAGTCAAATACTGTCTCAGTGCATCATAATGGCATGTGTACTTTAATATTTACTTAGATATAAAAATGTCAAACACAGGATAGTGTTAAGTTTCACCATTCTACAAATATATGTCTTGAACATTGTACGGTATTTTGGGGAGCCTGGTAATACTACTTTTCAACACTATAATCTATCTCCCATTTGTCTATCTAGTGCTGTAGGATACAGCATATTCAAATATACAAATTCAATATAGATCTCAAGAAGCGAACATAACACGGGTAAACACATGCACCGATGGAGAAGGATCAACGGAATGTATGAAGGCATTGCGGGGTCTTAGGGCAGGACGTACTTACGAGGCGTGGGTGCGTGCCGCCACCGGCGTGGGAGAGGGACCACCGTCTTCTGTTGCTGCTTGCCAGACAAGCGCTTTGGGTAATTTCTTCACATTGTATCCCTCATGTAGCAGGTACGCCGGGTTAACCTAATGTTAAGACAATCCGTTTGCAACTTTCCGCTAAATCGAAAAACGCAGCACTGCGTGTGCCAACCCGTGCTTTAAGTTGTAACCAAGGAAGTAAAAGTGGGAAATACTTCATTCCCTTGAGTGAGAATCGAAGCCACAACCGTGACGTTACCATTCACTCGCTCGTGCTATTCCTTTTCGAAAATAATATTTTTTTAATCGATTGCTTTGTCAAAAAGAGATTATATATAGCAAATAAGTACCTTGGTTAGAATAAATTAATAATTTATCAAGTAATTAAAATATTATTTGCCACATTTTAGTTTTGTTTACGTTTCTATGCAAACCTATGGGGCATAGATTTGAAGTTAGTGTTTATATATTTAATACGAGTAGGTTGAAGAGTGAAATATGTGTAATATTTGATAGATTCGTACCTTTTTGCATACAATATAAATACATACGTATAAACTTATTTCATGCTAAACTTAACTCTTTATTTCATGATTTGTTTCATGATTTTTTTCATGCTAATCTTAACTCTTTATTTTTTTATTTATTTTTGTTCATTCACTGTAAATTTATATTTTTTGAAAAACTGTTAAGAAATGAGGTTAAAAAGAAAATACTTCCATGTTAGCACCAGCTCGTATCTCATCATTCGGCGGAGTATCTGTGGGTGCGGCAGGAGGGTCCCTGTCACTGCGTTGTGTGGTCGGAGGCGTCCCTCCGCCGGCCAAGCGGTGGTTACGAGGTGGCAACCCTTTACATCCTCGATCGCCTTTCCATTTAGATGGTGACGCCCTTTTGATACGAAGTGAGTTGTACTTTTTAGAAAACGTATTAAATTTGGACGTTGAGAGATTTGAACCTGTGCTTCTTGAAAATCATCCAAGCGCTCTTACGTGAAAAGCCCTAGTACCAATAAGCATTAAGTCATCACTAAGTGTATTAATAAGTGTTGGTCCTTTTTTTGTATTTAATATTTTTTTGTGTGAATTATTTTTGTAAGTCACTTTTATTATGCCCATCTATATCTATGTATCTGTCTATTATGAAAAAGAACAACGATTTTGAAACCGATTTCTTGTTGTTCTTTCTTTCATTTATTTTGTTAAAAAATTACCCATACATATTTGGAGATCCGATTTCCGATTTTATAGTATGAATAAATAACGCTTATACAAATACGATATTTAAAAGTGTGTGTTTCTCCTAGGCTTAGAATTATCTCACGCAGATAATTACACATGCGTAGCAGAGAATCCACACGGCTCCGACTCCGTCACTTGGAGGGTGTATGTATTGAGGCCTCCAACCCCTCCAGGGTTAGCTTTGCTAGAAGCTAGATCTAGGGAACTTGAACTTGATCTTCGACCAGCCCCAAGAGCCCAAGGTCATGCTTTACCCAAAGCCTATACGTTACATTGGAGGCTTGCCGCACCTGAGGTATATAATTTATTTTTCTATATATTATCATATTCATAATTTGTTTAAAAAATATGTATAAAAAAGAAGCTAAGTCATAAGCCTATTACAAACTGTGTCATTGGCTTCTTAAGTTATGAGGACAAAGCCGATAAGATTAGCGCTATATACTTTTATATTAAGTTAGAGAAACTTTACTTTGTGAATAGAAAGTTCTTACAATGGATATAAATAAAGATATCCTCATAAAAGTATTAAGTATTAATATTCGGAAATAAGAACAGATATTTATTTAGGGAGAATGGCGGATACAATCAGCAAGTCCAGGACCAGTAACATTAACAGGCCTACGTTGTGGATCAGCCTATAGAGCTTATGGTTCAGCTGGGGGAGCCCCGGGGGCGGAAATATCTATCAGAACTTCCGGGGGACCCCCGACTGCCCCACCAGATAACAGATGGATTAGAACAAATGCAACTTATGCGAGATTTGATACAAGTATGTGGTCCGATGGCGGCTGTGGGCCCATGACTTTGAAGTTAGAGTGGAGTGGTACTGGAGCATCAGGAGCTCGAGATGTGCCAGTTGGTGGAGAAGTTATACTAGGCGGTAAGGTTTATGTAACAATTGCACTACACTACTTCTAGGTTACAAGATATCTATATATAATATAAGTGTAAATGCATACGTGAATTATTTTGAAATGGAACCCTAAGTTAACCTATTTATAGTGACCTTATCTAGTATACTAGAAATGATGTAGTTTTAGTTAAGCGGCAAATAGGTATACTGAAACGTGAAAAATGCAAGTTTGAAATTCGTATTCATTTCTGTATGTTTTAATTAAAGTCTTGTAAGCCTTGGTAAGCTGATTTGTATTGTTATTTCTACTCTGCGAGGTTTATTTTGTTTTATAGAAATTTGGGCCTTTGATCTTCAAAATTAGATAAACATTGTTTATTTATAAATAAAGAAATGTCTTTTGTTCGAATACTTTTGTCAACTTGTTATTTTGTTGTTGTACAAGCGAATGAAGTGAATACTTTTGTGTTAAATCTCCGAGCTAAAAAAATGTCTTTTGTTGAAATACAACTTTAATTCAACAAAATATTACGTAACAACATTTAATACACTTTTCGTCAAGTAAATAAACACATCTTAGTTAATCAATTGTCAATTGCTACCTCACGCTGTATCCTGCACATGGCAGGGTAGGCAGAGGGAACTTGGAAATCTAGTGTGAAGACGCTCCGTGCCGTTCCCAAATTTCCGCCAAATTTTAGGCATTGTATGGTGGAACTCAACGCCGCGTTTTGCCTTGTTACCAGGGCGAAGAAATGAGAATATTTAAATTAAAAATATTAAATATTTTATTTCTTCGAGTGGTGATCGAAGCCACAATTTCACATGTTGCCTGCCCTGCGCCACGACAGGCGTTATTGGTTAATTATTAGGACATATATATTTTGAAAATATATGTTTTGAAAATTACAATGAATTACAATGAAGAGGCCTGTCGTGGCGCAGCGGCAACAGCGTGTGATTGTAACCGACAGGTTGTAGGTTCGATTCCCACTGGAGGAAATGAAAAAATGATATTTTCATTTTAAATATTTAATATTTTCATTTTTTCGCTATTGTACAAAGCAAAATGCGGCGTTGAGTTCCGCCACTCAACACGCAATGTCTCATATTCGGCGGAAAGTGGGGAACGAAAGTGGAACGGCGGGTCTTAACACTATAGTTCCCTCTGACTACCCTGCCATGTGCGGGATACAGCGTGAAGCTGAGTAATATTGCAATGAAAGAACAAATATATTAACCTGTTACTATAACTTAAACTCTTAGACAGTCTCAAACTGCTTTACAATTAAACAAACTAAAAACCCATACAGGTCTGGCACCCGGCACAAGATACCGCGTATCAGCCCGAGCTACAAACGAGGCGGGTTGGACTCGTGAGATATACGAATTTACTACTACCCTCGCTGAAGGTTACGCGGAGGAAGTCGACGCGCCTTTCCCTGCCACCGCTGGGGAACTCGCGTTGTTACTGGCGTTGTGCGCAGCTCTCAGTCTCGCTGCGTTGACGATATTGGCCATACTGTTGAGGAGAAAAAGGTATGTACAGTATGGGCGATGTGTTTTGGCCATGAAATTAGATTTTGTGAACATTTGCGCTTTATCCACTAGGAAAAAAATCAATGTCAGTAGTTGTAACTTCACGCTTCAGCTATGACTCATGTACCGTAGTGTAAATTTTTTATTCGTTGTTTATTTAATGATTTTTTTAAAAGTGTTACGTAAACGTGAATAACGTTACGTAACACTTTTAAAAAAATATATTTTGTTTCTTCCATATATGTCGAAATATATTTTTACAGTACGTACACAACATATTTTGTTTCTTCAATATATGTCAAAATATATTTTTACAGTAATTGGATAATGTAAAGAAATAAGTAAAGCTTATTTTTTATAAATTATTTTAGTATGGAAGTCATAAAAGCCTTATATTTTTGTATCTTATATTCATATATTATTAAACATTTTTTTATTTATGTAATACATTTTATGAACATACCTAATTAACAAGGTACACGGTAATTTTAAATAGTTTATTGTAGTAGTTACGGCCTTACCTGCCCTTACCTATTGTTCATCTCTCTGTAGTGACATTTAAATTGGCCCTACAGTTATTTAGGGGGAAAAGAGGTTTTACTAAACAATAGGGCTAAAAATAAATATGCATAGCTCCAGTTGCGAGTTGTTTGACCTTCTCCCTAATGACTTGGCCTAGGTATATATTTATATTTCACTGTTGCTGAAAATATCTTCAAAGCTATGAATTAATATTAAATCTTTCAAAAATACTTGATGAGAAAAAAATCAATTATTTATGATAGATGTTTTCAAATAAGATATCTGTTATTCAGTGAATAAGATCTTATTTTTATCTTTCGTTTTTACAAACGTTCAAAACATATTTTTGTACTAACTAGCTGGTATTAAAAATGTAGGCTACAAACAAGCCACGGTTTGAATAAGTTTATAGTTAAAAACACTATCTGATTTTTGTAAAAATAATCCTTAATTTTCAATTAAATATTGCCTAAATAATATTTTATTCGAAAAATTATACAAAAAAAATATCTGTTTGTCAGTTTTTATTTTAATATACGCATACAATTTTTTAAGTAAAAAGATCAAAAACAGGAAAGAAATGCCTCAATGTGGTTAAAAAAGGCTCGAATCGAATAATGCTGATAAAAGAGATTTCTTTGTGAGTGAAAATGCTAAATTCTCGATGACGAGGAGCTGACGTAGGATTCGATAGACAGTTCAGTGAGAGGATTCATATACACTTTTTATGACAAGGGAATATTTTATTTTTAATACGCGTTATGATGCCTGTCGTGGCGAAGCGGCACAAGCGCGTGACTGTAACCGACAGGTTCTGGATTCGATCCCCAGTCGAGGAAATTAAATATTTAATATTTTCAATTTAATATTTAATGTTTCATTTCTTCGCTCTGGTAATAAGGCAAAGCGCATTGAGTCCCGCCATTCAACACGCAATGCCTCAAATTCGGTGGAAAGTGGGAAACGGAAGTGGACCGGAGTGTCTTAACATTAGGTTCCCAAGTTCCCTCTGCCTGCCATGTGCGGGATACAGCGTGAAGCTGAGTAGAGTAATTCGCGTTATTGTGATTATGGATTACCATTAGTTGTTGTATTCTTTCGTTGTTTTATAGCATAATACTGATTGAATCAAGCCTTGCTTCAGAGTTCTTTTTATTTCAAAATTAATTAATCAGTTTAAGTTGAAAGGTAAAGAAGCTCTTTGCCTCTATTTCCCTCGAAGACAATACCAAAATGGCATTGACAAATGGTATTTGTTACGAATCAAATTTAAAAATTAAATTGACGAATATTTAATCTATAGTAATATGTAATATGGAAAAGCAACGCAAAAAATGAATGTTGTGAAATCATGAAATTTAAAAAGAAGCAAATACTATCATGTCAGCTTCACGCTGTATCCTGCACATGGCAGGGTAGGCAGAGGGAACTTGGGAACCTAGAGTTAAGAAACTCCGTTCTATTTCTGATCCCCACTTTACACCGAATTTGAGTGCGTGTTGAGTGGTTGAACTCAACGCCGTTTAGCCTTGTACCAGAGCGAAGAAATGATAACATTAAATTTTTAAATTTAAAATATTAAATATTTCATTTCTTCCAATGGGGATTGAACCCACAACCTGTCAGTTACAGACACACGCTTGTGCCGCTGCACCACGACAGGCCTTCAAATACTATCATCATCACAATATTAATATACTACAATTGTATCAAGATATATTTACGTTGACATTCTTGAAATATACATCTTATTGCTGTAAACAAATTGTGTACTGAAAAATTCTTAACAGCACTTACAAAAATTCGAATAGGATAATCACTTTAAATTTATTTTCAAATTAATTTTTAATGCTTTAGGCTTTTCGTTTAAATATACTTATTAGTGAAATTGCTGCGTGTTTACTCGTTAAGTATGCAATAGCGGCTGTGACCTCCCTTACGTGATAATATCGCACCATTCGTTTAATTGGCGGTGAATGTAGTTACATTGCTTTACATTTAACAAATATCAACAAGAACGAGCTCTGTTGATTTCCATTAATACTGTGTAAATAATTTATAGTATATTATAATATGATAGCTGTGAGTTCAAATAGATGCCTGAAATCAATTATTGTTGAGTGCTTTCCTTTTTTACTTAGGTAATATTAACGTGACCATTTAATATTTGTAAGTGGAAATAATAATTTTATTGACTCTGTGTAACAATACTTTGTATAGCCTGAACCAGATACTTATTACATATTGTAGGATATACTGTAGAATTATCGGAAAATCTAAAAATTCGCATAGTTTGATAGTACTTATTAGCAGAGGTTACTTTTTTTATAACCTTTACAGAAGATATAGATATATAAGTACAGAAATCTACTGATATAAATTGCTGAAATCAAATATGAGACAAAAATACCTAAATGAGTCAATATTGATATTATTATAATGTGGAATAAAAAATTAACTGAATATGTAATGCCAAATGCAAAACGGAACGGAGTGTTTTACCACTAGACTCCCAAGTTCTCTCGGCACATGGCAGCGTGATATATACAGCGTGAAGCAGAAAAAAAGTTGTTTAATTGATATATAGATATTTATTTTATCCAATAATATTATAAATAAGTGTAATTTGTTTTTATTACATCATAAAAACAGTGTAACGACAAAATCGTATTTCAACAAACAGGGCTATAAATGTTTTATTACAATATGGTATCGTAAAATGGATGCATTATAGTTCACGGGTAGTACGTGGGATAAACATACGTGATGGATGTCCTACGTCGCGCTTTATGTAGTGTTTATATAGTTTACTTACTTTAGTAATATTATTTTGTAATACGCACGCCACACTGTGCCAAATGTAAATACTTAAATACAAACATCATTACAGTCAAAATGAGACAAAGAATATAATTACTTATTTTATGATTTCACGCTGTATCCTGCACTTGGCAGGGCAGGTATAGGGAACTTAGGAACCTAATGTTAGGGCATTCAGTCACGACTTCCGTCCGTCGTTCCTTTAAAAGTTATAATATTTTCATTTTAACATTTAAGTAATTTCATATATGCATATAAAACAGTAATATAATAATTATACCAAATGTTACTTTCAAAATAAACTTCAAATAATAAGTATATGCTTTTAAAATGTTTACTTTATATTAAAATTAACTTTGTATTAGAAGCAAAAGCTTTTAGATGATATTTATAGCTCGCGCTACACACTCACTTTGATATCGTGTTTATCATAAAAAATGAATGTTCTGAGTGATCTTTATCGAAAATTTATATATCAAGCTTGATGGTTGTCAAAGATAATTTAAAAATAAATATTAGTAAAATCTGATATTACATGAAAAATGACTTCCGACCGACAGAAACACGGGACGTTTATTTCCCTATACAGAATATGAAATAAAATTGGGAATCTTATAATATATTACGTAACATGAATGTCAGATTATGGTAAAATTTAAGAAAGATTGATATTATATAATCTGTACTTAAATTTTATATAGAGTACTTTACGTCAGCAGCTTGCAAAACTTATTTGTGAATATAAAATAAGGCAAAGCGCGGCGTTGAGTTCCGCCCCTCAACATGCAATGCCTCCAATTCGGCAGAAAGTGGGGAACGGAAGTGGAACGGAGTGTCTTAACACTAGGTTCCCGGGTTACCTCTCTGCCTACCCTGCCTCGTGCGGGATACATCGTGAAGCTAAAAAAAAAAAAAATAAAATATCAATTGGAAAATATATTTGCAAATGAAATAATTTAAAGGTTGAGACGTGGACATTAGATTAGAAGAAGTCTTGTAATAAAACCTTCTTCATATCATTTTAGTACTAATATTACGTAGCTTCTGTTAAAACATTGTGGTTTGTTTATGCTCTTCATTAAAGAGCTTTAAGCTCGTCGTAAAATATGTTGAGATTTTGTGTACTACATTTACTTTGCAATTCTAAGAGGCGATCCACCGCTGAAGAGGCATTCATATCCTCGTTATATTAATGTTTACAATACCGTAAAGTGTACTGTAATTTGTAAGAAAAACAAATAATTATATTTAAGTATGAATTGTTATTACATTTTTAATGTTGGAAGTCAAGAAGATAATATCTGTAGTCATAAACAAACAACAAATTATATATTTATGTCTGCGTTAAAAAAACATACAATGCAATTTTTATAAATTGTAAAACATTTTAATTCTAAAATAGATTATTGTCTTTGGCTGCTATCGTTAATTTGTTAGCATGAAACGGGAAAAGTTTATAATTTTCTTATATTTTCTCTTTGTGCTCTTAAAAAACTATTAAACTACGATATAATATTATATAGAAAGTTTATTTATTGTACTTACCGTATTATTGTGATGAATGTTTTTTTCTTATACTTGCCCCACACTATGTCAGTACTTGATATAAAATGATGGTAAAAAAAATACATTTCGAGCATACCCAAATAACATGTAAATATAGTCCACGAGGACTAAGTTGAAGTTTGCATTTGTATGGCGGTTATTATATAGTATAAGTGTGGCATCGGGCATCAATTCGGAGCATCTCTTGCTTGATTTAAACCCATTTATACTGCTTTTTGACAACTGGCTCTTTTTTATTTCAATTTAATTTTTAATATTTTATTTTCCTCTGCCATTTTGTAATTATTAACATTAACTACAATTCAATGAGGATAGAATGTACGTTGTAGAAGACTGCTACAGACTGAAGAGGCTGTACTTTTAAAGATTACTCATCTTAATCTAAAGTTCAGTTAAAACCTCGAAAACTGTACATTGTCATTTAGCCAACCTTACATCTTATTCAATGAAGAAAATGAAATGCGCGATTTAACAAAACTAACAAACCTCATCAAAGACAAACATTTTAACATTTTATAAAAGTGAATAACTCAGTGAAGTTTTCTATAAAGCGGTTGTTTTATGTAGAAGCGACGGTGCAGTAGCTCGTGTAGTCACCACGGACAAGCCGGGCTGCGGTACGTACCGCCCGCCCCCGCACCCGAAGCTGCCCCCCGATCCACCAGGTGAGATTATACTGCTCATTTATTTTGTTATAATATTTTATATCAAGTAAAGAAATGAAATGGTGTTATTTTATGTTACTTTATGTTTCATGTTTACAGAGTGTTTTATATAAACAACGTACATATAATGTTGTTGATGAAATGTACTCTACTGAAAAGTTTTACTAGACCAGTATAAAATCAAAGTACACAAAACTAAGGATTATCAAATCCCAAATTGAATTCTATTTATATCTAAGATTTCAAACATATACAATTTTTTTAGCTACAAATTATAATTTTAAATAGATTTCCATAATTAATTTAATAATGCAGTTTAATAAAAATCGGACACAATCATTTCTTTAATTATGATCCTTTAAGGTAAATATATTTTTTATCGTATAAAGTCAGCTTCACGCTGTATCCCGCACGCGGCAGGGTAAGAAGAGAGAATCCGTGAACCTAATGAAAAGACTCGTCCTAATGAACATTTCCGTACCTCACTTTCTGCCGAATTTAAGCCATTAAGTGTTGAGTGACAGAACTCAACTCCGCGCTTTACCTTGGTACTTGTTAATATTTTAAATATTTCACTTCTTCTATTTCGGATCGAACCCATAACTTATCGTTTATATATAAAGTACCAACATATATAATTATATTTAATTATACCTAATTAAATATAACAATATATTTATTAATAATAATATAAATATCTATATTTTCTTAGATGTATATGAAATAAGTCCATATGCTACGTTTGCTGGCGGCGCGGACGGGCTAGCCGGCAGCGGGTCGCGCGCCTACACGCTGCAACTGCGTGCACTTGCACGGCACGAGGACGATGCTGCGCCGCCTGCGCACCCTAACTGTTGTGATGGTGATTTTTACCATACTAAATTGTAAAATTACAATAAACAATAGCAAAAAATAGATTCAAGATATTGTTATTAATAATATAATAATGGGTTAGGTTTAACTTTCAACCGATTATATTGAAAAATTTGTCTATCGCTACAAAATAAAAATTTTGAGATTGAGATATGAGATATGCTAACGATATGGTGTGTTATTTATGTGAAAGCAAATAATTTTCCTATAGTTTATCCTTATATAGATCGAAATTAAACCGATGTTTATTATCGATAAGTCTATTTTTGTATTCTTAATATTAAAATAAAAATAATGTACAAGGGCTATAATATAAGTATTAAATATGAAATAGTTATAAACAGGTTTCTATATTATTGTTTTTTTTTTATTTTATTCATCGTTTTTTTATAATATTTAACTGTTTAACAGAAGAAACTTGTGTGGACGGCTGCGAAGCTCAACGCCGGCGACGACGACGACGACATTACTGCCCTGATCACGGTAAACTTTAATTATTATAAGGATTAATTATATAAAATTTTAACATGATAACGCCGGCTGCAAGCACGATAGGCTTGAATTATTGTCACGTTCCGCCTGAGCTGAGCGTGCTATCGAGAGCGTGGAACTAGCGACAGAGAGTCAAGATTGACTTGAGCGTTCATATTGTTACTTGTAAATTAAATTTGTATAATTGAAATGAAAAATATTTGAATTAACGATTACAAATAAATTTTAATTATCGAAAAACATGTAATTTTCAATTAACTCCTTGTCTCCTCACACTCTTCCTTTGGATTATTTAATATAATTTATAAAAGTATGAAAGTTTGTATCAATGTTTTCTTATAAATACATACGTATAGATAGACGTGTCACATTAAATAAGTTTAAATTTATGACTGTCGCAAAATATAATTGAAATCCTATCATATATGTTGTGTAGGAAAATTTTAATTCAGATCATTCAATATACGTAACATGACAATAAAATTATTTTAACAAAATATCGTTACCTCTTATTTCGCTAAGGGTTAATAAACCAGATTTAACATTAATAAATTTTGCGTAAATTACAATGGAAATTGAATGAAAAATAAAATAAAACAACGATAGTATATGCACGTATTTAAAAAAAAATAAACGCAAATTCACAATTCCGCATTATTTATAGCTCTACTAATTATTTATAGTTCTTCACAGTGCGGGGTAGGCAGAGAGAACATAGTGTAAAGATACCTAATCTTTGGTTTTGCGTCGAACTTAGAATAGGTAACTTATAATTTTAGAGTATTACCACCGGACCATTACCACCCCCGGCATACAAAATCGGCGTTAAGTAGTGGCTTCGGCCACAGCGTTTCACATTGGGTAGGGTTGGACCCCGGTGCCCATCCACCTTAAAGACGGGCAACGCTCCTGTAGCTCCTCTGGTGCTACACGGGGCCGTGGGCGACGGTGATCACTTACCATCAGGTGACCCGTACGCTCGTTTGCCCTGTCTTATCCATAAAAAAAAAAGAGTAAATTCCCAACCGTCTCGTTACAGACACATGCTATCCTACTGCTTCACAACGAATTCTTACAAAATACTATGTACCTCTTTATAAGAAACTATTAATTTATATTTTCTATCACACAGGTTGCTCACAAGACTCGGGAAGTTGAAGTACACTGCCAAATTGTTTAGTCAAAATATCTAGTCACTTTAATTAGAAAATTCAGTTATACATATTAATATGTATACAAACATTTTTACAATAATATTGTCTATTTATATTATGATGTTTTTCTTTTATTACTTACCCTTTCCCTTTTAAAACACAAATTAACACAATTTTTAAAAGTTTTTATGAGAGTTGTTATTTATACCGCTTCAGTTTTTATTTCACAAACTGAACGGTAAGGAGAGCAAGAACTCAGTTCTATATCTACCGACCGGATGAATTATTAAAGAAGGAACTCAACGCTGCACTATATCTTACCAGGCAAGAAAATTTTTAAAAATATCCGAATCGAACCTACGACGTTTAACGATTTCATTATTTCAATATTTATATTTTCTTAGACATTAACAATCGGCTAATTCTAACGCTGTATCCTGCACGAGGCAGGGTAGGCAGAAGGAAACCGGGTACCTAGTGTAAGACACTCCGTTCCACTTCCGTTCCGCAATTTCCGCCGAATTTGAGGCATTGCGTGTTGAGTGGCGCTTTGCCTTATTACCAGAGCGTTCTTCGCTCTGAAACATTAAATATTTAAATTAAAAATATTACATATTTCATTTGCTCGACTGGGGATCGAACCCAAAACCTGTCGATTACAGTCACACGCTTGAGCCGCTGCGCCACGACAGGCCTCAATAATTTTATTTAGACAGATATTTTCCATTGTACGAAACAATGGATAGATAATTAGGACAAATTAGCATAAACATCTCCAAGAAAAGTATAAACAATAACCTATTCCGTTAATTGCTTACACATTCGTTGAACTGATTAAAGCGTAATTTATCATCACTCGGCTTTACTTAACGAATTAACGTTGATCGGGGAACATTGCTTTTTTCCGTCTCAATGTTGTAGCGTGACATGTAATTAACCTTTGCGTGTCGTTTTCAGATCAATTTGTTAGCTGAATGTCTTAATTTTTGTTTAACGACTTAATTTAATTATATAGAGTTTTAGCTTGTAAATTATATTATTTTTTTGCAGTTTCACACAATTTTATCGTAGGGTAGGTAACGTAGTATTATAGATTAGGTCCTATCTATTTTAAAAACATAACATGTTAAGGCAATATCATAAACGTGCTTTGTCTTCCAAAACAACGATAATAACTAACGAATAATTACGCAATTAAGAAAACATTTTGACTAAGCAATCGTTACAACTCTGGAAGTGAACATAACGAAGTTATAATATTTCGCCTAGGCAAGGGAAACCACAACCATGGCGTTTATAGGCTGGTTGTCCTATTGCCCAAGACATACAAGTTCACAAGCATTCACAAGCGTGTGACAGTAAACGGGTCCATCCTCACTCGAGGAAACTAAGTATTGGATATTTTTAATTTAAATATAAATAGTTTTGCTATAGTAACAAGGAAAAGCACGGCGTTGAGTTCCGCTACTCAACACGCAATGGCTCAAATTCGACTGTAAGTGGGAAACGAAACGGAACACTAGGTTGCAAAATTCCCTCTGCCTACCCTGCCATGTGTAGCGTAAAGCTGAAAAAAAACTTTACAGAATACGTCTAAAGTCGGTAATGTATTTTAAGTCACATATATTTTTTTTTACTTTCTTACATTTTGTAAATGACAACTACAAGACAGATATTTAATAACAATGTATTATTCTGTTTATCCTTGACGTAAATAATCTAAAAGTAGCCAGTAGTAAGAGACAAAAGCTTTACGAGTGTGCTTCGGTCGGTAATCCAGTCTGAGAGCTGACGGAGCAATTAGACAGTAACTGGATTACCGCATTAATGGAACTCGAGCGGAAAATCAATAGGATCTAATTTCTTTTATGTATCGAAAAAATATTAATTGAATATAAGTCTTTTACTGTTGTATAATTTTATGAAAGGATTCCAAAAGATACTAGTACGTAACGTAATTATGTCTTAATCTTGTTAGTTGCAAATTAAAAATAGCTAAATGTTCATATATAAGAAATAATTAAGAAAAATATTAAAAATAAAATCCAGTGGTTGTACCTGTATTAAATAAACTAAATTTATGCACCATAATAGTATAGCAATAAGCCGTTATTGTATGTTGTAACTTGAAAAAAACAAAAAAATCGTCACAAAATTCGACTCTTAAAATGTGACAAGCGTCCCTTGTGCCCATTGCTTAACTCAACGAAACATTAATACTCGTAGATATCTTTTTAAATAATATACACTAATTGAATCCTAATAAAATATTAAAATTCTGACAAAAATATATCTTTTAAGATTATGAATGACATGAGACCTGTCGTGACATGGGCACACCATAATAGGTGGAGAGATCGATCCCCACTCGACGAAATTAAATATTTTCAAGGAAAAGCGCGGCGTTGAACTCTGCTATTTAAAGCTTTAGGCAATAAGCTTACAATATCTCCAAGCAAACGGAGTCTCAACACTGCGTTGTAAAGTTCCCCCTGTCTACATGGTCATGTGCGGGATACAGCATGAAGACGAAACAAAAAATATTAATTAAAACTATATATAACAAACAGAACTGATATTATACAATGTATTTAATTATTTAATATATACTTATAGTTATGTATGACTTTTATAAGTTTACATTATAGCGTTAACATTTTACAACAACAATCCATAGTTAGGTGAAAACTAGATAAAAGAGTATATTTTCTACACTAAGTGCCACAAGTGCCTTAAAATGTACCCGGAGCAATAAATACCCTAAAGTCAAGTGGTTTTCTAGTTATGTCTAAAAAACTTCACTATTAAGGTACTGTGGTTCCATCACCATATCAGCTTAAAAGTACCATATTATAAACAATAATATGATATCATTAAATAATGATATTCAATAGATAATGATATGGTGCCATCTAAGATATGTACGTAAGTATCACTACAAAGTTCGATATAATATAATTTTCAGTTCATTCAAATGGTAAATAATGGTATCGAGATCACTGTTCAGTAATCAATGCGCTCATGTAGTCAGTCATACGTGTCTAGTTTTCTCAAGAAATAATAGTAGTTTTATTTAACTTAATTTAATAAATCTATAATAGTTTGTTTGTACGTTTGTCCGTTTGTCTATTTATCCGCTTGCCTATTTGTCTGTTTGTCCGTTTATCTATTTCTGGGTTCGCGCTAATCTTAGTATGGCTTCCTAGATTTAAATACAGTGGTCATTTTTAAATTTTGGCAACTTTATCTCAGAATTTTGTGTTTGTTTTATTTAAATTAATTCAACAATAAAGAAGTTGTGTCAATTAAAAATATTGACCTCGACAAAATTGCTACAAAGTTATTATCTATTTTAGTGATTTTTTTTAATTTTCAATGTATATATATGATACTATCTTAGTGATAATGTTCTTACTCTACTCAGCTTCACGCTATATCCTGCACGTAGCAGGGTAGGCAGAGGGAACTTGGGAACCTATTGTTAAGACACTGTTCCACTTTCCGCCGATTTCTTAAGCATAGCGTGTTGAGTGGCGGAACTCAACGCCGCATTTTGCCTTTGTCTTATATATAATGTTATTAAAACAAGAAATTAGCCAATATTATTTAAATTAATGTGTTATTTAAACGGACAAAGCCGGAGTCGGGTCGCTAGTATTAAATAAATGAAACCAAAACACAATTCTATCCTAATAAATACATTTTCTAAAAGTTATACTACAATATAGAATGTAGATAGCATTCTACATGTCTTTAATTTAAGGGGATTTGGTGGCTATTAGACGGCGCGCATTAAATCGCTGCAACATGTGGACGGGTAGTAAAAGTGTTATATAAATTGCGCACTGCAGTGCTTGCCGTCCTCAGCGTACATTTTAGGATACTGTCGGTAACTATGGCCATATGGCAGCGTAAGTCACGATAGTGTTGTTATAAACTTCAGCTATCGGCTTTATGTAGTATATACATAAAGAATTCTTTTTATTTTTTAATATTAGATATGGGGAACAGAAGTGGAACGGAGTGTCTTTACACTAGGTTCCCGGGTTCCCTCTGCCTACCCTGCCTCGTGCGGGATACAGCGTGAAGCTGAGTAAATATTAGATATTATGAAAATCTTAACAATGTATATTAAAAATAAGAGCTTTGAAAAACTATTATTTAAATATTATGCTTATTTTCTTCAGCTTCACGCTATATCCCGCACATGGCAGGGTAGGTAGAGTAAACTTGGTAACCTGTTCTCCCCTTTTCGCTGAATTTGAGGCATTGCGTGTTTGATTTTGGAAATCAATAACGCGCTTTGCCTTGTTTTCTGCGACGAAATTATAATATTAAATATTTCATTTGTAATAATTATATATTTTACATCTTCGAGTGGGAATCAAACCCACAACTTGTCGTTTACAATCAGACGCTTGTGTCACTGCGCCACGACAGGCCTCAAAAAAATATGACGTGATGGTTGTAAATCTTGTTTCGCTGATTATCGAAGAAATATTAGCCTTCCAAACTGTTCCAGTTACTTGTGCCCCTTCGCCACGACAAGGTTTTCAAGATAAACTTAATATATCAAAACATAAATTAATTTATCAAAACAATTCAATGTGAATTGTTTATTAAGTTTTATCTATTACCCCAGTTCAAAACTTCTTTAGTAAATTACAAAAATAAAATAAAGCTTTCAAAAATTCTTTAAATAAAAACATTAAAAGAGAACCTTATTTATTCATATACAAATTACAACAATCGGACCTAAAAGTTACCCGATTCCAGATGGTAGTTCCAAAACGAGTTTCAGTAAGTATATTACGTACATAACACGTTTGTATGCAAATTTTATTCCCAAAATCCAGCTTGATGGAAAACGGTCCCTCGAAGTATTATCAGGGCAACCCAAAAGGAAGTTTTGGGTCGAGATGATAACATATAAGCACTGAAGGTACATACATCGATTAGCTTATCATATAAACCGCATTGTAATATCGATTTGGCATCATTTAAATTGAATACTCGAAACGTTTTACGATTTTCTGCGTTTTATCTGTCTTGAAAAGGGATTTACATCAAATGGAAAACAATCAGTTGGAGTGGACGATAAGGAGAGGAAATCCCGTCGTTTACATAAAGCGCTTAGTGGAGCTTCAAAACAGTTTTTTACTGGAATGCATTATGAAAATATTTTTAATACTTCAATTATTTTATTGAGTGGTAGCTTAGCTAACTAAATCACAGGGGCAAAAGCGTGCGATTGTAAACGCTGTTATGGGTTTGAATCTCATTCGGGGGAAAGAAATATTTAATATTCTTATTATCTCGCTCTTGTAACGTGATAGGAGTTTGAGTTTCGATAATCAACGCAGAATTTTTCGAACTCCAGCGGAAAAGAAAAAATTGAGAACTTGTTGACACTGGACTGTCTGTCCACCTAAGTATTTTTCTTCTGTATTTATGTAATAACAAAATCAATAACTATACTATAACAAAAATGTTTTTAAATAGTAGTAAATTAAATACACTAGATGTTTTTGTTATTGCACGTTAATTGATCGTATTATTTAAAAAAGGTTTGTCTTTTCATTATTTACAAGGTAATTGATATCGATTCATTAGCGAGTGAAATGAGAAGTAGATAGTATATTTAATATTCTAAAATTGGTTACTACTCAGTTGAGAAGACTCAACTGAGTAGTAATCAATTTTAGAATATTAAGTATACAAAAATAATGTCAGAAATGAATAAGTATTAACTTGTCTTGTCAGACATTTTATGGAAAATTTATTATTTTTAAGCGTAAGCAAAAGGAACTTCGATATTTAGTGTTAAGACTTCGTTCGAGGCTGTCGAAGTTAACGCCGCGCTTTGCTTTGTTACCAGGGGGAAGAAATGATAACATTAAATATTTAATTTGAAAGTATAATACATTAAATATTAATAAAATAATCTCAGCAATAAGCTCAGCTTCACACTGTATCCCACACATAAGACAAAGGCAACTTGGGAACCTAGTGTTAAGATATTTTATTCCATTTTTGTTCCCAGAGCGAAGAAATTAAACATTAAATATTTAAATTGAAAATATTAAATATTTCATTTCTTCGACTGGGGATCGAACCCAGAACCTATCGGTTACAGTCACATGCTTGTGCCGCTGCGCCACGCCAGGCCTCAAAGTGACTGTAAACGACAGATTGTGGGTTCGAGGAAATGAATTATTTATTAACATTTTAAAATTAAAAAAATAATAATATTTTCATTTATTCGCTCTAATAACAAGTCAAAGCGCGGCGTTGAGTTCCGTCACTCAACACGCAACGCCCCAAATTCGGCGAAAAGTGGGGAACGGAAGTGGTACGGAGTGTCTTAACACTAGGTTCCCAGGTTCCCTCTGCCTACCCTGCCGTCGTGCGGGATACAGCGTGAAGCTAAGAAAGAAAGAAACAGTCACTTCGCTTGTGACTGTTTCTTTCTTTTTTTTTCTTTCATTTACTATTCTATATTTGTTACGTCGTTCTAATACTTGACTTTATGTTTAAAAATTCTGCTATTATTTTTACTACTATTTATTTTTTACATAAATGTCAACTATTGATTTATGTAAATTCGATAATAAAATTTTATGATTTATGTAAGATCGATAATAAATTTTAGAAAATTTAAATATAAAAACATTACTAAAATTAATTGGTTAATATTCATACAGACGTTACACGTGTGCCGGTTTTATTTTAGAGAGGAAGGCACAGTTACAGCAACGTACCCTATAATGATAGCAAATAAAATTAAGGGTATGTTCATAATTAAGATCAATATAACCTAGAGTCCAGGTATTCTATTTGAGTCTAGATCTTATATCCGAATTCAAGCCATTATACTTAATCAAATCAAAATTAAAATATTCTTTATTCAATTAGGCCATTTAAGCACTTTTGAATCGTCAAGTTACATATAAGTGTCTGTGGTGTCAGTCCTTACAGGAAGCTACCACCGGCTCGGAAGGCGAGTCTGCTGAGAAGAGCCGGCAAGAAACTCAACAGTTGCTCTTTTCAAAATATCAGTTAAAGTAAATATATAACATAGCTTCCTGAGTGAGTACCAACAGCATTTAATCCCACGCACTCTTATCGTTGTAGTATTCTTGAATAGAATAATATGCTTTGCCTAACAATATATTTTTAACATTCACTTTAAATTTTTGAAGTGGCAAATTTAAAATTACTCGTGGAATTTTATTATACATACGTGTACCATGTCCCATAAAATATAATGATAATGGCAGAAGCAGAAGTTAACATTGCACTTTTTCTCATTACATAATAATAAAACATATAAAAAAACAATAAACTAAATTAATGCAGCTAGTTTAGTGACAAATTACCAAGCTGCACAGATTAGTCTGTCTCACGTGTGCTATTAATCAACGGTTTAGAACTAACACCTCAGGCTCCTGCCTACTGCATGTAATATATTTAGGCACACATGCAAACAAGACAAACTAACTGCAATAGATTTCATCCAGGTATTGTTAACTGTTAGTGTTCCTTATGAGAATTATTGCTTCATTACTTCACCTCACCCTTTATTAAATACATAATGTGTTATATAGCAAAGTATATATAAGAAAATTTTATGTAGCTTGTAAAAAATTGTAAACTGGACGACTTTCGATATCCACTGTGAGTTCGATACCCACTCGGGAGAATTTTCAGTTATCTCTGGCTCTGGCTCTGGATTTGGTGATAAAATAGCGGCATTGATTTTGCTGAGAGGAGTGTCTTAACCTGGGGTTCCATTTACCTTCCCTGCTATACCTTATAAGAGGACATAATATTATTGCACTTTAATATGAACAAAATGTAATTATTATATAATAAGTAAATAATATAAGCAAAAATAAAATTATAAGAAAATTAATTTCAGAAAATTTGTTTCGTAACAATTGTTCCATAATTACGGAGACAAGATTATTTGAACACTAATGATGTGAATTCCAAGAACGCTGGCGAGCTATTTATATTTTATCTGAAATATCTTGCTATCGTTCTCTCGCTCGCGACAATATTGTGCATTTGTATAAGATTTTTATATTGAATATTATATCATAGAAATATTTAATATCGTCATAGAAGACGATATTTAATGTTGTTTTGAATAGATTCGATACATCCATACTTGTAATAAAACTAAAACAGATCAACCCTATTACATAAACAAAGATTATTATAAGATTTTTTCAAATATATCTTCCATGTACTGACAGTGATCAATTGCAGATTTATTATAACTATAGATTAACTATAAAGATATTTTCATTCGTTTCATATACTACTTTGTATATAATTGAATACTTTAATAGCCTTTTATGAATATGCAATAGTAAAAATTATATAGTTAGTACTTCTTCACGGTGTATCCCGCACGAGGCAGGGTAGATAGAGGGAACCCGGGAACCTGATATTAAGACACTGCGTTCCACTTCGGTTCCCCACTTTCCGCCGAATTTGAGGCATTGCGTGTTGAGTGGCAGAACTCAACGCCGCATTGTGCTTTGTACCAGAGCGAAGAAATGAAAACATTAAATGTTTAAATTGTAAATATTAAATATTTTATTTCCTCAAACCGCGCGAACCCACAAACTATCGGTTACAATCACACGCTTGTGCTACTGCGCCACGACAGGCCTTAGAAATTATATATTTTTTTTATATTAAAAAAAATATTATTATATGTTCTACTTCCCTGGTCATCTCATATTCACTCGTTGGTTGGCTAGAGTAGACCTCTTTTAGACGTAATTCTGTTTTCTAAACTAAATTATTTTTAATGTTATTTTCTTTAGTATAATATTATAAAAGAATTCTTGAGGCCGGTCGTGGCGCGGGGGCACTAATAAGTGTTTTGACTAATGTGATTAAATCTCCTGTATCTTAGCGAAAGGTTACATTTCATGTAATTTTATAACTCAATAATGGATTTTCAATCTTAGAAATGTCCATAAATTTTGGTAAAAAAAAAATATATACAATTTAACATTTAATTTTAATAAGTTAATTTGATAAAATAGCGTATTGTTTAAATGTTTAAGTACAAGAGATTAAAATATTATCACACGCCTTACTTGAATTTATAATAAAAATATAATAACGGAAAAATCTTATTGGTCATGCATTTAACACAAGTTAAAAGCAAAAGCTGATATGGAATAAAAATAATTTTCTATAATTAGAATTAAAGAAAACTACTATGTTAGGAAGTGTTAGTCAACCATCCTTAGGTACTTTTACAGAGTAAGTTTCATTAACTTATGTATGTTCATATTTCAGAAATGTAACTCGCCTGGCCTCGTTCTTATTCGAGAAAATGAAGACATTAAGCATTTCATTCTCCCGAGTAAGAATTGAACCCAATTTCGTTACGTTTACGGTCGTACATTGTGCATCTGAGCTAAGACGGCCTTTAGTGACATTGAAGTTAGTATTTTTTTAATAAATGTAGGTTCACGTAAATAATAATTATTTATTTTAGCACTTTAACAACAACTACTGGACCAACCAGTCGTATCAATATAGTGGTTAAAAAGACTATTCAACATTTTAAAGGAAATTTCTTTTTTGAGAAAAAACTTGGTGTTATTACACGCCGCATTATTGTAGCCCCTTGGAACATATGGTGGCAGGTAAATTTATTAACATAATTATGTATATTCCTCGTTTAAATTTAAATATAACATTGCTATTGATGTTAGAATTATTAGTAAAAGATAACTCACCCATTATTTTTTTATATATTTAAATAAAGAAATATGTTTCTTTATCAACTCATACCTTCTTTCTTTACGCTTTACGCTAAAAATTACTTAATTTACTAATCACTCTGTATATAGATTTTGCTTATTAAAAAGAAAATGGCGGTTTTTGGCGGAAAACGGTATTCTTTTTTGAGGGCCATGTAAAATATTGAAAATTTTAATATTGGAACTGAAAATAATAAAAAAAACCCATAATAACATTTACTTTCCCTTTCAGAGTTGGATTTTGTTACTCGTAGTATACGAGTACTTTGTGCATTTATTGATTGCTTACTATTTACGTCGGTCATACCTTTTGCTGAACCTGAGTGTAGTTATTTGCGAAATATTTTTCTTTATCGATGTTTTTATACACTTACTACACAGATTTTGGCCCATTTTAAGATTATATGTACGATTATATAAAAGAAATTATATTTTCTTGGCGTACGATGTGATTACCTTGTTACCTATAGGCATTTTATGTAAGTATCTGTATTAACTAAAATAATCGAGAGTTTTTATTATGTTTATTATATTATAATTATTTATCATTTTAGATCACTTTGGAAGCGGCAGTCATGAAAATTTGATATTGATAGGAAGATGGTTGGCGATTGGACGAATTTACAGAGTGTTAGCATATTTCTGTGAAGTCAACGAAAAGGTGTAATATTATTTTATATACGTATTTAGTACGCTTTATTACTTATTTAACGGACGCACAATCAAGAGACTGTAAACGCAGGTTATTTCATATTTTTATTTCTTCACTTTGGTAATAAGATCGTTCAGCTCCATCACTCAGC
Organism: Eueides isabella; assembly: GCA_019049475.1. NCBI lineage: Eukaryota > Metazoa > Arthropoda > Insecta > Lepidoptera > Nymphalidae > Eueides > Eueides isabella. The sequence continues at coordinate 5,457,223 of CM032390.1, forward strand.
TCTATCTTAATACCTCAAATTCGTCGGAAAATAGAGAGAGGTACAGAGTGTCTTAACACTAGGTTCCCAAGTTCCAATGTGCGGGATACAGCGAAAATGTGAACAAATCTTAATAATAATTATGGATGCTAGAGGAGCCTGTAAGACGAGTGTTATTTTGACATTGTAAACATACTAAATATGTATACTAATTTTTTTTCAATAAATTAATTATTCCAGATGCGAAACACCCGTAAAAGACTTTATGTTATAGAGCACATGGTATTAGTGATATTAGCGTTGCATCTCTCAACTTGTCTCTGGTATTCATTGAACCAATCTATAATGGACGTCAAAGAGTATTACTTGGCCACTTTAAATAAGGCGAATAAGAAAATTATATTTGACAAGTAATATTTTAGTAATATCTATTGAAACAGTAATAGTAATTGTTAAATAATAAAATAAAAAAATATTTCATTGGGTTCCGTATCTATAAACTTGTTTATTTTTTGAAAACATCGTTTGGTCAGTATCAGAATATAAAAATGTTTGTTCATTCATTCAACATCTATCATATTATTTCATTCCTTTTCATGGTCATATATCTAATTTTAATCTAGTTTAAGTAATAAAAGTCTTTAAATTTTTAAGTAATGAAAATTAACAAAAAATAATATTTTTTCAGTTATTTATCCTGTTGGTACTATAGCGCGGGTCGTTTATTCAATTGCATTTTCGGCGACAGCTTTCCTCTTGTAATTATATATTTTAAATGATTACCTAATTTTAAGAAAAATGTAAAAAATAATAGCAAAATAATGAATAACACTAATTATTCAATCCGAATATTATAATGAAATTCATTCCTGACTTTTTAAATTTAAAAAATATACCTCATTTTATCTTTTGTTACATTGGAAATAAATATGTAAAATCTTTTCAGCAACCCCGTGAGAAATGGCTGACATCTTTCCTAATGATCTTTGGGTATGTTTGCATGCGTTACCGTTTTATTGGAGGTCTCACCTGGGAATTGGTTTTGGAAAGTAATCGGTGGTCCATATTTGTAGAACAGGCAAGAATGTATTTGATATATTTATTTTTGTGTAACTTAGGACGCTTGTAGATAATGTTTAAGTACGAGAATAATATTTAAATAATTTTTAATTACATTTATTCAAAGTAAATAGTTAATTAAAGAATAATATTTAAATAATGTTTAATTACATTTATTCAAAGTAAATAGTTAATTAAAGACAAAACGCGACGTCTCGTTCCGCCTCTCTACACGTGCTGAATGATCAGTTTACTCTACTTTGACTACTCTTTCATATGTGCAAAACAGCGTGAAGATAAAAAAAAAATGATTATGATATTTGAAACTTAATACGTTAACATTAACTTTTATTCCATACGAAAATCATTTAAAAACTTACGAAACATACAAAATTTCAAGTAGATAATAAAAGTAATTTTTATACGTATTAAGTATGCATATATGAATGCGTCTTGTTAGAGATGTTTACAAAGTACCAATTTGTCATATACTTAGTTGAGCGAAGAGTACGTGTTTACATAAAGTTAAGTTCTTCAACAGTATCATCATATGATAAACTTTCTAAAATTCCGCCGAGCGCCGCCATTGCTCGTAGAACAAGCAATGCTTTATAAACAAACATTGTGGGATATGAAAGATGGAATCCTGACTAGCCCTCAATTGGAAAAATTACCTTTGCCTCTTCAAATGGAACTTATTTTCGATATAAATGTTCAACATTTTCATGATTCTCTTTTGATGAGAGATACTGGTGAGTTAAAAATATTTCTGACTTGGTATGATGCCTTTTCGGCTATAATTGCGTAGGCAAATGCGATTTGACTGTCAAGGCGCTGAATGTGTGGATTTCTACTTGGAGAAATAAATTATTTTAATGTTTTCGCTCTAGTAAGGAAAAGCATTGAGTTCCACCGTCGTTGAATACTTTGTCTCGAATTCAAGCTGAAAGCGTAGAAGCTCAAAAAGTTCATTACAATATAATTCTATTATAAACTCTTCGTCGAATTCTAGAAGCATTGTCTATTGAGTGGTTTGAGGGGTAAATAGTCAACGCCGCGAAATATTAGGTATTTTTATTTCCTCGTTACCAGAACGAGGAAATAAAAATACCTAATATTTCATCTCCTCGAGCTGGAATCGAATCCGCAGCCTGCCACGTATAATCTAATATTATAAACTTGATATTAACAAAATGGAATATATTTTTACTATGTTTTAAAGTGTTATTCCACACTTAGGACAGAAAATACTAAACTTAAATTTAAAAAGCGTATAAAAATTTTGAACGAAGCAGGATTTGAACCCGTGCCTCTGGAATACCGTTCCAGAACGAATGGCTTAGTGGTCAGAGCTCTGGAACGGTATTCCAGAGGCGCGGGTTCAAATCCTGCTTCGTTCAAAATTTTTATACGCTTTTTAAATTTGATATTAACAAAATGGAATATATTTTATATATAATTCTAAATTATTTATGCTTGAGTGAAAAACGAAAAAAAAATTCTATATGAAGTAGGGGCTGGATAAGTAAAAACAGGATTAAATCCTTTCTATTTTCCTATAATTTCATAAAGCTTTTAAATACTCTAATAACCGTGCAATTAAAGTGTACTTTTTTCCTTATTAATTGAAGTGAACATTTATAATAATCCACAGCTATTCCGAGTAAAAACGCTTAATCACTGCTAGAATTATAAAAAATGAATATTTTATATACATATTACTAAACTTATTTTGTATCGTTTCTATATTGCTATCGATCACTAATAAAAATGCCAATACAAGTTTCATTCTATTTATACTATGCACCGTTAGTTTCATGTAGTTTCTATGCAAAAGGATTGCTTTATAACTGGAAAAACTACATTCGCGATAGATAGTATTTAAAATAAAATGTTTTTCTATTGAAATTCTGTTACGCATTCATCATGATAAGTACGTAACATACAATTTCATTTCTATGAAAGGTTATTAACAAGATATAGGGATGTAGCAGATTGATAAAGTATTTAGTTTTATTCAAGCATTTTTTATTCTAAAGATCTAAATACCTTACGTATGGAGATTATTATATAACTAGTCTGATTGTATTATAAGGCCTACGCTTGATTCTTGATTAAAATTACAAAATATTTTTTTGTTTATATATGAAAACAAAATATGATTCAATAAATTAATTAGGCCATTCAATAAATAAATTGAAATGAGTGAAGCCTGTCCTGGCCCAGCGGCGATAGGTTGTGGGTGTGATCACCACTCGAGGAAATGAAATATTTAATATTTTCAATTTAAATATTTAATGTTTTTATTTCTTCGCTCTGGTACAAGGCAAAACGCGGCGTTGGATTCCGCCACTCAACGCACTCAACCACGCAATGCCTCAAATTCGGCGGAAATTGGGGAACGGAACGGAGTGTCTTAACACTAGGTTCTCAAGTTCCTAACCTGGCCATGTCCCGCACATGGCCAGGTTGGCAGAGGGAACTACATACAGCGTGAAGCTGATTGAGTAAATGAATTACGAGATATCTGTACGTATATTCAAATTGTAATTGTATTCTGTCAGTACCTACTTGAGATACATGAGAAAATGTCTACTGATCCCCCATAAGATCACCCTCATTTATCAATATACCAAAAGTATCAATAAAAAAAACAACGTCAACCTAAATTACATTACCATAGCAAATACTTGTAGCTTTAATATTGTGAATCCGATTTTCATAAGACATAGCCAAGCCATCGACAGACACATGTCAAATTTATGGGCCGTTAAAAATTTTTACGTCGGGGGTGAATGGATTTTAAAGTCGGGGGTGAATGGATTTCAATTATTTACAAAATGTTTATCTATTTGTCGGTGCATTTATGCACGCTAATTTTAGCTAATTTTCACTATTACACTTTTATTCTACATTATTTTGTAAAAGGACAAAATAATTAAATTGGGTATCGAATTAAAGTTTGTAATGCTATCTATGCGAGAAAGTAATTATGTAATTCAAACGGGCTATGAGTTTGCTAGATATAGCACATAAACCAAGAGAAAAGACCAGAATGTCGAGATCTAAGTTAGCCTCTAGCTCTCTGGTTAGCCTTTAGCTGGATAAAGTACAAATCGAGTATAGAAAGTAAAAATAAATTATATAATCAAAGTCATGGCGCAGCGGCAAAATCGTGTGACTGTAAACGTGACAGTTTGTGTGTTCGACGCTTAATTGAGGAAATGAGATATTAATTATTTTCAAAATTAGTATTTCATATCTTCATTTATTTCGCTCTGGTAAGAAGACACGACGCGGCGTTGAGATCTACCACTCAAAACGCAATGCTTCAAATGGAACGGAGTGTCTTAACACTAGGGTTCTAAGATCTCTGGTGCGTGGAAACAGCGTGTAGTTGAGAAATTGTTACTATGTAATCATTCTTAATTGGATATAGTCAATCAACATTTCTTTTATCATATCGTAATAATTTATATGAAGTTATATTTTTAGATGAATCTTTTATGCGTCACATGTCGTTATACATAAGACATGAGCTTTACTTGAACGGTCAATATATATGGAACCAAGATGTAGTTAAAAATGGTATGATATTCATTAAGCGTGGTGTCATAGAAATGTTGTCCGATGAAGATGATGAGAGTCCCATGATTGCTTTCAAAGAAGGCACAGTATGTGATAACATTAAAATAATGATAAGAAAAAATATATTTTTACCAATCTAATATAATATACATTTTTTTACATTTTAAAATTTTAAAAAAGCTGTAGCTCCGTCCTCCACGTAGCGTTTGTCGCTCCGTGCTCTCTGCCTACCCCGCTAGGGATATAGCGTAAAGCTAAGTAAGTAAGTAAAAAAGCTGTTGTGGGTTTGAACCTCACTCGACTAAATGGAATACTTAATATTTTCGTATTAAATATTTGTATTTATAGTTTTCGTTTCTTTTGTGTACTTATAGTTTTCATTTCTTCGCTCTGGCAAAAGAGCAAAGCGCGGTGTTATGTTCCAACACGCTATGTGGGGACAGGAACGAAATGTTTTAACACTAGGTTTCTAACTTTTTTCTACCTAACCTGCCATGTGCGTGATACTGCGTGAAGTTGAAAAAAAAAAGTATATACTAATAACCAATAAACATATTAACCGCTGTTTATTTACTTAAGGTTTACAGTTAGAATATATTTCTTTATCTTTATGCTTTTTCGCATGGCAGTACAGAAGAAAGTAAACTTAATATCAAAATACTGTATTATTTAGAAATAAAAATAATTCAAATATATTTTTTTCCTAGGTAGAGATGAAATACATATTAAATAACAAAAGCTGTCTCAATGGGGAACGATAATCACAAATTTTCTAAATAGAACCCAAGTAGTACTTAAGTGTTTTAAAACGTAAAGTTTTAATATATAAATAAACCTAAGCGTAACCTTTTAGCGTAACTGGAACTTTTTTCATATTTCGCATACTTATTTTTCATATTTATATAATACCTACTTTGCTAGAATTCTTCCGCTTTCGTTCTTCACAACTTCTAAGTGAAGTTTTGACTTTGGGGCCAATTTTGATAAGTGGATACAACTTTTTATGTAAAAATGTTATTCAGAACTGTGTGCCAAAAATATGAAAGAAGCGTTTTACTTTCAAACGTGTAGTGTAATAGAAAATGTAATTATTGTTTCAGGTTTTGGGTGAAATAAGTTTGTTTTATTCCATACCATCTAAAGTTACTGTTAAAGCGGCTACCTATGTAGAACTCCAGGTATAGTTTACATATTTTATTTTTGTATTGTATTGAAAAATTTGTATATATTTAGTAAGCTTTCCATAATACTTACTGATTGTTATATATAATCATGATAAAATAATCTCAGAAATATGAAATAAAACGTTTTCAAGATTCGTTAATATTCGTTTCAATAATACTTTTCTATTTATTTATTTATTTATTTATTTCTATGAATATTAAAATATTCTGTTTATGTAAAAAATAACATTAAATAAATTTAAAACATAACCGCATAAATAATCGTAAATATACATATTATCGTGATGTATTGAGTGACAGATAATTATTTCTACTAAATATAATTCTCAAACAATTCTAAATTTACTATGATCCTAATGTCCTTACTAAGCGTCATAGCAACATGTTCTGCATTTTCTGTACTTCTTTTATTAAACACTTCTTCCTCCATGTTGATCCCTTTATCTATAAATTTCAATATATATTAAATATATATCTATTAACAAAAGCGTTATGCAAGATGTAAGTATATAATTTATTACACGAACTCTCTAATGAGGAGACAGAACTTGCTTCATATTGAAAATTAAAATATACTGTTTTGTATATTGCTAGTTAAATGGGCAGAAGTCTGGATACAGAGGCCATCTTATAAAAAATTTTTAGCCTATTGTACAAACACTTACTTTTTATTATTTTTAATTAGATACATGAACAGAAAAAAAAATGCTTAGTATTGCATAGGTAATAATCCCAAAAACATATAATTCATTTTAATATCAGCATTACTTTTGTAGGTATTGCGCCGAACGGATTTTCTGCGGGCGATGAATGAGAACCCTTTCATGCTCCAACAAATTCGAGAAAAAGTCGAAACTCGGATTAAAAGTTGTAAAGCCAAGCAGGTGGATGTGATTTCCGACATTCATATTATCATTTCGTACCTATTTCAGTGGATAACTTTTGAACATATAATATATAATCTTTATATACTATATCCCACACATGGCAGGATATTCAGAGGAAATTTTGGAACCTAGTGTTAAGATACTCCATACAATTTCCCACTTTAATAATAATAACCATGCTTGTTTTTAGAAAGATATAATAAAATATGAAGAAGCCGATTCAAGGCTACTTAGGACACGGTACAGACCAATGAAGTTACTTAAAAATCATTTGGCAGGAATTGAGGAAGAAGATCCTACTTTCATTGATGATTCCCATATGTATTATAAAGGTATCATTTTAATCAAAAGAAAACATTATAAAATATTATTTTTCTTTATGATTTTACTTCAAACGGATTTTAAATAGAAATTTATTTAAACAAGTTAAAACTTAAGCATTAGTTTAATATCTAATTATATGTTTAAAGCAGTCGATACCTTAATTATTTGTAGATTCAAATAATGTTAGACAACGAAAATTTACCACGGACTATTTAGAGCTATACAAAATGTCCAATAACGTAACAACTGTGGAGGAACCTCGGATATGTCTTCGAGCTAGTTTTCCTTGGATACTTGAACCAAATACCGACTTTGTATGTATATAAATGTGTATTTATATACTTTAAATAGTATATATATTTAAAGTATATATTGCAGTAATAAACTTATATGGCTCTCACTGATAAAACACGATATGATTTCATTTTGGAGTGCAAGTATGTGTTGGAGTCACAAGCATGATGGTTGTAAGTTCTTTTCCTTGCTCAGATAGCAAGCCATAGTGCAGAAATGAGTTTCGTTACATGGAATGTCTCGAGAATTCAACGGTAAAATGGTTAACCAAGTATCTGTAAACAGAATATATTTTATATATTGTTATATTTGGGACCTGGGATACAATGTGAAGATAAAATTTAACTGTTATAAGAAATACATCGAGTAGTTACATTTAAAATCTATTATTATAGATACGATAACAGTGTCTAAAAACATTTTAAAATTTTCAGACTAATATGTTTGATATTGCTCATTTTATAATGGTATTATACATATGTATAATGTGCCCACAATTTTCTACGAATCGCTCCCAACCTGATTGGGAGAAAGTTCTCAATACAATTGTGACCGCTGGATTTTTACTCAATATCTATATACAGATTACTACAGCCGTTGTTGAAAAAGTAAGATTATATATAAATACTCGCAAGATATTTAATACCCATTCCTCATATCAGGCAAATAGAATCCAGTGATAAATTACCGAGTGGTTTGTTGCGCAACCAATATCGTTGGTTGTCTAACTGAATTGAGATAAATATATGTAAAGTAATAAATAAGAATAATAATTTTAAATTGTAAAGTTAGATTAATTAAAAAGGTTAATCTCAGAAAATTGTCTTTTGAAAAATAAATTGTATTATGTAGTTTATTTAGAGAGCAAGGCTCATGAAGCTAAAATTGTAAATTTTTGGGCTAAATAACCATTTTCCAACTAGATATTCACTATAATCGCTATTACAATCAAAATGGGAGCTTCAACGCATAATATTGCAACGGCTGCATTAAATTATCTTTCCAATTTTATTCCTTTTTAATATGCAAATAATTCTTTGTGACAGTATCGGTATAGGAGGTAATTTAAATTGCAGAATGTCAGAAAAGAAACAGTGCGGGAGATAGTTGAGGAAAAAATGGCAAGCGTTGGCTTTTATTTAGACGTTCTCTCTGTTTTTCCCATTTATATATTTACCGATACATTAGACCCTAGCAATGAGTCAATTGTTTCACAAATAGCTGTCTTGTGCCCGATTTTACAAGTATGGCACATTTGGAACTATCTAAATAAGTGGCAGAGGAACTTTAATAGTAATGCGGAGGTAATTTATACAGGATTTCATTCTTTTTTCTTTGTAATAGATAGTTTATAACTTACTCTTAACACTAGATATCTAAAGTTTATTCGTTAATTATATATACAAAAATACGAGATTTATCTATCTCTATAAAATTTTATTTAATTGATATACATACAGACGCCTGTCGTGGCGTAGCGGCACAAGCGTTTGGCTGTAACCGACAGATTGTGGGTTCGATCTCCACTCAAGGAAATGAAATATTGAATACTTTCAATTTGAATATTTAATGTTTTTTCTTTTTTCGCTCTAGTACAAGGCAAAAACGCGGCGTTGAGTTCCGCCACTCAACACGCAATGCCTCAAAGTCGGTGGAAAATGGAGAACAGAAGTGGAACGGTGTGTCATAGAACTAGGTTCCCAAGTTCCCTCTGCCCACCTCTACCACGTGCGGGATACAGCAACAGAACTAGTGAGCGAGTGATATACATAATATTTTCAAAACGCTAACACATTTAAGTGAAGTGGACCAAAAATTAGGCAAAAAATGATTTTTGTTTTTCGTTCTCTTTGTCTACTCTTTTTTTTTTAATGGTAAAACTTAATAGAAATAAACAATCTGTATAAATTTTAGCTCGGATACAATAATTACATACTAGATTTTTTTAGCTTCACGCTGTATCCTGTCCATTGCAAAGTAGGTCGAGGGAATCTTGGTAATCTAGTGCTAAGAAACTCCGTTCCGAATTTTAGGTATTGCGTATAGAGTAGAAATAATGAAATAGTTCATTTCCTCGAGTGGGGATCGAACCCACAACCTGTCACGTTTATTACACTTGACCCCGACATACCTCAAGAAACATACAAAATAAAAAGGTAATTTAATATTAAATTGTAAAGTAAGAACGTTTAAACTCTTGTTAATTTTCAGTTTTTATGTGTTGCGAAATATTGCATATTATTTCTCATATATTGCTATTGGTCTGGATGCCTTTTATACATTACGTCTTGTCCAAAAGGCCTTTGTCGAGAGGTAATTTATTTTCACTACAGTAACTTTGCTATAGAAAATATATAAAATAATATTTACATATGTTATTCATAAGAAAATATTTTTTCTAATATTTTTTTCTAATATGTGGCATAAAGTGGATTTAATATTTTCTTTTAACTATAAATATTTATTTAAGTAATGTATCGTTGGGACCGGCGTGGTGCAGTGGCATAAGCGAGTCACGCGATGGTTGTGGCTACGATTTTTATTAAATTAATATGTTAAATATTTTCTATTTTCATTTTTTGCTTTGCTGAAAAGGTAAAGCGTAGGATGAAGTTTCGAAAGTTAGTTTGCAATTTCTAAAAAAATCCGGAAATCTTGAAGTAGCACTTGGTGGGTTACCAAGTTCCGTTGGCCTACCCCGCTACGAATATATGCAGGGTATATACAGGTGAAGGTAAAAATATCGAATAAAAAGAAATGGTGAATACACGCTGATTCAGATGCTATAAATAAAACATTCATTATTATTCTCTCAAACGAGAGATAGTTATGTTGCCATTTTTTTATTGATATTTAATTATATAATATATTTTTTAAAATGTATTTAAAATGTGTTTGATTTTACTTTTATAATCAGAAAAACAGGTTAAAAAATATATCTATTATATAATTGAGTACCCATCTAGCTTGTATGAGTACCCACGATACTACTTCACGATTCCCGCATTTTTTTAGAAATTGCGGATTAACCTTCGAAAGTCCATTCCACGCTTTACTTTTCTTAAGTAAGGGAAGATAGATATGTTTTTTTTAATACGAAATATTTAGTTCTACAAACATGTCACGTATTGTCTCTACATATAAATAAAGCAGAATTTCAATGTATATATTAAAAATATCCCTTTTTTTCTGTTGGTTATGAAGCCAAAAAAAAATTTAATTCTAGTACATGATTGACGTAATATTTTGTACTTAAACAGTAATATTAATTTCTGGTATAAAAATAGAGTTCATGGATGGGTCAATTAATTTATTGGGAGACAAAAGTGTTTGTAGTAGCTGATGCACAACATGAAAGACCGATCACAACTTCCTTTTCTTTTGGAACATCTGTTTTTACTGGCAGCGGCACCTCCGATGTGTCACCTGGACCCGATGACTTACTGTTGGTAATATAAATAAATTATGCTCTTATGTATTTAAGTTATTTAAATAACGTACGATGTTTTTTTATTTATTATAAAGCATTATATAATGCGAAGCCATCGTGTCACATTGGGATAGCGTGTGATGGTAAACGTGTCTAATAAACACTTTTTTCTCATCTTTATAAGAGGGAAAAGAAATACCTTAGTTCTGCCCTCCATAATATAATTCACGCATAGAATGCTAAAGGGGAAAACGGAACGAGAAATCACACCAACCAAACTAAATACAGCGAAATATATATACGTATATACATATAACATATTAAGAAATTTAAAGATGTAATGCAAATGACATTTTTTTATAGTTTAGACAAAGACAATCTAAGTGATCAAACTTTTCCATATTATAGATCATAATTCTATTCATATGTGGCGGTTACTTATCTTGCTTCTATATTGCCAAGATATGCTCTTTATACGTTTTGTCAACGCAAAGAAAATTGAAATTTAAGGTAATAATTATAACTAAGATTTGAATAGCTAAATTTTTCTACAAACGTAAAGTATAGTAGTTAAGTGTAATATTAACAATTTTTATTTTGGGTTTTATATAAAATTGAAAGACTTTTTAAATGGAGACTATAAACCTAAGTACTTGTTTATTTCATTCCCGTATTATTTTAAAAGATATTCGACACTCCTTAAGCATTTCAAGCCTAATGTAAAAGCATCTAGAGCTCTACTTTCTTTATACACCTCTCTATTTGTTATATAAACATTCTTTCTATTGAGAATTAGACCCTCTAGTATCGTATAGCCCCTTTCTAATTGCACAACGATAATATACGTGTTAAATATTTTGAAAGAACCATGAGCTCTTAACATAGTCTACTATGTTAAGAGCTCATGGTTCTTTCAACATAGTAGAAGAAAGGCGTTGTAAGTTTTATTGGTGTGTATACTTGTCCCGGTCCGATGGAGACCGAATGTGGTACTTGATTGGTCACATTACTTAATATATAAGGAGATTAATTTATTATTCACTGTAGTTTCAGATATACTTGTAATAATGATATCATTTAATTAGTTATTAGAATTAGAGACAGGTAGAGGGTTCCACAGTAGCGGAAATTAAAGTGTAGTTAAAAAATGAATCATTAAAAATCATATTAAAGAAACTTGTGTAGTATTTTAATTATTTTAACTATTATAATATTGTAACTATTTTAATATTTAACCAACAATACTGCAACTATGAAAATGGAGAAGAACACCTTCCTTTTAATTGTTTTATTACTATAAATTATAAATAATTTTATTCAAATACGGCAAGTTTATCCTTAACTAATTCTGTTATAGGGATCGATGCGAAAGCTATTCTACTTCCTCTCGGTTAACCACGTAAGCGGCAAAATCAAAGCTCGAGTGAAAAAGTTCTTTTGCGTTCAGTGGTTAGTTTCGCTTTAGTAAACTTTAAGTTCCACAAACGGTAAATTCAATATATAGCTCTTATTCAAATATAAGGACCAAAGTATTTGAACAAAAAATAAGGTAGTATTGATCTTACTAATTTCGATTATAGCCCTAATAATATTTGTTTAGCTTCATACTGTACCCGACACGTAGCGGGATAGGCAGAGGGAACTTGGGAACCTAGTATAACGACATTCCGTTCCCATTACGACACTTCTATTCCTCTCTTTCCGCCAAATACTTAAGGTAATTTTTGAGGTGAAATTCGATTATTTTACCTCATTCCCAGAGTATTTTACTCTCAGTATTTAAAGAGTAGTTGCTTAAACGAAGTAGTTAATAAATTTTTTTTTTTTTTGAGGCCTGTCGTGGCGCAGCGGCACAAGCGTGTGACTGTAACCGACAGGTTCTGGGTTCGATCCCCAGTCGAGGAAATGAAAAATTTAATATTTTCAATTTAAATATTTAATGTTTCATTTCTTCGCTCTGGTAATAAGGCAAAGTGCGGCGTTGAGTTCCGCCACTCAATACGCAATGCCTCAAATTCGGCGGAAAGTGGGGAACGGAAGTGGAAAGGAGTGTCATAACACTAGGTTTCACTTCCGTTCCCTCTGCCTACCCTGCCTAATGCGGGATACAGCGTGAAGCTGAAAAAAAAAAAGAAAAATAAATATTTTTTTTTGGAAAAGCAACAGGTGATATTGTTCGTCTCTCTTTTTTCCTAATCGTATAATAGCTAAATTACAAAGAAATATACTTAAAACGGAAACAGTAGAGTTAGTGAGCTATCGAGAATATGATACAAAACTTTTAGTCAAATAGTTATTTAAAACACATATACAAATTTGAACCCGCCTCTCTTAGGTATTTAATTCAATAGGCAAATGAAGCTGCATTTAAATAAGTATGTACTTTTATTTTCTAAGTGTGAATTATCAGTTTTAGTTACTTTATTTTTTTAAGTTATTCTCTTTTTATTTATCAGGTATTATAACAACGCAGTATCAAATGAGGAAATATTCAGAGATATGTCAAATAATGTCCAACAAGAAATATTGTCATTAGAAATGATCGAAACACTTCTTTGCTGCCCTTTGTTTCAAGTAATCAAATAAAATTTATATAATTTTCATGTAGTGGTAAAATAAGCGTATAATCAAACTGAATTAGCATGTATTATATTACAAATATTTTTATTCATTTTAATTTTGATTTCATTCAATGAGAATTCTGTATCTGTAAATTAAAATATCATGTAATAAAAGATTTAGGAGTAGTAGTACATACTGAAAAACGTAACAGATATCTGACCTTAAAATAGAGACTGCAAACGCAACGATTTTAGGTTCAATTATGATAATGAGGAAAGAAATATATTCATTTCCACATTTCCTACCAAGACAAGGTGGGGCCTGACGATGACGTCAATGTCTTGAAATTTGGATGAAAAGTGAGCGATGGATTAGCTTACCACTAAAGATGGTAGTGTCTAGGTCATAGAAGTCTGAATACCCAGTTATGTATATGGGATACAGTGTGAAGTTAATGAAATATGAATAACGAACACATCAATGTGTAACTAACTTACTTACGTTACGATACTTTTTAATTTAATTTATAAATATTTTGTAATAACTTTTAAACAAATATTTACTTTTTGCTTCTTTAGGATTGTACCCGAGATTTTTTACAAACAGTCGCAGCAAATTCCAAAACAATTGTATTGCCAGATAACGAAATCGTCCAACACGCAGCAGATATAGGCAGGGACATGTATATTTTAAAGATGGTTAATATTAATTGCAATATTTTCTACGTAGATAAGGTTAAAGTAGACTTGATAATAATAAATTTATTAGCCTAATATATTTGTTATGTTTTAACTACTAATAGCGTATTCACTCAATTTCATATTCATGTTATTCACTTAACATTCCCTTAGCCATTTAATAATGCTAAGTGCAACGATAGAGTTCACTTTCGAGAAATACCCCATTGAGACATATTTTTTAAACATTAGGATGTCTTGTATTTGAAAATAAGATAATTAATTAATTTTAAAAATTTATAAAAATATGTAGAAAATTCTACTCTAGCGCTTAGGCACGTTAAAGAGATAAATATCTTTTAACATCAGTAATGTAAAGAGAAAGCAATTTTATATTAATATTGAGTTTGTACGGGCAAAGGAAAAAATTAAATTAGTTTTTTGTTTTTTTTTTTAAAAGGAATAAATGGAAAAGTCAGTTAAAATGATATATGTTTATAATGCTACTGCAACCGTTACTGTTATTCTAAACAACATACAACACATGTTATTTAATTATCTTAGCAACATGCTACAGCGTATACATCACACATATGGCAGGGTAGGCAGGGGGAACTTAGGAACCTAGTCTTAAGACCCTCCGTTCCATTTCCAACTTTTTGCTGAATTAGAGGCATTACGTGTTGAGTGGCGGAAATCAACGCCGCGCACTTTCTTTTTAATTTTTTCACTATGGTCACAATATTTGTATTGTAACCAGAGTGAAAAAATTAAAAAAATGAATAATTTACATTATTTCTGTAAAAAAATTAAATATTCACCATTTTATGTTTTTTATTGCAGGGTCATTGTAATGTGCTTAATAACTTGGGCAAGGTTGACTCGTCCATTGGTCCAGGAAAAGACATTGGTGTTATCGAAATGTTGTATGGCTTGCCTAAAGTGAGTTTCTTGTTAAAAAAATAATAATATTAAAGCCTTATTTTAAAATATTAATTGTACCACTTTTACTTATATATAAGTATTTAGAATAATATTTTAAACGATTATCTTAACTTCAATCGTAAATCATAAATTATTGTCTGCTACCAGTCTTATTTATTTTACTGCAATGTGAATTTCTTTTGAGTCTTCCTTAACCCGCGAGCACTCGCGCTATGAGCATTTTGCTCACAGTAAATTAGGAACACGCACCATTTTGTCAAAATTATACATACGGACATCGTTCTTTTGGTAGCTGAGTTTTAACCCCTTCTCCATCGCTGGGTACAGTTCACTTTTCGCCAGTGCGTACTATTCGCTTGGACGAGGAGATTTGTTGCGCCTTCTACCATCATGCGGCGTTTTGCTCATCGCGCGGGTGTCGACGTAAGTACTTTTCTCGACGTGACTTTTATTATGTTTTCATCGTATTGATAGTTTTACTGCTACTTTTATGTAATATTATAGTTTTAAGTTACCATCAAAGAACAGTATATTATTATTATCATAGATAAATCGCAGAGATGAAATGGCGCGGCTTATGGAAGATTTGGAGAAAGATATTGAGTCAATAATATTGAAAGCGATCGAGACAGATTGCACTGACAATGAAAAATCTTAATCAGAAGTAGAAAATGAGATAACGTAGGCAAAAATGGGAGTACAAAGTGAAACTATCATCGGATTTGTTGTTATGTAAGAACAAGAGATCACAATAGAGAAATTATCACTTACTATAATCAAACAATAAAAGGTGTTGATGTTGTGGAACATCTAAAAGAAGAATATTCTGTTGCAAGAAAAGCATGTAGATGACCGCTGAGATTATTTTTCACGGTCCTACATATAGCCGGAATCAACAGTTGAATCAATTACAAGAGAAACGCGATTATAATTACAATGCTCAACTAATACAGCCGCATATCAAGAGAAGAAGCAAAGAAGCCTTTCAATCATTGCAGTACATGTTCTACAGCAAGTGAATAAAAGTTTTGTATCAGATTCTGAGATACCAGGATAACAAAACCAAAATGGGACTTGCGCGAATTTGCCCAAAACGTAAAACCGCATCACCAAAAAGTGCTGCATTTACTGACAATTCTTTTTATGTAACGAGCATAGTCATACATTAAGTTATATGTGTAAAGCTCACATATATGATGAATATTAATTATTCCTACACATTTCAGTTATTGTTTGAAAAGATTTTTATTTCTTTATTATTTTCTGTAAGACTGCCTTAGAAGACTGGCAAATTAGTTAGTGTGATTGTTAATTAAAATAAAAAATATGAATGTTTAAAAAGATTTAAATACATATTTATTACATTAAATAAAGTGTGTTTTATTTAATAAAATAAAATCGTAAAAGTATAACCTGGTAAAACCTGCATTTATTAACATTCATAAACGTGAGCAAAATGCTCTATGCGCGAGTGCCTGTGTAATTTTTAGAGGCGCGGGTGCTGGCGGGTTAATAGGCAATAACGATTTATCTTCTATATATGTATAAATAATCTAAACTTTACTGATCCACCTGCACAAAACTATATCAAATCACTAATATAACACAAACACTCACTTACTTAGCTTAACGCTGTATCCCTCACAGGGTAGAGGGAACATGGGAACCTAGTTTTAAGACGCTTCGTTCCGCTTCCCACTTTCCACTGAATTTCAGGCAATTTGAGGCGCAATTCAACACTGCGCTTTGCCTTGTTACCAGAAGAAATTGCGAAAAAATGAGATATGGGAAATGAACCCACAACCTGTCACGTTTACAGTCACATACTTGTGCCCCAGCGCGACGATAGGACAAACAAGTTAACATTATATAAGCAAATTTAGAATTAATCGTATATCCTTATAATTTATATATAATGCTAACTCAGGTACACACAGTGCTGACAACGACAAACTGCATATTGCTGCATCTTGAATACAGCGCGCTCGTACAATGTTGGAGCACATTCCCGGACATCAGTCACCCCATTATCAAGGTGTGATTCATGAATTTCGTAATATGCATTCTGAGCCCGTTTTGGCTTTAAATTTAGTGGGAAATTACTTCGTGCAGATTTAATTATGTTGATTAAGTTTTTTTTTTTGGTTCAGACTGTAAAAGGCGTTATTTTCTAAGTAGAGTTCACTATTTTTATTTATTATTACCTTATTTATCGTTTTAGAGTTTTTACAGAGGCTCTAGACAATCTTGTAAATAAAAATCAAATATCCTTACAGTGCCTTACAAATTAGGCAAACTGCGGCGTTAAGTCCTGCCACTTAAAACGCAGTGCCTCAAATTGGGCGGAAATTGGGGAACGGAAATGGAACAGTGTCTTAACACTAGGTTCCCGGGTTCTCTCCGCCTACCCTGCCTCGTGCGAGATACAGCGTTAAGTCTTACTAATTAAATATTAACCTATAATTTAATATAAATAAGATTTTTTGCCGAATTATCAAACATACAGGTAATAAAACATCCAAAAATCAAGAAGCAAGCCGCCAAATTTATAGATAGTAAGCCTCTTACTGGAAAAATAGATGAAAAAACAAACAGAATCGCAGTAAGTTAATTTTAATTTAATTTAAGTTAAGTTATTTTATAGATATAATATTTACTCAATATTAATATTATTTTTAGAAAGAGATAAAAGAAAGTTTCGTAGTAGTGAACGGAAAACGGGAAAAAGAATATTTCATGGATGTTTTTAATAAACTAGGCGTTATAAGGTTTGTTTTTTTTATTATTTACTTTAATAATAACTTTAATTTCAAATAAATTCTTAAAGAAAAAAAAAAGACTTTAGTCTTATTTTGTTTATCGCTATATTTTTATACAATTGTCGTAATAAAATGTTACTTTTTATTATTTTTATTATTAATTAATTAATATTCGCAGGTATATAAGGTACTTTTTCCTACCCGGCTGCATAACTCCACATGGGCTATTTCTGAAATTTTGGTGCAGTGTAAGATTTATAACAGCAATATATTACGTGTTGATCGTACCTTATGATATTGCAGTAAGTTATACAGTAAATTAAAACAGTTTTAATATTAAAACATTATATAGGTTAACATATAATTGATATATTTAATTTTTATAGCTGATTTTCACTACAAATATTAAAAATGTATAGCTTAAAACAAAAAATTATGACCAAAAACAATAACATATTTTTTTAACTACAATTCACTTTCAATTTATATAATCAGAGAAAAAATTTTAATTATCGACTTTGTACCTTCAGTAATTGTCAGCTAATTATCGAATAAGACAGAATATATAGGTTTAGAGTATAAAATATCTTGTACCAAAAAAAAATCATAAGACATTTACCCTGCTCCACGATAAACCTCAAAATATTAAGCAAATATATTGATGCCTGTCGTGGCGCAGGAGCATAAACCTGCGACCGTAGGTGCGACAGATTTGATTTCGAATTAAATATTTCATATTTTCATTTCTTCACTTTAGAAAGGAGTCAAAGCGCTGCGTTGAGTTCCGCCAGTTATCACGTATGTCTCAAATCAGGCAGAAAGTGGGGAATAGAAGTGTTGACAGGAAAATGTCTTTAGGCTAGGTTTTGTTTTCCAACCTGTGCGGTTGAACCAGTATTTAACCTTATTGTTCATTTAATTAGTTGTCGTTGAAGTTAGGAATGTATGTTCTTGAATATATTGTATATTTTCATTGTACAAAATACATTGGATATATTGGCAAGCTATTATAGTTAGAGAAGAAACATTTTTCAAAACGAGATATATGAATTACTTATGGTTACGGTTAAAGATTAGCTTAACGCGGCTTTGCCTGCTTAATATTAATGTAATATTATACAAAATGTTCACACAGATTGTAGCCTATTTTATATTCTGATGTATAAGCTATATTATTGTAAAATTTCATCTTAATCCGTTGAGTAGTTTCTGCGTGAAAGGGGAATAAATATTCATCCTAACTACCCGTAACTTTCACATTTATCATATTAGAATAGGGAGGGCAGAAAAAGATATTATTTGATTATGTTATATCACTCAGGCAAATTTTAATACATTTGTGAAAACAGAGAAATAAAAAAGAACAAACAAGATAATTTTTGTGTAAATAATGCACTCAAGAATAATATTTAACAGATTTTCAGTATTTAATTCAATTATATGGCAAATGTATTTTACAAATGGATAATTAGAAATGTTGTTCTAAATTCACATAAAAGTAGAGGGATACCTAAAGATAAACTGTATAGGAGAAACTATATCAATATTCTTGGCACAGGACTTTGTAGCATGTGTTATTAAACGTATGCAAATTGTTAACGATTATTGAGGTCCACGTACACGTATGTCCATGAAATAGGTCTATTCTCCTAACGAAGATAATTTATTCTAAAATATAATCGATATATCGGGAGGTTTAAAGGTTGTTTTTTTTTTATAATATTTCTGCCAATATAAAAAAGGGGTTTCTTTAAGGATTTTTTACATCATATTAAAAGACACTTGCGACCTTTACATCTAACAATTTGTTTTACTTATTTTTAAAGTGTTATTCCACACTTAGGACAGAAAATACTAAATTTAAATTTAAAAAGCGTATAAATTTCGAACGTTTATGTTGTTAGAATCTCTGTAGGGAGATTACAAATTTAAAAAAATAGTAAAAATAATTAATAAATAGCACTCTCTTGCCAAACGATAATTCTTGGGAATTGTCTTTGTATAGCGGAAATCGGAAATGTAAAAATTTCCCTATAGAGATACTAACAACATAAATAAGTTGTGACAAACGTCTAACAATTTCGACGTAATCGTAGCTTGATAAGAACGTATGGCTTGAATGGTCAGAGCGGTTGGACGGTTTCCAAGAGGCGTGGGTTCAAATCCTGCTATGTTCAAAAATTTTATACGCATTTTTAAGTTTAAATTTAGAATCTAACAAACGTTTTAAACGTTTTAGACCAGGCAGAGTCAAAATGGAGGCAATTATAACTGGATAGATATAATTTTATATATAGACATAGTACTGATGTCATACGTAGCGTATTACGACGAGAGATCACTGCTAGTAACACATCCATTATGCACGTTGACAAAATATTTAAAACATGCATTTTTTTTGGATATCATCAGCGTATTTCCTTTTGAAGAATTGGTATGGGCTTATATATATTTTTGTTCGTAGAAATAACACATATTAAAAAGTAAAAAACTATCGTGGTGCAGGAGGAGGCCTGTATGACTGTAAACTGTTCACTTTTGATCTTTCCTACAATAGCCTAGTTTTTTTATAAATATTAGGTTTACGTTGTATCCACTCATATAGTAGAGTAGGCAGAGGGAGCCTAGTGTTAGAATACTCTCTAGACCTCACTCAATTTTCGCAACACTGCATGTTGAGTGACGAAGTTTAATTTCAAGTCTTGTTACCAGATCTAAGAAAATGAAGATAATTCGTAAACTTGGAACTAACCACCGTTGGCTTAACTTTCAGACGCTGATCGTTTATCGATATCGATACAGTTTCATAATAATAACTTATATTTTCTTTTTTATGAACTTGTGCCTAAATAAAATAAAAATATATTTCAGATTAAAATTATTAATGATGATGTCAGTACTGATATTTATAGAGTAAATCGAATCTTGTTGGTACGTTTTTTGTCTGTACATATATATATATTTTTATTATCAATCTATGTGAATTATTTTTTCGTTCAAAAGTAAAAATTCTGAATAATTCTGATAAAATATAAAATCAAGCTTCGGTACGTACATGTAATGGATACAATTTATTTAATAGGCTTCTTGGGCAGTATAATTAATTCCAAAATATTAATGAGCCAGACATAATTGTTTCAGGATTTAATTAAAGCTTTTTCACTCAGAAATTAGCATCATTTTGTGAAATTACCATTATAACACCGATTCATTCATTTTTCGCTATTTATGAAAGTTATTGTAAAATCATATAAATTTTCAGTATTACCCCTAAAATACTACTGTAACGTTAAGGATAAATCAATATATACCAAGATACAACATACTTTCTATTGTTTACTAGATATTTCGTATTACCGGGACTTTTAAATATTGGGAAGGTGATATAATGCAGGTGAATCAAGTGGTCGTACTGCTAAAGTTTCTACCGATCGCTTTGACAATAGTCAACTTTGCCACTGCCTTTGTTTTTATGAACTCTTGTTATTCCTTCACAACACCTGATACGTATAACATTATGGTTAATTGTACAAGAATGCTCGCATTTTCTGGTGGAAAATTCAAATCAAAACGTTAGAAGTATTATTTTACTTTCATTCTGCTTAATATTCTGTTAATATTGAGGCCTGTCTTGGAGCAGTGGCACAAGCGTGTGACTGTAAACAACAGGTTGTGGGTTCGATCCCTACTCGAGGAAATGAACTATTTAATATTTTCAATTTAAATATTTAATATTTTCATTTCTTCGCTCTAGTACAAGGCAAAACGCGGCGTTGAGCTCCATCACTCAACACGCAATGTCTCAAGTTCAGCGGGTTAGTAGTGTCACACTAGGTTCCCTCTGCCTACCCTGAAATGTATTGGATACAGCGTGAAGCTGAGTATGAGTATGAATAATTTTATTAAATTACTCTTTTATATCAATTGGATTCGATCTTGATAAATTTGTATTTTATTGGATCTTGGCAACTATTGATAAATTTGTATTTTCTTGGATTAAATTTATTTTCTTTTTGCTTTTAGCTGCCCTCCTCGAGTATATACATGTATTTTATTGGGTATTTGAAATATTTGTCGGTAAGAGTGAACATTTTTAAACTTTCTCTGTTAGTTAATGTCAAATATTGCAAGCTCAATATGTATATATGTGAAATGTGGATTACTACTTCAGCTCTGATGACTATGAAAGAACATATAATCAATATTGTTGTTTATTCCAAATGGACACCGCAACATAATGGCGGATTACATTAGAAAAAGTATAACTTTTTATGAAAAAGTATAACTTTTTGATTTATATTTCTTTATGCCAGGGTGTGGATGTACACCAGTAATTGTATCCAATATGATAGACGTGTGGTTAACAATGGCGTTACAAATTATCGGTCTTCTATATTTCGCACTTATGTATGGATATATCACTTCTACAAGAACAGCAGCTTCACACGCCTTGTTAGCTCATAATGTAAGTTGGGTAATAGAAAGTTAGTGTCTGTTCTATCCAACTTCTTACGCTGTAATTTCTCACCATAAAATAACGTAATATATTAAGAAGTTATAAAAGTGTAGTCTACCTGCGACTATATAAAGAATGATAACTCTGGTTGATTAGAAAGAGAGTTTTTAGTTAGTTATAAAAGTGTAGTCTACCTGCAACTATATAAAGAATGATAACTCTGGTTGATTAGAAGAAGACTTTTTATTTATAAAGTACAAAAAAAATAGAAATATGTATTTATTTTTCAAATATATAGGAGAAATTATTAGATTTTTAAGCAAATTTGTGTTTCTTAAGTAGTATTAGTTCTTCAAATAATAAATCTTATGCCTACGTGCTCAGCGTCTTGTAGCGGATATTAAAAGAATATCGAAAAAAGATAATGAAAAAAGGCGGCACAAGAAACAAAATTAATGTAGTATTTTTTTATATGAAAAATGTTGATTAATAGCAATATTAAATTTCGAATTATAATATTGTGCAAAGTAATATAAATTAATGATTCCAAAATAACTTTGCTTAGTTACTTATTATATTTGTATTGATTAATGAACACTAGCATTCACAAGAAAATATTAACACATAGTTTTTAAGGCAAATTTAATTAAATGGTGAGGCCATCACGGCGCAATGCCAAAACGTTTCTGTGTTCGATCGCATCTTGAAAGAATGATTTCTTTCTAGTGGTAAGAAGACAAAACGTGGCATCTCTATCATCTCAGGCAGCACTCATTTTTGAAAAATGGGAAATTAAATGTCTCAATGAAGATACAACATTGGGCTAAAAAGAAATATATGTTAAAATACATAGATTGCAATCATGTGCTATATAGCTAAAAACATTGATAGTTTTGCAAAATCTCTCAAGATCGATGTTTTATGAGCACAGCCTAGACACAGATATGATTGTTTCATAAAAATCCCACATATACATACTTTATTAAAATACATATTTTTTATAAATAAAAAAAGAGAGTACTAAAATATCTCTCACCGTCATAATGAAATAATGAAAACGACGAGCTTTATTCGACTAGAATATAATATCAGGGGTATGATTAAGAGTACTCAGGATAATGTACACATATTATATAGCAACATGTTCACAGGGACTTTTATCATATTTATGAATGCTTTAATATTCTACGTTGTGTATGGGAAAAATGACCGTACACACAGTACAACTTTTGTAATTTGACTAAACAGCATGTTGATGGATACTTCTAACGAATTTTATTTGTATACAGGAAAAAATACAAGACTTGACCGACTTTTTATACCGAGAAAACGTCGATCCGATGTTAACTATAAAAACCTTGAAGTATTTTGAATACGTTTGGAAAAGAACTCACGGTAGCAATCCACAGGTGCGTAAACTTTCCACTTCGCAACTTTAGATGCCATTAATTAGTATTATTTCTGCTATGATGATTTATGAAAGTTAATTCAGTAATTCAAACAAAGTTTAATTATTACTTATCCAAATTAATTTTTGGATGGAGGATATATAAATGTAGCACTTATGTAGATAAGTGCTAATTTGGGTCGCGAGATATTTATGTTGCTATCTATGTTATTCATTCCAAAACAGGATAATTTAAATAATGTTTATCATAATTATAGAAAATTTGCCGAGGTTTGAATTCTGCGTTAATGGAAGACACGCTTGTTTTCATGTACGAAAGGGCGCTACGCGAAGTGCCGCTATTCGGCAAAGTGGAACGCTCTTTCATCAGGGTCATTACACAACATCTTCACGAGATGTATTTTCTTAAGGGTGACACTGTTGTGCAATGTAAAGATATGCAGACAAACGTTTATATTATTTATAGAGGAAAGGTATTTATTTTAAATTTTTATTCTCTATTATAGGATGCTAGAACCAATGTTATTTTTTGTATATTTGGAAATTCTCAGGTTGACGTTTTAAGTTCATACAATGAGATGATTACTTGTATGGGTCCTGGTGGAATGTTTGGCAATTTTTCGGGCGTAAGTTTCGGCGTTTAATTTTAAAAGTATTTAAAAAAAGAGTAAAAAAAAAAATTATATAAAGAAAAACATTAAAATCCTCAAGTAAAGAATGTTTACAGAAATCTATGTCAAGCTCTGAAGTAGCAATTTTCGCAAGCCGAAATTTAGACTTACTGGTGCTTCCGTCCCAAACATTCTTTAATTTAGTGAAATACTATCCTAAACTGCAAGCGCCATTGAAGAAGGCATTTCAAATGTCTAAGGACTACATTTTGCCTATATCCATGGATAACCTGGAGGATGACTCTTCAGGTGAAAAATTGAAATGAAACTTTCCTGTTCTCTCGTAATCTTATTAAAAGTTTCTACCTGCGAGTGGGCGATGCACAATACTATTTCAATTTATAACTTTAATGTTGTTTTGATATATCAGTTTTAGTTTCCGAGCCCTCTGTGCAATATAGCAGCTGAGTTTAAAAATTTCAAATTATATATCTTTGGTATATTACTTACAGATTCAGATTTAGACCTACTATCACAGGATTCGGCATTCGATTCCAGAAGTGGATCCAGCAGATATGGTAATTTGATTTGAAACAAAAACATATACATTTTATATTTTTTACTTACGAGTATGACTACCCCTATGATGTTATGCCATGTATAATATACAATGCACATGTACTCTTAAAATAAGAAGTTAGTTAAAATAAAATGTGTGATCTAGGAATTAAATAAGTACTTAGTAATTTAGTAATTTTTAAAGACGGTACTTTTAAATGAAATTATTTTTAATTTTGAATTGAATAATCAAAATAATAATCTCATTTTCCATCAGGTCAATATAGTTTGTCTAGTGCGCAATCTAGGAGCAACGTAAGCCAAGTTAAATCTGTGGCTAGTGTCATGACGTACCAAAGCTTTTTAACCGTGACTGATCTTTTAAAACCAGGTTCAAGATTGTTTCAGGTAAATAGCATTTCAGTAAATATTTTAAATGGATTATAAGTAGTATTCTGCTCACGATTTCGTTTATTGACATAATTCACAATAAATTTTTTTTTCACCACCTCGCCTAGCGACTCCGTTCTGTTACTTATTTTCCGCCAGACTCCGTTCTGTTGCCCATTTTCCGCCATTTCTTCGGGACATTGTGTGTTGAGCCGCGGAATTCAACGCCACGCAATGCCTCAAATTCGGCGGAAAGTGGGGAATGGAAGTGGAACTGAGTGTCTTAACACTAAGTTACCAAGTTCCCTCTGCCTACCCTGCCATGTGTGGGATGCAGCGTAAAGCTGAGTATGAATATGTATTCCTGTTGCTGTTGTTACAATACGTATATAAAACAGGAGAAAACAAATATTTAAGGGGTCACATATAAAAGAAATGTGATTTTGTTAATTGCTTCTATAGATTATGGTATCGAACTCTATGTACATAAGTCTGAATCGCATTTATTTTTAGGGTTATTTATAGCTTAAAGCATATTTCTGGACAAAGAAATGTCAGATTACATCACTGCCTCATCCCTTTTCAAGCTGCTTAGCGTTATTGTGCACTGAGTATTACGGTGGATACCACGCTTAGTGAACCTAAAAACAGTAATACGTGTGTTATTTGTTCAACAATGGAGTTAACTCATATTTTTATATTTCAATTTATTTTTTACTAGAGAGTTATTTCAATAACTGAATCTGGTTAAAATTCGGCTTAGTCTTGTTTTAACAAAGTCAAAGTATAATGTAACTTGAAATGTTATTATTTTCATTAAAAAATAAAATAAAAACAAAAAAAGATTACGTTACGTTTTCATACTTATATATATATATATTAATAAATAATTAATATTTACTTTAAGGGTTTTGGATACCTCACTTGCATTATGGCTGTTGCTAATTATGTGTTGACTTTGTATGAAATAGTCACTCTCAATGACTGTTATATCATATTCTGGTTACAATCTATATTTGATATATATTTTTACGTCTACCTTTATTTATCAATGCATCAGGTGAGTTTTCTTTAAATATTCATTTTTTTTCAGCTACACGCTATATCCAGAGCTTGACAGAGTAGGTAGAAGGAACTAGGAAAACTAGTGTTAAGACACTCCGTTCCTTCCCCACTTTCCGCTGAATTTGAAGCGTTGCTTGTTGAGTGGCAGAACTTGACGCCGCGATTTGCCTTGTTACCAGAGCGAAAAAACATGATATATAAGATAATTTGAAGATATTAAATATTTCCAACCGTCAACCTGTCGCTTTTATAGTCACACTCTTGTGACCCTGCACCACAACGGGTCTACTAGTATTGTTATAATGAACATTTAAAAAAATCACAATTTTTATTAGATTAAATAATGTACGCGTATGTATGGATATTTTAATAAATAAAAATATATAGCTATCATTTTTCTTTCTATTATATATTCTTTATAAACACCCTTCGAAATTCGAACAGATCACAATTATTATACTTTAGTTATTCAATATACATATTTTCTAAAATATATGGTGAATGTGAATATAAAAGATAGCTTCTATTAAACTGATATAAAAATATCGTTTCTCAGGGATTTGTGAACAGACATGGCAATCTCATAATAGAGCCATCTAAATGTCGCGCCAGATATTACAGGCACAAACTATGGGTGTGGTTGGATTTAATAACCAATTTCCCTTTTGAATTATTCGGATTTTGTTTTACGTAAGTGTTTATTTACGAGTAGTTAATAATATAATATTTCTTAAGTTTATTTTTATAAGTATGTTAGGTATATATACAGTTCTTGGTTTTTTTTTAAATAGTGTAATGAAAATTATTTTTACTGAGCTTTATGCTGTATTCCGCACATGGCAGAGTAGACAGAGGTAACTTGGAAATCTAGTGTTAACACACTCCGTTCCCCTTCTGTTGCCCACTTTCCGCGGAATTTGAGGCTTTGCGTGTGGAGTGGTGGAACTTAACGTCTTTGCCTTGTTAGCAGAGCGAGGAAATATGAAAACATTAAATATTTGATAAGAAAATATTAAATAATTCATTTCCTTGAGTGGAGATCGAGCCCACGACTTGTCGCGTACAGTCTACGGCACACGCTTGTGCCACTGCGCCACGACAGGCCTCACGAAGAGAGCGAGAGAGAGTGAGTAAAAATATTCTTCTTTGCAGAATTATTTTTTAAATAGAACATTTAATTTATTGTCTTGTTTAAACTTTATAGACAAATTTGCTCTTACTGGTTTAGTAAACTGGATTTGATTTTGTTGAAGAGGTTTGGATTCAGATTCTGACGTGTAAAATTCTAATTTGTTACTATATTTAAGTAATAAACTTAGTAAGAATAAAACTAATATTATTTATAAAAAAAAGTGAACATAACAAGCAAATGCAATCATTCGTAATTTCATTTTAAATATTGGATTATTTCTTTCCCAGAAATCCACCGCTTGCAATGCACTATTTACGAGCAAATAAATTATTCAGACTCAAATATTTGGTGGAGTTCTATCGCAAAACTTCTGCTGAGCTTACTAATAATTTAACAACACTGCAGGTATTCAGAATATATTTTATGTTCTATTTAATTATATTTATAACAATATTTGAACGTACAAGCGTTTTATAAAATAAAAATAACAATTTCAAAATATTTTTGCAAATAAAAATACGGTAAACCAAAATATTTGGACAAATTATCTAGCAACCAGCAATCGCTTTAGGCTATTGTGTATTATTATACATCTACGTGGAAGTAAGTGGGTGTTACTGATATGAATTACCAACAATGAAATATAATACTGTATGAGAAAATTATTGTCTTTTGTCAAAGATTTAATAAAAAATATATATAGGTACTTACATTCGAGTGACTTAAATGCGTCAATTTAATACTTTCAATGTAAATATTTAATGTTTTCATTTTTTCGCTCTGGTCACAGGGCAAAACGCGGCGTTGAGTTCCGCCACTCAACACACGACGCTTCAATGTCGGCGGAATGGAACGGAGTATCGTAACACTAGGTTCCGTCTGCCTACCCCCTGCTATGTGTGGAATACAGTGTGAAAATGAAGAAAGGTACTTAATACACGAGTTAATAAGAACTAGGAGTGGAGTCCTAAAAGGCATTAATGGTACTTGAGTTATATTTGCGTCATATTAAAGGTTCATAGAACCTTCTTATTTTCACTTTCACGCCGTATCTCGCACATGGCAGGGTAGACAGAAAGTACTCGAGAAACAAGTGCTAAGTCAATCAGTTTCGTTGCTCACTTTCCGCAGAACTTGAGACATGTTAAGCGGTGAAACTCAACGCCGCGGTTTGATCTATAGTAATTTTAATAAAAAGTATATAAAACAAATAAAAAAAAACGTTTTTTAAATTGCTTTGACAAATTAAAAACCAATTGTCAGTTCAATAAATCGGCAGCTTAGAAAAGGATTATATTTCATAAAACTATTTCTTGTTCACTTCACTATTTTAGCAAGGCTTTTGGATAAGAGTTTACATATCTGTATAATCCCGAAGGAAAGAAAATATACCTACTTTATTTAGGGACACCAAATTTTCGATAACCACACCACATCAAAACTTTCCACTTTGTGTTTAATAAATTGAATTTTCGGGTTAAAATAAAGTTCGAATGTATAATAACCACTTAAATCACTTATACTCATCTCAAAATGGTATATTTTAATATAAGTATAACAGATTGATGGTACTAACAGGTTAAACAGAGAGAACCTAGTATTAAAAGAGAAAAATGAAATGAAGATAATGGTATCCATTATCTTCATCCATTATCTTCATTTCATTTTTCTCTCTTAATACTAGGTTCTCTCTGTTTAACCTGTTAGTACCATCAATCTGTTATACTTATATTAAAATATACCATTTTGAGATAAGTATAAGTGATTTAAGTGGTTATTATACAAAGTACATAAATATTAAAAATCATTTTTGTATTAACGTGTTACCATCACCATGATATTAAAGATCATTAAGCTCCTCTCCAATATTACAACAATAATATATAACAAAGTATGCAAAACTCAGTAATGTATAAGAATTTTGATATAACGTAAACAGATGCTACAAATGTTTGTGCGGGATCAGTGGTAAGCCAAATTAACCTTGCGGTTTCTCATAGCGATGTCGTATATCTATGTTACTCACATGCTACGTTCTTGTAATGTAGATTGTGTTCATTATATTCTTTATATTAATTATAATTATTTATGTATGTATATTTCAGATTTTATTATTTAAATACAAACATTTTGATGGTGGCTCAGTAAAAATATACTAGCGTGAATGTAAATACTTATTTTAAAAAACATATAAACAATTCAACGTAGCTTGAATCTGCGCCTGTTAGAATCAGCCCTAGCGCTCTGATCAGTCGAAATTCTTATACGCTTGTTACATCTAATTAATGTTGTTGGTATATATATAAGGAGATTACTATTTCCACAGAGAATGCTATTTTTAAATATTTTTAGTTTTTAAAGTGGTACACCACATATGGTAACTCCTTAGAATTAACGACATCAATATTTAATATTGAATCTAATACAAATTCTCGTTTAATTTTTCAGTCGACAATGACGGTCTTCATAGTTATTTTAGTGCTTCACACTCTAACATGCTTGTGGCTAGTTACTCTTATAGCGACTTCGCCCTTCAACTTATTAAGGACCGTTAAACTTTATTTACTTGACGAGTAAGTACTACACTTTTTATAGGGTTACATTGCAAAAGGATGCTAAGAGCATCTTAAATTTATTAAGGTCTTCATGTACTACATATTTCGACGTGCTTTACGTCAGTAACTTGCAGAACTTACTCTCACTCAGCTTCACGCGTGTCCTGTCAAGTGCGGGATAAATCCCGCACTTGACAGGATAGGCAGAGGAAACTTGGGAACCTAGTGTTAAGACACTCCGTTCCTCTTCTATTCTGCATTTTCCGCCGAATTATAGGCATTGTGTGCTGAGTGGCAGAACTCAACGCCACGTTTTGCATTGTTACCAGCGTAAAGAAATGAAAACATTAATTATTTCATTTGAAAATATTCAATATTTTATTTCCTCGTGTAGGGATCGAACCCACAACCTATCGTTTACAGCCACACGTTTGTGCCGCTGCGCCACGACAGGCCTTAATTTGCAGAAAATATCCATTATAGTACAAATGCTAATTATTTGTATTTATGATTATAAGCGGGATAGTTGTGGGTTCAATTTGCACTTTAGCTTATGCTTATTTTCATACTGTGGACAGATAAAGGACAGTTTTGAAATAGTCAACACTCAAAATATGTACAAACATGTTTAATTTGTTCGTTCGTTTTATTATAATTAATTGTTAATAATATTTTTAGCTTCACGATGCAACTTAATGTGTAAAAGAACGGAACGGAGTGTCTTAAATACTCCGTTCCGTTTTCGATTTTTCTCGAAACTTAAGGCGTTGTGGCCTTTAGCATGTCAATTGGCGGAATTCAAAATATTAAATATTTAAATTTTTGTCGAGTTGAAATTGGACCCACAGACTGTCGTATTTACAGTTGCACTCTTCTATGCCAGCGCCACTAAAGGCCTCACACAAATGTATAATTTACTATAGTAAGATTACACTTAAAAAATATATTTTTTATGTCAATTCAATATTTTAGCGATTCACCCCAACGTGAGTGGGACTTTACAACTTCCTTTTACGTGGTAGTAGCTGAACTAACATCAACTGGGGGCGATGAATTTGTTTTAGAGCAATTACTTCCTATGATAATTCTTGCTATATGCCTCGTTTGCGGTAAACTGTTAGCTGCTACGGTCATAGCCACTGCAATGCAAATGGCGTATTCTAGTAAATACGCTCTAAATGCGTATGAAAAAATCACCAAAGAACTTATTGATGTTTTGAAAAATCAAGGACTTTCCAGTATGCTTAATTTTATTTTCTAGTGCTATAATAATAATACACGAGATTTTATAATTTTTATAAACTATTAAAACTTTGCTAATTGTATATTTATATATTATATATGTTGTATCCATTATCTGCTACTGAGTATTTAACTGGCATTATAAACAATATTTATGAAGTGTTGCTCGAAGCTTCTTTCCCTATAGCGCAGTCAATTTATTAATAAGTATCTTAACATCAAAACGCAATGCCTCAATAATTTGGCGAAAATAAGGGAAATGGAAGTGTCTTAATGAGAAATGAGTGCAAATGCACTCTTATCTTGAGGCCTGTCGTGGCACAGCGGCACAAGCATATGATTGTAACCGACAGGTTCTGGGTTTGATTCCCAGTCGAAGAAATGAAATATTTAATATTTTAAATTTAAATATTAAATGTTTCATTTCTTCGCTCTGGCAATAAGGCAAAAGCGCGGCGTTGAGTTCCGCCACTCAATACGTAATGCATCAAATTTGGCGGAAAGTGAGGAATGGATGTAGAACGGAGTGTCTTAACACTAGGTTCCCGGGTTCCCTCTGTCTACCTTGCCTCGTGCGGGATACAGCGTGAAGCTGAAAAAAAATAACATTAGTTATCTAAGCAGAGGGTGCTTAGCGTGCTGAGTGCAGGATACTGCGTGAAGCTAAAAAAGAAAAAATAAATATATATTTTCTTGTTTTATGCTTTTAAAATAGATTCCAACAAAATAAATGTTTATAATATTTTCAACATGAAGTCTGTTTTTAGATTACCAATTGACGAAATTTTGGAAGTACACTCAACAACTATGGGTTACTGAAAGAGGAAGACAGGTATAAATAACTGTAACTTTAATATGATTTGTATGGAAAACGATTTGAGGCCGTATTGGCGTGATGGTGCAGCGTCTAACGACATACGGTCATTTCCATGGAAAAGATATCCCACTGCTGGGCAAAGGCCTCTCCCCATATATTCCACTCTTGACTTGTGATGGTTCAGTTCGTCTTTCCTTCTCCCTTTAAGTCTGCTGATTTTTCTTTATTTCGCGCAGCAGCATTAATTTCCACGCCGGTGATTTTTGGGCAAAAGCGTGGTGTTTCGGTGACTTACAAGATTCCCTCTACCAAAGTGGGCGATTAATAACTTTATTAAAAGTAGGTGATTATTTGATATGTACATTACCTGTACCATAAATTATGTTTTAGGCAGTAACGTCAAAGCTTCTGTTATAGGAAGATAATTATAATTATAATATACTTCAACACCTGCTTAATTGAATTCCACCATAATAATTATTATCGAAGGCTACTACATTATTTTATAATTAATTATCATTTAGGGAATAAATAAGCTATAGCTGGTATATATTATGTGAATTATCTCGTGTTCGGTGCTCCAATTTGTTTAAAAAATATATTAAATTTAATTCAAAAGTAATATGATATAAAAAACGTGAAAATGTGAAATTGCGAAACAAATAAAACCTTAGATATATATTTTGTGTATACATAGCACACTGGTTTATACTGGTCAGATCTCAGTCTCTTCACGCTGTATACCGCGCATGGCAGGTTAGCCTGAGGGAACTTGAGAACCTAGTGTTAAGACACTCCGTTACACTTCCGTTCACTACTCTTCGCCGAATTTGGGAAATTGTGTGTAGAGTGGCGGAACTCAACGCCGCCTTTTGCCTTGTTACCAGAGATAAGCCAGGCAGATCACATATCAAATATATCAATTATTGAAAGTTAAGAAGAATTAGTTTACATGCTAAAAAATCGCTTTCACGCACATAATAACATTTTATTTTCCGCTTTACGTTTGAGCTTGAAACTTTTTGTATTTGTATGGCGGAACTTTTTTGTCATCGTACTTTATTTTATAAAATGAAAGTAACTCATCAATCTAAGTGGGTATCGAACGAACAACGATCTAATTGCATCACGATGGCCTCACTGAATAAACTTAATTAAATAGACTAAAAAGGGGAAATATTTTTATCGTAAGCAGTTAATATGGAAATTTTTATACTAACAATTGAATATTTTTTGTTTTTAAAACAAAAACAGTGAGAGTTAATTTATTCAGCTGTTCATCATCAGAATATTTGTTGTAAATTATTCAGTAGAAATATTTGCAAAAATTTAAATTTGTTTGGAGAGTTTATTAATTTTGATTTTACGTCATTTAACTTCTTTTTAATTAATATTTTACATCATGATTAGAGATAAACTTAATAAAATGTCATAGAAATATAGTATAAGTGAATGACAGAGTTTAAAAGAAGACTTACAGTTCATAAAAAAGTACGCTAATTAAAAAATAGTGATTATTGACACATAATTGTAATTGTATTTTAAGAAAGTTCCATAAAAATAGTGAAATATAATTCAACTATAAAGATAAGAAGACAGAGAAAAAGATTTTTTCAGTCTCACGCTGTATCCCGGACATGGCACAGGCAGGGGAGATTTGGGAACTTAATGTTAAGACACTACGTTCCGTTCTCCACTTTCCGCCGCATTTCAGGCAATGCTTGTTGAGTGGTGAACCCAACGCCGCGCTATGCGTTGTTACCAGAGAGAAAACATTAAAATAATAAATATTTAATTTGTAAATATGAAATTTGACACATTTATTTTTCTCGAGTGGGGATCGAACCAACAACCTGTAGCTCACACGCTTGTGCTCCTGCGCCACGAAAGGCCAAAGGATTGTTTAGCCTCTGATTTTAATGTACGTATAAACACGTACAGCTTTTTAAAAAGACAATAAACTTTTTTATTTTACCTACAGGTATGTCCAAATACATTTCGGATATCCATTCCCAATATATAAAATTCGTTCAACTTATTAACTAAAAATTCTTTCGATTTCCTAAGTTACCAGCTTTGCTAGCAAAAACTCCGTACGTGCTCCGCTGCGACCTGATGTCTGCGATGTTCGGCCAACATTGCGGGGTTGTTACCTATTCGCTGACACCGGCGAACCGTTCCTTCGTCAGCTTACCGTGTTGCTAGATTACTCGGTTTATTTTCCAGGTGAGTTTTCTCTTGTTCAAACTACTTTGTTTTATAAGAAAAAATAAAAATGCTGCGCTTTTTTATTTTACTTTTTTTTCTTTACAGGAGCCCAAAATTATTTATGTGATTATGTTTTGTTTGTATAATATTAATTAATATTGAAAATTATAAATACTCGTAAACTAAACTTTTCTGCTCGTGTACTTTCTTTTGCTTTTACTCCTCATATTTCCATGAATATTGATTACTTATTCCTAATTTCTATTTAATATGCTTTTATTAGTTATTTATAACTACAGCTAACTAGAAATAAATGAAATGCGTTCGATCCTTATACGAAGCCGACGACTTGAAGTTGATAAATAGAGAAAAATGAGTTAGTTAATTGGTTCATACATCACTGTACAGAGTTGTAGGGGAGGCATCTAATAATTCTTATGCTGAACAAAAAATAATGCGAAGTCGTTATTTTCTTAGATATTATTCTTTCTTTTATACGTAGTTGTAATATAATCTTATTATCATTTTAATTTAATGGATTTCTAGTCATAATTTTACTCGTGTTTTTTAAATAACAATAAGATCTTTGTTGTGGATTCAGACAGTTTTTTACAGTTAAGGCAATGGCCAAACCATTTTTTAATTCAGTTTCCACTCAGAAAAATAATAGTACTTAAATTATTTTTATTTTCCCGGCGAGTCTGAGAATAACTCTACATTAAGTCTAGAAAAGTATACGCCTTAGTAAATATTTTGATAACAAAAATATTATTGCAATAGTTATTTACAATGCCATGTTCGTGATGCTGGTATGAAGGTGTGTGTGGCAGTCCATTTTCACAGATTTAGTAAACATGCTTGACGTAAACTTACACATTTGTATGTGCTATAAGTATATATGAGCTAGTTTGAAAGCAGTTCACTCTCCGCTCCTCAAATTTGAAACATTGCGTGGTGATACTTAGTGATATTGTAAGACTAACCTTGTCTGAGTAGTATTAATATACTAGAAATAAGTTTAATCTTAGTGCACCTATAACTTGATTACATCGAGTCCGTAATTCTTTTATGGGACAGGGTGTACGCTTTTACAATAGGATCCCAGAAATCGTCCGAGAATTTTCTATTTCGCAATTTAAAAAAGTTGTGAAAAGACGTTTGTGTGTTAAAGGTTATTACCAAATTAAAGATTTGATAAATGATAACACGCCTTGGGAATAAAATGCTCGCTCCAGGCTATTTCAAATATATCATTGTCACAATTAATTATATGATGTAAAATTTTGATTAAAAAAAGAGTTGAGTTTCTTTCGCTGGTTCTTCTCAGGTCTGAGGCAGTAACTTAAGTGAACTGGTGGTAAATTGTTTGACGTTCAAAAAATTAAGCTTGTAACTTTTTATTTTGAATAAGAATAAAAATATTTGAATTTGAATTTGAGTGGTGACATAAAAATAATTTATTCCCTACCTTCAAGCCCTCTGAGACGATTACGGTGTACCTACAATACAACTTTGATTTACATTTTCCACTAGAGACTCGGAAAATAGAGAAAAGCTATAGATAAATATTTAACATTGTGAAAACTTTAGTCCTCAATTTTGAAGTATATATTCCAGGCAATTACATAGTAGTAGCAGGTGATAGTGACGCCCGTATGCACTGGGTGGCGTTCGGAAATGTCTCAGTAGTATCTGTGCGACCTGATTTAACTGAAACTACACACGAACTGCTTGGACCTGGAGATATATTTGGCGTATTTCAAGGCCTCAACAGGGGAATAGGTCATTGTTTTTCCTATAGAGCTGAAACG
The DNA here is from genome assembly GCA_019049475.1 of Eueides isabella. Classification (NCBI taxonomy): domain Eukaryota; kingdom Metazoa; phylum Arthropoda; class Insecta; order Lepidoptera; family Nymphalidae; genus Eueides; species Eueides isabella. The sequence goes on from CM032390.1 coordinate 5,493,164, forward strand.
AAGGTATTTTAATAATGAGCAACATCTTTTCTTTCTTTCAATTTATAATAGATTTTACACTTGAAATTCATTCTTTTATGCATAATTTTAGTTGAAAAAAATTTCGTGATACAAAGTAAGTTGATGTGAGTATTATTGAAAATTTGAATTATTAAATTAATAAGTTATTTAAAAGTATAATATTTTAAAATTATTGTAATTTGCTTATAGCTTATGTGGATTAAAATAATAAAAAATATTTGATGGTAGAATTTTTGTAATATTATTAAATTACTCTACTTAAATTATCTCACATAATAGGACAAAATATAGAAAGAGAGAAAATCTAATATCATTAATATCATTTGATCATATTGACTGGTGGAACTCAACGCCGCAGTTAAGAGCTAGAGCCAGAAAATCCTTCCCCATTCTATCGGTTGTCACTGGGTCATGCTAACCTCCTAATCATATATTGTCTTATGAAAACAAATTTGTTCATATTGATATTGAAATTGATCTTTTTAATATATTGCAGGTTGCCATAATTACTTTAAGCTTGGATTCATGGATCAACATTTTACCAAACTTTCCAGATGCGGAAAAAATCATTTGGGATAGATCAGAGATTTTGTTTACAAAAATATAATATAATACTTCCAATGCTATTTTATTTTATATTGGCTTTACCAATATTTTTACAAGCTTTTATTATCTTTGGATAGCGGAAATTGGCAAAATTCTAAATTCTCCCTATTGAGATACCAACTAGAAAAATAAGTCACAAGAATATAGTAATCATTTATAAATAGTAGAAAGTAAGCGTATAGGAGTTTCGACGTAGCTTGATAAGATCGTTTGGTGTTCAGAACGCTTGGAGAGATCCCAAAAGGCGCGGGTGCAAATCCAGCTACGCTTATTCTTTTTTCGGCTTCAACCGCCTGAGATGTAACTTCACGTGGCAGGGTATGCAGAAGGAACCAGAGAGCCTAGTATTGAAGCACTTCGTTCTGTTCCCCACTTTCCATATAAGTATAAAATATGAATAATATCATGTCAATTATTTTTATCGTTGATAAATGAGTTATTTTAAAGAAATTTAAAGTAAAATGGAATTCGTTTAATACAGCTCAGGCACGAACTCGCAACGAAGCGGTTAAACACTATCGATTCTATTAATGTGCTCTGTAATACGTAGTTTAATTATTATCAGCCGCTGTTGATACAGCCGAATTCTCAGCACACATATTAATTTACAGAGGTATTCAATTGAATTAATAGGAAGATTGTTAATAATCGAAAGTTTATTTTATGGTATATTTTTTTATATTTTACATCTTCTTTATATACATTGTTTCGTCTAGATGTCATTTCATTTTTCTCTTGCTATTTGAAATCTAATTTAATTACGTATTCTTTTTTTGTAGTTGAATTATCTTAAAAACGTGATTTACTAAGTAAGTATTAAATTGGTACTTGAATTCTTTTCTGATTGCCTACATGATACACTTATTGAGATATAAGCGTGTGACTGTAAAAGCGAAGATTGTGGGTTCGATTCTCACTCGGATGAAATATTTTATATTTTCATTTTTCGCTCTGGTAACCAACCAAAACATAGTGTTGAGATTCGCCGTTCAGCATAACGCCTTACTAATTCGGAGTAAAGTGGGTAATGAAAGTGTTTTAACGATGACGTGTCCTAACGGAGAAACGGAGTGTCTTAACACTAGGGTCCCAGGTTCCCTCTTCCTACATTGGTATATGCGGGTTACAACGGTAAGCTAAAAAAAACATTATTTATAAATAAATATCAATATAAAATTTAGTATTTTTTATAATGCAATTTAAAAAAAATCTAATAAATTTAGTAACGTTTATCAATATATGCAAACGTTTTTTCACATCAGGTACTAATTGTAACAATTTAACATACAAATGAATGGAATCCGCTTAACAATTCCAACGTGAGCTTGTGTAGCGGTTAAATAATATCGACGGTACAAATGTATTGAATCTACTTCAACTTGAATGTACGCAGATTAATTCAATATCGGTTTATGAATATTCGCTGTGGTAAGTACCTATACTAGTAGAACCACTGGTTTGGATAATACCTAAATATATAAGTTTTATTTCAATTTAAGGCTGAATCCCGCGCTTAGCAGAGTAGGGTACTTGGAAACCTAGTGTTAAGACACTTCGTTGAGTTCTTCACTTATCGCCGAATTTGACGCCTTAGGTGTTGAGTGGCGTAACTAAACATCACGATTTACCTTTTTTCCAGTGAAAAACAATATAATTTCTCTTCTATGGATCAAAATCAAAACTTATTATATCTTATATGTTTACAATCACACGCTTGTGCTATTTTATCACGTCAGGCCTCGCAAATATACATATTACTAATATTGAACATGATTGAATGTTACTGCATGTTAATATGACGTATTTACTTCTACAAATATTAGGTTAAAAGACTTTACATACTGAAAAATAAAAACATGTATGAGTACTCATACAGAAATTATGAACTCGCCACGCAATTCCTCAGATTAGGCGGAAAGGTGGTGATAAACGGAGGGCTTCCCAAGATACATCTGCCTACCCTGTGTATGTGTGCTGAAGATACAGCGTTAAGCTGTAATATATATATATATATATATATATATATATATATATATATATATATATATATATATATATATATATATATATATATATATATATATATATATATATATATATATATATATATATATATATATATATATATATATATATATATATATATATATATATATATATATATATATATATATATATATATATATATATATATATATATAATATATATATATATATATATATATATATATATATATATATATATATATATATATATATATATATATATATATATATATATATACAAGCACAAATTTTCTACTTTAATATTATATTGTATACTAGTTAATTTAGTCAAAAAATTTTAACTACTTAAATTGAATAATTAAAATAAATCGAATAATTAAAAATTATCTAATCATATTTCATTTTTTCTTTCTATTTATGATATCCATTTAAACAAATACAATATCAGCAGAGTCCAACATTTAAAATACAAATATAAAGTGGAAATAAGCTCAACTAGAATCAAACACGCCCCAGCAAACGTGACACTGGGTATTAAAGCTTTATATGGACTTCCCAATGCATTCCGTGAGAATGTGAACCAAAGATAACTTTAGCACAGATAATACCTTAGTCTATAATAGAACGTGTTCAAAAGCTGTACGTGGATAATGGACTGAGTCCAATTAATTGCATTAATGTTGTACTAATAAATTACTGTATACATTATATTTATTTTTAACTTTTATATAAAGCCTTTATTTTAGGCCATTGTGCTTGATTGTAAACGTGATGGTCGGAAGATCGAAGCCCACTCGGGGACTTAATTATTTTTATTTCATCGCTCTGGTAGACAAAATGTGGCATTGAGTGGGCCATTCAATAAGCAGTGTGTCAAGTTCGGGTGAAAAATTAATAAGGAATTGTCTTCGAAGGTTAGGTTAGTATCTTTTGTTTGCTTATTCCGTTTATATACAAGACATAGCATATAGTTATAAAAAAAATTAAATATTAAACCTTTTGAAATATTTTATATTAAATGATAGTAATACATACATAATTTCATATTGTGCTTTTAGATTTTATTTTTAAAACTCCTCTAACTTACGCTATTTGGGTGTCTGACCAAAGAGAATATTATATTTTGCTTAGTAAAGAAGGCAGGCAATCGTTGCGTACAGTAAAAGGTTTAATTAAACTAATATTATATCAATTTCAGATAATTTCTTAAAGATATCAATATTTACTTACTTACAAATAAATGAATCTTAATGTTATAATGAAGGCTAGTTCTACAAACATGTATGTCAGTACACTCAGCAATAAACTGAAATAAGAAACACGTAAATTTAGACGCTAGCACAGGAAAATGACGTAATTCGTCTAGTACAAAACTTTTTATATTACTTCTTCTTTGTATATTTGCTTAGGTCCGACGATTTGGCCTTTGTCATATATATAAAAGTGTACAATAACGCTACATGGCATGGGAAATGAAACTATTATAAAAAACCAAGGTTCTTTTATATATATAAAAGAACCTTGGTTAAGTTGTCATACAATTCATAAAAATTGAGGATCATTAGTGAATTATGCCAGGCCATACTACTCCTTTTGCGTTAACTTGCACTTAATTCATAATTTTCCCAGAAAGCATTCAATACTACAGCGTTTCACGCTGCGTCATATCTGCTTTGCATTATCTTTGAGCAAACTCAGTAAAAGGATTTTTTATATATAATAAAATTTCTTATTTTAAATATATAGCAAAGCTCTTTTTTAGGAAAATACAATATGGCATTGTATTACTTAATAAACTCTAAAAAACCGTAAAATTCAACCAGAAATTTCTAGCTTAGACACTACAATATAATATCAAGTCGTACATATTCACGTAAGTTAATATGCACGTACGTAAATATATTAAACTACATATATCAGTTCCACTTAGATATGAAAAGTTATTAACCCGGAGCAGATAGAGACCGCTCATCAGTAGTTAAACCAAGCTGGGATCGACTTAGTGGTCTTTTCCCATCAGATCGGAAGTTTCTAACTTACAGCGAGTGGTGCACTAACGTTCACTACATGATGGTCTGTTTGAAACATTCCACGAGTTGAGTAAGTAGTTACACTAAATATTGGCCAAGAACAAATATATTTTTTATTATGCATTATACATTTAATATATATGTACGGAATATAAGCCTATTTTATCTGTTAATTGTTCTTATTAATTTTACATTTTATTTTACATCATTAATTTCAACTACGCTTTTTTGAGAAAAATCTACAGACAAACGGACCACAAACGATCTTTTAAAGATTTATTTTCCCCTTTGGAGTTAAGATACCCAAATTAGGAATTACTGTACTCATAATTATTTTTTGTTTAAAAATACGTACAGTACATATACGTACAGAACATTTTTTTATCATTATTTCGTCTATTATTAATTGATTGTCTGTTATTCGAGTCTGCTTTTTTTTAAGCTTCTTGTTAGGTAAGGAGCAGGAAACTATAAACATAATATTAAGACACCCCGTTCCTTACAGTAGATGTTAAGTGACGAAATTCAATTTAATTCCGTGCTTGTTTGCCTTGGTATGAGTCAAATCGCGACGTTAAGTTTTGCCACTACCAACACGCAATGCCTAAAAATCGTTAAAAAGTGGGGAAAGTCAAGTCATAATACAAGGTTCCCAAGTTCCATCTGCCTGCCCTCTCATGTGCCGGATACAGCGTAAAGCTACAAAAATATATTTAAACCATATTATTATATGTAAATGTAAAGATAGCATCACATGCAGTTTAGAGATTGAAACCGTTCCGTCCACGGCTAACTTTGCGCAAGTTGACGTTATAGTTGGTATTAAGTACAAACTTGTTAATACATTTTATTTTACCAGTATTATACATATTACGTACCTTTACTTGTTAAATGTAAATATGGGCAATATTTACACCATTTAACCATCTCCAGCGGCTTCACAGAGTGAAATCAAAATAACATTCAAACGATTTATAGGATATAATATGAATTTGTTCAATAAATATTGTATATTTTGCAATACAAATATAGAATATCCAATACATATATCTTTTGATTTCTGAAATTATTGTGTTTAACCTAACACATTGAGATACATTATAACAAAATTGAATATGTACATAGATTTAATAGTTCTAGTGTAAGATATAGTTTGAGTTACCAACGTAACTTACCAACATTAATTAAGTAAGTAGAAGCGCTTCACTGTCGTGAGATAAAAATTTCAAATTTGTAATCAAATTAAAAACTTAAATACGAAATATATATTTTTACGCTCATACTATAACTTTGGAACGTAACGTAACGTTATGTTCCTAAGTTACAGTATGAGCAAGTGGCAGAATTCAACGCTTTGTTTCGTTACCACAGCATAGAAATTAAAATATTCTATATTTTATTTCTTCACATGTCGATCGAACCCACAGCACGTCGTATTCTCGCACGTCGCTGAGACAGGCTTCGATATCATTATATAGTTTGATTAAAACTAAACTCCCCTCATTCTTGGTGAGATATATCTGTTCATTATTGTTTATTATACACGGTGTAATAAAGTTTCACGCGAGGAAACATTTATTTAATTAGAATTAATGGTGCCATTCATCTCTGTCACAAAATCTATTACTTTTCAAATTTTTCATAATAGGCTATGTACTTTGTTTCGTCCGCAATTTTTTCATATAATTTAATATAATTTAACAATTTAATATTTATAAAAAAATTAATAATGAATATAAAATATTATAAAAAAATCTTTTATGACTTTGATCTGGCTTGATGATATGCCTTCATATTAACACCTCTCTACGAAGCCAGTGTAAGCGTAAAACTATGAATTTTTAATGAACTTACCAACTGCTATATGCTAAGTTGCTCATATTTATTCAAATTGCTATGAGCATTATCATAATGTTACTGTCTCCGAACTTCTGAGTTCAGCTTCACATTTGTATATATAGGTAGGTCAAGCATATTTGAGAATTCTCTTTAAACGAAATGTTTCAATACCTAATTGCATCTAACTTTATTTTTTTAAAAAAATTAGCTTCACTCTGTATCCCGCACATGACAAGGAAGAAAGAAGGAACTTGAGAACCTAGTGTTAAGACAGTTCGTTTCACTTCCATTTCCCACTTTCCACCGAATTTAGGGCACTGCGTGTTGAGTGGCGGAACTCAACGTCGCGTTTTGCCTTCTACCCAGAGCGAAGACATGGAAACGTACCGCTGCGCCATGACAGACTTAAAAATATTTTTTTTCTTTAAAAAATAATGATTGTTTGTTAAATATACGTAGTTAAAACTAATATTTATAGACGAACGATTATTTATTGGATAGGTACATTCTTCAACATATGACATGTTGAATTGTAAGTTACTAACAAAACAAATCGTTTTTAACTTTACTCTGCCCCGCAATTAGCTGATTATACAGAGGGAGACGTGTTAAGACTTTTCGTTCCCCGCTTTTCAATTTATTTTCGATATAATAGTATTAAATGTCACAATAATACACAGTAGTTTAGCTCGTAACCATAGAGTAGAAATGAAAGTATAGAATATTTTATTGCACTTAGAGTGAATTAACCATAACCGTCGTTTTTACGCAGTCACCATGTGTGCTATGACGCCTGTCTTTTTATATTGGCAGTAAACCACGAATTCTACAAACAGAAATGAAATACAAAATTGCGAAAAATCCCTACAATTAATAATAGCTAAAATCTCGGAAACCAAGATTTCTTTATAATTTTTTTTCATGGATGAGAATAGCATTGCAAGAGTTGATATCTATCAATCAATTTACAAACATACATTCATACTTCACGTGAAGCTTATAAAAAACATATTTAATAAAGAGGTCTGTAGTATCGCAGGTGCACAAGATGTTGTGACAGGTTGTGGATTCGATTCCTACTCCAGAAAAAGAATATTTATTATATTTCCTCGCTTTGGTAACTAGGTTAAATACTGCTTTGAGTTACGCCAGTCAACACGCGATGTCTCATGATATCTGTGGAATGTGGGGAACGGAAGTGGAAATGAAGAGTCTTAATACTAGGTTGCCAACTTCCCTTTGCCTGCCTTGCGAGATGCGAAATACGTAAATTTCAACTTGAATTTCAATATCTTTTAAAAGGCTTATTTAGTAACCCACTGATTTGGTAATGTAATTCTTCTTTCACTTGCTTATTACAAGTGTGTATTTTACAAGAAATTGTTAATGTTTAAGATAAAAGTTGAATCGTGAAGAATACTTCTCTCCTGTTTTTTAGCTATAATTTAACATTTAAAAACGAGTTTAATATGTTTTATTTAAGTTTTATGCAGTAACTCAATTATGTAGCAAGGTAGAGAATCTGGTGTTAAGATACAATATTATCTTCGTTATAGACCGAGGATTTGTTGTAGAGTAGAACGCCGCATTTTGCCTTTTTACCTACCCCTCGAGAAGAAGCAATTATTTTTTTTTCCTTGACTGTCATCGAAGCCACAACCATAGCTTACAATCAGGCGTAATCCTACAGCCTAACAATGGCCTTTGTACGAGAATGGAGAAAGTAATATATATATAACAACAAAATTATCTTTATAATTATACTTTTCACAATTAATGTTTTTAATATTGATGACAATTATTCAAGAGTGCTTTAATAACACTTTACATTCGAGGATAACTTTTAAAAATATATATGTACCTACATACATAATTATGTATGTTCATTGTACAGAAAATATCACGTACAGATTATTTCTACCATTTTAATAATAATTAGCTCCACTCCCTTATACCACAAACAGCAATAAAAATGACATTAAATACCCGCAATTACTTTTAGTGTCGAGTTAAGTCATAATACTAAAGTAAAACAATCTCATTACAGGTAAGTAGAGTCTAAACATTAGGGGCGGATTTTTTTTACGATTTGCAATAAGAGAGCACACAATTTGTCGTTCACATTAACGTGTGGCACAAATCATGCTCTCGATATTTTATAGGTTTTAATTTTGGTGTTTTATGTTGTGATAACATCTGTAGAGTAATGGCGACGGCAGCCTGCGAGGCTTTATGACACCCAGTTTATAGCATTGGTGGCCCACGTCCTTGCTGTTTCATAACTAAATTGCCTAACATAGCTTTCTGAATATATATTTAATATTTACCTACAGTAAACTTTATTTCAGCTCGAACAAACCAGTAAATTGAGAACGTTTCATCACGTTAACGAATACTAGAGTTCTTTTGAACGACGAACAAAATTGTTAACTGACTTCCCTGTACAATTTAAATGGCAATTTCAAATAGTGGAGTTGCAAAATATGCAATTTAACTTTAGAAACGCAACAGTATTGGCGAAAGAACGAGCGAAATATTTCATCAAAATGCAAAACAGCACAATTTCAGCCACGTACAGGAGAAAGAACTGTATTAACCGGACGCTGGGAAACGGATGATTCGATTTGCATAACTCGTTCACATCGCCGGGTAACCTAATTTCAGCTGACGGGTTAACACGCTGAAACATTGTCGAATGTTGATTTTTTTTCGAGATATCAATATTTTTTATCCTATTATATAATTAAAATGTTGTCGGAATGTTTGCAATGTTTATTTTTGACTTTTATTAAAAATCTCTTGTCTACTTAAGAAAGAGGGTTGTTTGTTTGACATGTCTCACATCTGTAATTTTTAAGATATAAATATCCACAAATTTTTGGAAAGAACTAATTCAGTATGTATGTTGCAGAAAAAAGATATTCTTTCTTGAGTCATGATGCGTTGCTCTAGCTTTAAGAATAGACGTGCTGAACACTAGTAGACGTTAATAAGTTGAAAATACGATGAATAATTTAGAACATTATTATATGCAATTTGAATACCAATAAGACAAAGTAATAACTGAATAGCAATCAGAGTAATAAAATAAAAAAACATAGACGATGATATATTTTATAATATCATTTTAAAGTTCTCTTCTCTTAGCTTCACGCTGTATCCCGCACGAGGCAGGGTAGGCAGAGGGAACCCGGGAACCTAGTGTTAAGACACTCCATTCCACTTCCGTCCCCCCTTTCCGCCAAATTTGGGGCATTGCGTGTTGAGTGGCGGAACTCAACGTCACGCTTTGCCTTATTACCATTTTAAAGTTACAAGACAAATTGCGTCTAACATTTTATCTTTGTTCGAGTGAGTGAGTTTTTTTTCTTCTCCCCTTTGATATGATTGAGCTTGGAGTTTGGTGGGAGTAATAATGCCCGAAATACTGTTTTTTTTAATTTTTGTCTGTTTATTTGTTTATATGTGCGTTTCTAGGCGCTAATCTCAGAAACGGCTATCCAGATTTAACTTTCCCTCAGCATTAAGTATTTGTTTTATTTCAATGGGTTTATAAATAAAAAAAGTTACATCAATTTATAATAGGTTTTTGTGTTGTTCGGCAAAAACTAAAAACTGTATCAAAATATTCATTTACTTAGCTGAAAATTTAGTTTGCAATGTATAAACATTTGTCTTTAGAGTAATAATGTATTAGAAAAAGAAGGTAATTAAGTTTAGTAAATAAAATAGTGTAATACAAGCATCCGAATCCTCAGGTGGGTGGCTAGTATTTAACATTTCCATTTCGTCGCTCTAATTACAAGACACAGCGCGGCGTTGTATTCCGCCACCCGAGACGTAATGCCTCAAATTCGACGGAAAGCAGGTAACACGGTGTTTTAACACCTAAGTTCTGTCTTCCTACCCTGCCATGTGCCAGATACAGCGTGAAGCTAAAAAAACCACCTTTACAAAAACGTAACAAAGTACAATTGTAACCAAAATTAAATTTATACACTATTACCAAAACTACAACTTTTACAATTGTCTACGAGTAATAAATCAGAGTAAAAGAGCGTCATATACTTCAAATTGAGTTCTATCTAGGTTATCCTTAGGGAGAAATAAAGTCTTTCCTGAAGTTTCATAGTACATTGTTATCTTTTACCTTTATTCCGCCGGCAAAACTGCCATCCTTATTTTTCATTCAGACACAAGAGCTGAACAGTTACCATTAAAAGGTCCGACGTTTGCCCCTAGAGAGCTCTTTCATCGGTCCGAGAGTGTATGTGTAATACGAGTACTATATACACGGAGTTAAAATTTATAGACAAACCTATCATTTTATTCTGATAAAAAAATCGTTTCTTTATTCTTGTCATATGATTTTTTAATGACGAAATGGACCATTTCTGACTAATTGTAGATTTTAAATGGAAATGCCTATTTAAACAATGTGAGTAAATAAAAAATATTTAGGGTGTAGTTAACACAAATTTTATTACGACGAAGTCTAGATAAGTAACTAGATGACAAGCGCATTTCTAATTGTTATGTCATCGTGAAACTTGCAAATTATAGGTATACTCGATTACATTACAATATTAGGATAACACTGACCTGGTCTTATATTGGAAATGGAAGATTGCTGATGGTATCTTAGACTGAAACATAAGCGAAAACTTAAGCGTATATTTAGTTTTTTAAGCAAATTTATTTGTCTGTATAAAAGAGCGATAAGATAATATTTCTACGTCACAAAGATCGTAATAAATTAAAATAAAATAATAAACTACGCCATCATCTTGTAGGATACAATACATACACTTTATTGTATACTTTTATAAGCAAATACGCCGTTCACTGACAAAAACATACTTCCATTCAATTTAGAGGAAATGAATACTTGACACAATTCCAAATCAAAATTTTCACTTGCCGTACATTATGTTATATGATCTTTGTGAGCGTTTCGTAGCTCTTAGTACGTCACCCTCACTCTGCGTGCCGTGTGTGCGCGTCGCGACACCTGAGCAAAGATATCACCATGTTTGTACACTTTGCCTATTCACCGCAGATCGCATACAGATAGCTCCGTTTAGTCTGAGATTAAATTCGCCTAAAGAAACATCTCGAATACGTTTCTCTTGAACAAAAGACACAAAATTGCGCTGGAAATTAAAGTCCTAATTACGACCGAATGCCATTTAATCATCTTTTATTATTTATTTCGTCTTTTCAAATTTCTTTTATTCATTACTAATGCCGTTTTAGGTCTTTGAAATGGATTTTCTTTGTTTAGGCGTACATTTAAGAAGTTTCTGGGGTAATAATATAAAATGTTTATGTAGTAAAAACATTTTACATTCAGTCATATCTACTATGATGGAAATTGGTACCTACTTTTTTATGTAAAAAAAACGTTTATTGATTTTTCTTTGGAAGAAGCTTTCTTTCTTTTCTTTCAAATAGAACTAAGAAATAAAACATAATACAGATAAATATTTATTATACAGTATAGATAAATATTTATTTAGATGTATAAAAATCTGAATGCAGCAGAGTTTAAACCCGCGCACGAATATCCTTAGATTTACCGTTTGACAAGAGAAAATGCTATTTATTCGATATTTTTTCTTTTGTTATAGTGTTAATCTATGCTTGGGAAAAAAATACTTATTTTTAAAACTTAAAAAAAATCATACCTATATCATTTAAATAATCGTTTTTGGCAATTTACATTTTTCAGTCTTTTCAATTTCATATGATTTTTTTTCTTGTATCTTTTGCAATTACATTTAATTTTCTAGCTTTCTCTAAAATTAAACTAAACCAAACTACTACTAGCTAATACTAAAGTGCTAGGTGAGCCAGATTCGCTTTGTGCTACTCAGCAAGAGCTATATATACTTACGTAAAATATATCTTTTAATTTCATTTTCGTTCCATTTTCTATTGATCATCTAATTAAATAACAATAATATAATAAGATTACAGTTTTCTAAAGACTTTTTTAATTTTTTCCAGTAAAGTTATAATAAAATAAAATCATTACTATTGCAAAATATTAAAATGAATAAACAATTATCCAAGCAATTAAAATTCAAAGAGTTTACTTCGATTCTCAAAGAAGGGAATCATCTAATTAGACATTATGTCCGTTACAGTTCTGAAAATCCTTTGTATTGCAGAATTTTATGCGTTCTTTGTTCCTAGAGCGCTTTTAAATATTTTCAAGTATTGCAATTTAAATCTTATTTTCGACAGGTTTAAGTAAGTTTTGTTATGGACTTGTTTGTAAATATTAAGCTTGTGACAATCGGCATAGGGCTCTGAGAAGCTCCTGCACTAACGAGCCCCCCGCCCCCTCATTTTCATTTTATCAGAGCACCCACCTTTACTATTTACATTTTTATTCAGGCAAACTTTTATTATAAAGTGGCATTACAAAGGAACATGTCGATGATTTTGATACTTTTTTGTTTTGGTACGAAATTTTAAATTGTTTTAAGAATATTTTATAAGAATATGATGCCACGTACGAAATTAAAAAATAATATATATAAAACTCGACAGCATAACAATGATAAGGAAGGAAAAATAGACCTGATAGTTTTAATTACGAACAGTCGCAATTTATTCCTTAACCAATAAAATCTTCACAAGAAGCCTTGTAAAACTTAAATAAATCTCGAATGTTAATCTCTTAATTAACTAATTATTGCTCTTTTTTTCCTTTTTAGTGTTACGTAGACGGATTTTTTGTGTTTTCCTTATTGCAAAACGCGGCGTTGAGTTCCACCATCCAACACGCCATGCCTCAAATTCGGCGGAAAGTGGGGAACGGAAGTGGAATGGAGTGTCTTAATTCTAGGTTCCCAAGTTCCCTCTGCCTACCCTGCCATACGCAGGATACAGCGTGAAGCTGAGTTTTTCTTATTTTTTTCTGTTCAGTTTATTTTAGACTACCAAATTTTTTAAGTATACCTGTTATAAATATAATTTTATTTTATACACTTTAAAATGGAGTACTGTTCCTATCTCTAGGCGGGATCAGTAGCATACATAAGCATAAGCCTGAGCCTTTTAACTCAGTCCAAAGGGAGCTGTGAGACTTGTCGGCGATCCTATACTTACGATAGGTATTGAGCCCATAAGCCTACGAAAAGATTTTACTTTTTAGTGCATGCTTTATCGCTTGTTCCGAGGAATTGTTTGAAATAGCGCCCACCGCCACTTTTTACCATAGTACCGCGCGCCGTCGACAGAGAGTTCACGCTCACACGTTGGAGCTAAAATGGTCCCGCCCAGTTCTGTTTCGGAGGAATTTCCTCACAGATCATCCGATTGTGGAATGAACTCCCCCCTGCCGAAATTTTTCTTGTGAGCTACAGGAGATTCTTCAAGAGGGAAATAAATAGATTCCTAAAGGATTTTTTTCAGCCACTATCGTAGTATATTAAAAAGAATACTTGAGCTGCTAAGACGAACCTAATACTAATAATACCTTAATCATGTAAATCTGTTCATTGGTTCTGGAGAATAAGATAATAATATACATACATACATACTTGATACATACATACATACTTGATACATCACACTTCTCTTTGAATCAGGTAATAATGACAATAAATAATGACTTGTTAACAAGCTTTTATTAGCTTCGGTCGTACCTATTTTTGTTTGTAAAGGAAACTTTGAACGTTATTTTGATAGACTTTGAAACGTCGAATTTATTTTAAATTGCACATTTATCAAAGACAGACAAGGCAAGATATTTATCTAAACTCGATGGCGGTTCAATAATACCAAAAAAAAATTATCGTAAAAAAATATAAAGGCGCTATTGTGGAAAACTTAAAGAGTGAAAATATTTTTTAAATTTAAATTAATACTGCTGCTACATACTGCCATATTATTTCATCTACATACTAAATTTAAATGTTGAAAGTATAGTATTATAAGTATATAATGTTGATAATAATATTAATTTTTCATTGAATTTTACATTTTATATTTCTATGAGATTTTTAGACTAAGAAGAACCCAAGTTTGAAACGATCACTTTTTCTTTTTGGTACAAAACGTTTTAATCAACTTTAGCGTACAATATTAACTAATAACAATATTACACGATTGTATGAAAACATGAAATTAAATTACAAATATAATATTCAATAAGTTGGCTAAATTAGTTTTGTGCCTTTCATTATGACGGTGATGAAGGCTTGATTAAAAATTTTGATGAACTTTTTATAAGAATTTTAACGAAGTATTGAAGCTAAAATTTGTTTCGATTAGATAATTTGTCTGTAAATAACCACCATAATTAGTGTTTTTTCCTTTCTCGTCCGAATTAGTAGGAGTATTTGGTGGCACATTTTAATAAGAAGATTTTGTATTAGTTCTCAACGATTTTTAGAGTATCAGGATAGGCAGGGAAAATGTTGTGTATATATTTTTCACTTCCAGTCTGAATCTGCGATAAAGTGTTGAGTGGTAACATAAGTTGTCTTGACAGAGCTAATACTCACTTAATATTTAAATTGGAAATATTAAATATTTCATTTCCTCGAGTGAGGATCGAACCCACAACCTGTTGACTACAGTCACACTTGTGCCGCTGCGCCACGACAGGCCTCGAACAATGCTAATATATTACAATAATTGATTTCCCTGAGCAAGAACCTGCGATGACAGCGTTTAGTGATGATGCCCCATTGACCGCACCGTGAACACAACGATTTTTCCAGGTACTAATAAATAATTAAATATATGTATTTTTTTATGTAATAGTCAATTTAATTCACACTTTTAAGTAAACAGAAAGACACAAACCAGAAAATTTCAAACTACATTATTAAATTGCAAAGCTATAACAGTGTACGACGTGAAGAACATGACGAACTTAGGTACTAAAGTCATATCCACATTGATGGAACCAAAAGCCTGCGTTTTGATGGGACGGTTCGTAACCAAGCGCAGGAAGTCCTTTATTACTTTGTAGGAGCCGTCTTCTAAAAAGTAATATAGTAATTTTAATTTAAAACTTATTGACATTAATATCCAGCAAAAAGTATATTCTAGGGGAAAGCGCAGAGGCCGGAAAAAATAAGAGTCAATTTGTAGTGGCAGTAATACGAAGAATCCAAAAATATGTGGTTCACGAATCGGGCATTACTTAATGTTTTTAAGGTGAAGAAGTCTAATATCACTTATGATATGCATTTTTTTAAATAAATGAAATAAATATTGATATTATAGTGGTAAGTTACAGATTTATTATATTTTTACTATGTTTTAAAGTGTTATTCCACACTTAGGACAGAAAATACTAAACATTCGTTCAAACGAACGAATGGCTTAGTTGGTCAGAGCGTTGTAACGGTATTCCAGAGGCGCGGGTTCAAATCCTGCTTCGTTCAAAATTTTTATACGCTTTTTAAATTTAAGTTTAGTATTTTCTGTCCTAAGTGTGGAATAACACTTTAAAACATAGTAAAAATATTGAAATAAATAGTATTCTCTCTTGCCAAACGATAATTCTTACGAGTTGTCTTTGGGTAGCGGAAATTTGTAAAAATCTCCCTACAATCTGTGTAGGGAGATTTTTACAAATTTCCGCTAACAACATAAATAAGTTGTAACAAGCGTATAAGAATTTCGACGGAGCTCGGTGAGAACGAATGGCTTAGTTGGTCAGAGCGCTGGAACGGTATTCCAGAGGCGCGGGTTCAAATCCTGCTTCGTTCAAAATTTTTATACGCTTTTTAAATTTAAGTTTAGCAGTTAAAGATTCATTATAAGTATACTTATAATAAATCAATATATAGGTTTTTCTTAGACAATGCGTATTTTATGTTTCATCGGGGTCGTAATTTTGTTCTTACCAATTGGTGAATAAATGAGAAGTTTTCCAAGACAACGTCGCAAATCATTAGCGCTGTTCTCAGCGGTTTGCGCGGCACGAGACAATGCATACAAAGAAATGAGCAAAACTATGACCTTGATCGTATATGCTAATATAGTTTTCCATACAACATCGCCCTGGAATTGAATGTAATGTTTATTAATGTAATATATTATGTATTCGTCACTAATATAATTTTAAAAAATTTAAAAATAAAACAATTATTGGCATCAGCTCCAGAGACGAGGATTTAATACCCGCTACGTTCAAATTTTTATACGTTTTCTAAATAAGTGTATATATACCTTTTTAAATGTGCATTAACACTTTAAATACAGAAAAAAATGAATATTGTTATTATGAAACCTAAAAGATTTTTCTAATGTTATGCTTAATGGCACGGATAAGTTTTATTTTATTAATAAACCTCATATCATTATTACATCATTTAACGTATTGCCTTCGATTTTTTGTCGCACTTTGACATATAACAGCAAATCGACGTCACACTTTGACTTATAGATGAAAATCATTTATTTCCCTGAGTGAGGATTGAACTTACCACTACTGCTCTTGCGCTATTAGTTATAATGAATAAGTGTGCCTTTTGCGTCATCGATATTCTATAGTATTTAATTAACTGACGTATGTAAGTGCAACACTGAAAACCACTATTGAATATTGCTTCTACGGTGTATATACTCGTATATGCATATTACAATGAGCTATTATTAGTAAATTATTTTAAGTTAATATACAATTCTTTAATATATTATTAATATTATATAAATATTCTTATGTACTCGTATTTTGTAATTAATGAAGTACAGTTGACTCAATATTTACACCCTGGCCCTACTTTGGCTCCACACTTTTCGTTACCTGACCTAAAGTGACCTAGACCAGTGTTCTTAAAATTGCGCTATGATAAAGTCACACAAGTAACATATTTACATACAAATAATATTAAAAAAATACTTACTGAAATACTCATAGAAACAATAACATACAAGAATATTATGAAAAAAAATATCATAGATGTCAGCGTTATTGTTATCTGAAAATAACAATAAAAGTTATCATATTTTAATATTTTTTATAATAAATATATATAAGTCAAAAGAAAGGGCCTTTCAAGTGTAAGTATTGAAGAAACTCGAGGCTACTTGTTAATATAAAGTTTTCATAGAAGCTGTGCGAAAGAGAAATAAACAGATAGATAACGTCAAAACTATTGACTGTTTTCAGACTTATGGAAGTATATAGACGAAGGTTTCGCTATATTTTTATCACGTCTCATAAAGGCTGTATACATTTACATATATTTTTTCATTCTTCACGCTGTATCCCGCTCATGGCAGGGTAGGCAGAGGGAACTTGGGCACCTAGTATTTAGACATTCCATTTTCTTCCCACTTTCTGCGGAATTCAAGATATTGCGGGTTGAGTGGCGGAACTGAACGCCACGCTTTACCTTTTGACCAGGGAAAAAAAATGAGAATATTAAATATGTACTTTATTTAAAAAAATATTAAATATTTCTCATCATCGAGTGGGGATCGAATCCACAACCTGCCATTTACAGTCAGTTTGCCCCTGCTTTACGAGAGGCCTCAATATACCCTGATTTATATATTTTTTTCAGTTGTGCTTAAACCCACATGGCTAAACTGCCTTTGTCTGGACTGCTCTACTCAGTTTATATTTGAAAGAGAACATAGACTTACTTGAACTCCAAATACTGTGTTAACCAAATTGGAACATTCTTTTATATTTGTATAAACCCTTGTCCATTCATCGAATCCCGTTATTTCTTGTATTATTTCACCCTCATTATTGTCGCTTTCGTCATCATCATCAAGTCTTAATTTTCGATCGGTGGCAATTTTTCTGGTTATACATTTAACTTGTTCGGATAGTAAAAGTAGCACAGAATACAATACAACAAATTCAAATATGTATCGCAAATTATGAAACAAAGTGATTACATGATATAAGTGACTAATTATATTGTTACTTTTAGTTAATATACCGACAATGGTTACTAAACCTGCCATTAGGATAACGTACAAGCCAAACACAAATCCTGTGAATTTAATTTTTTTGCTTACATTTCTAGAGTACACGGAATCTTTTGTAAAATATAGGTGACTTTTGTTAATACGCATACTTAAAGTTTGAAAATCTTTCGCGTGATATAGGGCTAAAATAATTACAGCAAACGCGCTTACGACGCTCACACCAAAATATATAAGTTCAGTTTTAGTCAACTCTATAGAGATGTTGAGATTTAATTTTAATAACGGAATAGCGATTAGGGCAATTTCAAACATTAATCTTAACCCTAAAATTAAACGCTGTATTTTAGTAACTACGCAATAATTTCTGTAAACGCAGAATATATTTTCAATTATTGTTAACGTATTCATAGGATTAATAACCATATTTATGACTAAAACTGAGAGGTACTTTTTGTTTGTTTCCTAAAGAACGATTAATCGTCACCAATGCTCAATGTATAGTAACAGTTCATAGCGTATTGAAGACTATTACGTAGAAAGCGTGTTGCGTTTTAATTATCGAAATGACTATAATAATTTTCGTAGCGGTGACACCAGCTTTTATAATAAATTAGAACAAATAAAAGTGACTCAATAGTACAGAAATTTAATATATCTTGACTGCCTCAACTAATGTGATAAATAGTTATGTCTAATAAAAATATAAAATAAGAAATTCTTCACTATTTTAAGTATTTTTATTATAAATGTCAATACCTAAATATTATACTATATAATTTAATACAAAATATAGGCAGATATACGCGTTTCTTACATATATTCATAAATATAACTTGAGTATTGTCCAATTACATAAAAAGCTCAATACATTAAAAGTGTCAATAATAGTGACTGTTTTAATAAAAATAATTACTTTGTAAGTATAATAAATGAAAAGCTTACAAGTAAAAATATAATAAAGTATGTATATATGTTAAGTTCATATATAATATTATATTGCATAAACATTTAAAAAAATATATAAGTTACACAGCAGATGCAGATGCTCAAAAAAAGACTATTCCGTTACCCAATTTGCCCCGAATAAGGCGTTGTGTGGTCAGTGTTCAACACCGCACTTTGTGTCGTTAGCAAAGCAAAGAAATAAAAATGTAAAATATTCATTTCTTAGAGTGAAGATCGAACATACGATACAATACTATTATATGTAGTCCCACGCACCCCTCCACCACGAGTAGCGTCAACGAGTCTAGTAACCAGAAATTCATTTATCGATATATCATTTTCTGGACACTGTACTGTACCAACACTAAACTAGAGTAATTTGTATTGGTACAGTATTGTTAGAACTCGCCGCCCTCATATTTTGCCCAATTTTCTAGACGCGTCACTGCGCTGCGATGGTCTTACAATTAACCAATACCGATAAATACATTTAATAGAATTCGATCACCTAATATTAGGCACATACCAACTACAGGAAATATAACCAACTTGATTATAAGTTAATAAGTATCAGACTATTTATATATTTTACTATATTTGTTTTGTACTATGAGTAATGATACTCTATTTTGTACAGTCTAAACTATTCCGTGTTGTGGAAAAGTCACTCATTTCGCCAAAAGCACCTCAAATCCATTCCCATCAGGTTTACTTCAGATGCTGTACCAGTGTACCTGTACCACATAAACACTTGTTTAGTATTCATTATAAAAAATATGTATAGTAAAGTTTCCCTTTACAAATTAACATTTAAGCTTAGTGTTATGATTGTATGAATTTTGTAATACAGGTGGTTAGTGGTCCCTTGGAGTGTTATGAAGTGGTGAGGGTTTTCGGCGCTTAACATTTTTTTTAAAATATTTCTTAAACTTATGAGATTGAAAAAATTAACATTTTCTTTTTACCTCCCGACACAAACAGAGGGCTAGCATATGTTTGACTTGTCTGCCTGTGTGGCTGGATGATGATAGGATCATCATAACTTTAGAATAAGTTAATCGATTAAAGGGCTATATTTTAATTTAAATTCAAATATTTTTATTCAACATAAGAAATTACAAGCTTCGTTTTTTGAACGTCAACAATTTACCACCGGTTCACCAAAGTTACTGCCCCAGACCTAAGAAGAAACGGCGCAAGAAACGCAGCGGGACATAAAAAAAGCGTGATTTGTAACGCTTGGGAAAACTTACAAAATGCGGTCGGAGTGTTTTGTGATCTGTCTAAAGCTTTTGACTGTGTAGAACAGCATACGTTATTACGTAAGCTTAGCCATTATGAAGTCAAAGTCAGTGCTCGTGATCTCATTGCTTCGTACCTGGAAAACAGGATTCAGCACGTTACTTTAAATATTGTAAAGTCTTCTGGTAGCTTTCTGGGCATGGATGTCCCACAAGGATTGATTCTGGGACCTTATTTGTTTTTAATCTATATAAATGACCTTCCGTTCTGCATTAATAGTTTATGCGATGTAGTACTATTTGTTGAAGATACTTCGTTAATTTTTAAAATAGATCGTAAGAAAGACAGCTATGACGAAGTGAATAGTGCTCTGTCGCAAATACTTTACTGGTTCACTACTAATAATTTAGTATTAAACGCACAGAAAACCCAATGCATAGAATTTAGTTTGCCGAACGTTAGGAAAAAGGAGCTTAATTTAAACATCTCTCTTCTCATGCGGGCAGACTAAACTCCGCTGCTTACGCTGTTAGAAAAGTGAGGCAACTTACGGATATTGATACTGCACGGCTAGTCTATTTTAGCTAGTTTCATAGCATATTGTCCCACGGTATATACTCTGGGGCAATGCTGCAGATATCGAATCTATTATCGTAATTAAGAAATACAGCATTCGGGCCATTTACAGCATGGGAGCTCGGGAATCCTTGAGAGATTTTTTTTAAAGAAACGGGTATTCTTACGGTGGCATCACAGTACATATATGATAATATAATAGCCACAATTTATTGAAGAACAGTGACATACATCAATACAAGAAGTAAAAACAAGCTAATCAGACCTAACTTTCATTTTCAAAAAATTAGTAAATCTTTTCTGGGCCATGGTACACGTACTCGTATGTATAAAAAAAGCCCACAAGTAATTTTAAATTTGCCACTTAAAAAATTTAAAGTGAAAGTTAAAAATATATTGTTAAGCTAAGTATATTCAACAATTCATGAATATTGTCATGATATGAATTCGTAGGATAAAATACTCAGGAAGATAACTATGTTATATATTAAATTTAATTGATACTTTGAAAATAGCAACTGCTGAGTTTCTTGCTCCGTATCTTCTCAGCAGACCGTCCCTACGAGCCGGCGGTAGCTTCCTGTAGAACTACAAGACAGACACTACAGACACTTTTATGTAACTTGAGGATTCAAAAGTGCTTGTATTGCCCTATTTGAATAAATAATATTTTTATTTGATTTGATTATTATGAATAACAATGATACATATTGAAACAGCCTGGAGCGAGCATTTCACTCCCTAATATAATTTAAAGGCTTGTTTAATGCGGTGGTTCTTATCTGCTGTAATATGATAATATCCGATTGTGATAATCGGATAACATAAAAAAAACGTTAAAAAACTACAAGTCCAAAGTCTTTAAAAATATTGATGTTGTTTGCATGTTTAAGTAATTCTAAGTGCACTAACTCCACATTAAATGTATAATTTACAAAACGTCATTTAAAATTTTTATTGTGATTGAAATATTATTAATAAAAATAAATGAGCTCTTATAAATTTCGAAGTATATTAATTCATTTTAGTACAGCCTCGGTGAAGTACTCATCAAATTTTCAGGCCCGGCGTAAGTTTTGACTTTATAAGATTATACTAATTAATTTTGCTTTTAAATATATAGAGTAGGACGTACATATCTTCATGCACTTAATACAGCTTCACGCTATATCCTGCATATAAAAGAGTTGGCAGAGGTTAAGTAACTAGTGTAAGTCCCGTGGGTTCCCACATTGCGTGTTGCGTGGCGGAACTCAACGTCGCGTTTCGCCTTGTACCAGAGCTAAGAAATGAAAACATTAAATATTTAAATTGAAAATATTAAATATTTCATTTCCTCGAGTGGGGATCGAACCCACAACTTGTCGGTTACAGTAACACGCTTGTGTCGCTGCGCCACGACACGTAATATACATTTGATTTTTTTTTATGAAAATGACGGCAAACGAGCGTACAGGTCACCTGGTAGTAAGTGATCACCGTCGCCCACGGCTCCGAATAACTCCAGAGGAGCTACAGGAGCGTTTCCGTCCTTAAAATTGGAAGGAAACCGGGGCCCGGCATTACCTAATGCGCAACGCAGTGGAAAAAGCTACTACTTAACGCTGGTCTTAAATGCCGGGGATGATAATAATCCGGTCGAGTCTGCCCATGCGTGTTGCCATTACTGGCAACGTGACTCTACCACACGCACTTTAGTCGCCTCTTACGACACCATCAGTACCAGGGTGATCCTATTCTTAGCCGGAATCACACGGCTAAAATTTTTATTTTAATATATTTTGTGTTTGTTCGTTAAAGATATATATATATATTAAAAAAAACATATGCGCTATTTATAATCGAAAAAGGCTACGGAATATGGTTTCTATTAAATTGGAAATTTAATTTTTAATGTAACATAACATTGGTGCAAGAAAGTAATTCTCAGCTGAGAGCTTACACTTTGAGCCATACAACATCGTCGACTATGCTACCGTTGCTGTTTGCACAGCACTGCAATGCTGCCTGTCATGCAGTAATGGATATTGAAGACATCATAGTTAGCTGTTTTTATTTTCATTAAGCTATAATTATAGCGGTGTGTTTTTATATCCTGTTTCAATATAATGTCTATGGAGTATTAAAAAAGAGTATATAAAATGAATTCATGTGGAATTCTAAGAATGGTACTTTTGTATAAAATTTTGGACAAGCTGATGTAATTATAAGAAAATATCGCATAACAAACTACACAATGTGAAATTTAGGAATAATACCAAAACTATATTTGTTCAGTTCAGTTTCACACTGCATCCTGCACATTGCAGGGCCTTTGCTCTGTTTCCCCTCTTTCCTCTGAATATCTTTGAGCGTCATGAACGTCGCGCTTTGTTTTGTAACAAGAGCGAGGAAATATGTAATTGTGTCCTTGCTCTACGACACGACACGGCAAAAGAGCGTACGGGTCACCTGATGGTAAGTAATCACCGTCGCCCACAACCCCGTGTAACACCAAAGGAGCTACAGGAGCGTTGCCGATCCTTAAGATGGAAGGGTACCGGGGCCCGGCATTACCTAATGCGAAACTCAGTGGCTGAAAACACTACTTAACGCCGGTCTTAAATGCCAAGTAGTAATGATCCGGTCGAGTTGGCCCATGCGACTCTACTACTGACTCTACTACACGTACTTTAGCCGCCTCTTACGATACCATCAGTACCTGGGTGATCCTATTCTAAACCGGAATCACACAGCTAAAATTCTCACAAAACAAATTAACAGAACCATTATGGGATCACTTTGTTGTCCATCTGTCCATTTATTTCAGTATCATATGAAGGATCAAGCTAAAATTAATATCAAAGAATTAGTTCTACAGTCCCTTGAAGCACAGGAAAATTATAAAATTCATAGAACAAAATGATTATAAACTTATATTTGTATTACATACATTAAATATGTACAGTACATACTCGCAAACTTAAGTTAATAACTTTCTTCTCCACCTGTCCGTCTATCGAGATCATTTCTCTACACAACCACTTATTTAATTAATTAAGGAATTAATGTTTAAATATTTTATAAAATAATTTCGAAAATGTCTTTTATTTTTTTTTTTGTAATTTATAAAAACTATTTACTGTCGATTATCGAAATGCACGAAGCTGCCGTGCGTGCTCCAGATGTTTTTGCTACATTTTTAGTTGTTACTCCACCTTGTTGGTCTAATCCTATAGAATTCTGCAATTAGTTATCCACCATTAATAGAATTATTAAAGTATAGTAAAATAAATCAAGTCTCACTTTCTCCATATCTTCAATGTTCAGAGTGAAAGGTAAATATTAAACTAGATTTTAGTGGTTCCTATCGACAGGAAATTTGTTCCACGGCCGTTATATACATACATCTGACAGAGCTAATAATATGGCTATTGACAAAGGCAATCCGCGTCGGGCCGTGACTGGAACAAAGTGCGGTCCGGCCATTACCGAGCATCCCTCTAATGGAAGCAAAGTGGCCGATTACAATTACCACCAAGTGGAAAGTTGAGCTCTCACCATAATAGTACCTTTACAACTTAGTTGGTTAATCTTGTAATCATATTGTAACTTTTCAATAGTCTTATTCTTTGGTAACATTAATTAATTTATGTAAATAATCGAGCCCTAATAATAATCGATCCCTAAGTGTAAATAATCGAGCAACTTAAAGAGGTTTTTGGGTGAGCCGAAAAAAAATGTTTTTTATATTAAAATATATAAATAAAGTCTTAAATAATAGTACTTATTAGTTTTTTTTCACGCTATATCCCGCACGAGGCAGGGTAGGCAGAGGGAACCCGGGAACCTAGTGCAAAGACACTCCGTTCCACTTCCGTTCCCCACTTTCCGCCGAATTGGAGGCATTGCGTGTTGAGCGGCGGAACGCAACGCCGCGTTTTGCCTTATTCGACGAAATGAAACATTAAATATTTCATTTGAAAATATTAAATATTTCATTTCCTCGATTGGGGATCGAAGCCAGAACCTCTTACAGTCACACTCTTGTGCCGCTACGCCACGACAGGCCTCAAACTTACTTATTAGTTGATAAAAAATATAAATTTGTACGATATTAGTATATTGTATTCATTCAAAAATTTTATTTTATCTTTTAAAGCAAGATCAAAGAGGTCTGTCGTGGCGCAGCAGATATTTAATATTTAAATGACATATTTCATATTTTTATTTCTTCGTGTCTTGCTTTAGTACACGCTTACGCGTGTGTGTGTACTGAATTTTCGTACGCATTAAAGCGTACTTGTAATAGAAACAAATAGTTACACTAAAAGTAAAAGTCCCCTAAAGGTTTTGAATAGGCAGCGAATTTCATACAGTATGATACAAGAAAGAAGAACCTTTAATTTTTTTACAGTTCTCTAAGAAATTACAGTTTTAAGAGAACAATATGTAACACGGTATAGCAACAATATGTTCCTGGATATTATATAATAATTTTAGATTAATACCTTCACGCGATCTTGTGATAGATGATTTTGACAGATGGACAGACATTTAAGAAAGTAATCTATTATTTTTTCTTTTGAGATATGAAAGCCTAAAACAGGAATTAAAATGGACTCGAATAAATTATTATTATCGTGTTTTCAAAAATTCTTTATGAAATCATCCAAGTATAATTGCGTTGACAACTTCTTTCAGAGAATAAACGTCAATTTTCCATCTCAGTTATTTAAGAATGACTTACGAAAATTTGGCATACTGTTCTATTGTAAAAATACTAAGAGTGTGTTCACATTTGTCTATCGTATAAAAATAATTTAATTTAAATTAATAACATAAAATATATCTATAGTTATATGTCAAAATACTACTATTTTTATTCATAAGTGCGTGTTGACTTAAGTGTGTGGAGTTTCTCGACACTAAAATCTCTCTGCTTCGGCATTCAATTTTAAAGCTTTACCAAATCTATGACAATTTACGAATCAATTTGCTAAAGAAAATAAATACATAAAGATATATAAAAAACTATGAATATGTAGTACATTTGTGTTAGCATAGTATAATATAATTTGTTTCAAGCTTGAATAACATTTTCTCTATAATAATATCCTTATAAACTCATTGAATCATAGTGAAAATAAAACAAAGTTATATACAGATCCTTATCAAATAACCCAGTGAACCATTTGATCGGAAAATTGCTAATGGAACTGAATCGTGGATAAAGAGGACACTACTCACCCGCTACTGTTGTATTTCTTTATAAATAACACATAGAAATGGATATAGAAGTAGAATGAGTAGTATTTTACGTATCAGTAAACAATGTTGGATTGGATGAACTCACGTACTTGAGAGATTTTATTATATAGTTCAATATATTGTTTTATTGTTCATTATATCAATAGAGTTGCTCTAGTTTTTCATTTACTTTGAAAAGCAAAGTAACAATGATCAGTACAATTAGAATCTTTTTAACTGTGGCCATTTTGAATGAAACCTTTATTAGTTTAACCGTCTCCATATAGAGCAAAGAAAATAAAAGAGCATCTGTAAATATCGTGAATTCCACATTTTTCATAGCGGCGGACGTCAACGCCACACTTACTCGTATCCAACTCTAGAAACCAAAATTAGTTCAGACACCGCCTTGGTTCTTCATGTTGACCTAGAAAACACTTTTATTAAGTTTTTTGTCATTCAAATCTTAGTATACCAATCTTTGAGCTTTCGAATTTTGTGACGCTCTATAGAATTTAGCGCAGCAATTGTGGGTTCAATTTCTGAATGGCGAATGTCCTCACTAACCTAACTGGTACCTAACAAAGCAAAGTGCGGCATTGAGTTCCGCCGGTCAACACGCAATATCTCAAAAACTCTGCAGAAATAGAGTGATGTTGGCAACCATAACAATTTCTTTTCGCAAATTACAAAACAAATATTTTAACATATTTCTCAAATACTAATTGTAGAAAGCTAAGTCAATTTATTTTTTTATTGGTTATGAAAAAAATAATGGTAGATGGTGTTAGAACTTGAAACCTAGTGTTAAGACACTCCGTTCCATACCTTACTTTCCGCCGAATTTTAGCTATTGCGTGTTCAGTAACAGAACACAGTAAAGAAATTAAAACATTAAATATTTAATTTTCTGGAGTGGGGGATCGAACCTGTCGCGTTTACAGTCACACGCTTATAGCCCTTCACTACGACAAGCCTCAAGAATATATAATCTTTTTTATCCTTAATATTGGTGTATATTTTAAATTTGTTCATAAACTCGAATTATTAAAAAAGTTAGACAATGGATTAATGCTCCCTTCACTTTTTCTTGATAAGTAATTCCTCGGCGCGGAAAATCGCAAAAGGGTTTTTAAAGTGCTACGGAAAGGGGGCATGGAGGGGATATAGGGTGGTCGGAGGTGGGCACAAGCTCGTTAGCGACAATTTTTCTCAAAGCTGTCCCCAGAGAATTGTTACAATTCCGATTGTGACGAATTACGTTACTAGCGATGTTGCGCTCTTTTTATTCAATTGAACGTTTTAAACGAACAAAAACAGTATCGTGAAAATTCTATGTACTACTGCCCCATTCGATGTGCTGTAAGTTTTACAAATTATACAGTAAGCTGGTAAGTAATAATACTCTATAATATCAATTGATAAGACGATAATAAGAACCTATTCTTTTAGGTTTCATGCGTTTTTCTCTATTTTCTATACAATGCGTATAAATACTAGAATTCAACGCTTTTCTCTACCTCAACTGGAATGATAAATATATTGTTTCCTCTGAGAAGTGATGGAAACCAGAATCATCACGTTTCTGACGCTCTTCCACGAATGCTTTTGTGCTAAGCAACATCTAAATCATATAAATATTTACGAGTAGATATACAATCGTAAAGGACTTAAAACCACAAACATCGTCTACTCTAGGGAGTCAGTTGGATAAGCCCCAACTACATCACGAGAGCATCATATATTTTACGTTTTAAATTGCTATCTGTACATATAGTATACAACAAAGTTTCTTTAAAGCGTTGTGTACGCTTGTAACTTGTAAGCGATTAACGATTTTAATTCAGCTTTCACTACCAGACGGATTAATAGGTACTGGTATAT
Source organism: Eueides isabella (assembly GCA_019049475.1). Lineage (NCBI taxonomy): Eukaryota > Metazoa > Arthropoda > Insecta > Lepidoptera > Nymphalidae > Eueides > Eueides isabella. The sequence goes on from CM032390.1 coordinate 5,521,459, forward strand.
ATGTATTGAGGCCTGTCGTGGCGCAGCGGCACGAGCGTGTCACTGTAATCGACAGGCTGTGGGTTCGATCCCCACTCAAGGAAATGAAATAATAAATATTTTCAGTTTAAATATTTAATATTTCCATTTCTTCGATCTGTTTAATATTTCCACCTCTTCGCTCTGTTTCGCACAAGGCGAAACGCGGCGTTGAGTTCCGCCAGTCATCACACAATGCCTCAAATTAGGCGGAAAGAGTGGAACGGAAATGGGACGGAGTGTATTAACACCAATGGTTCCCAAGTTCCCTCTGCGTAAGTTATGCATATTTTACAAAAGTGGAACAAAAATATAGTGAATGTGCTACAAAAACACCTCGCGACTTAGGTCAGAATACCGTTATACAGAATTATATATCTTAAAAATATATTAACATTTATTTATCTTTGTATTATTATACTATTATACTCTATGTGGCAATACAGAGGCAATACCTTGGTAGTAAAATTACGTAATACAAGTATTTATATAAAAAGGCGGAAATTAAAAAACTAAGTGAAAAAAATGATAAGTAAATATAAGTTTGTGTTTATTTTCTTTTTAAATAAAATAAATTGCTCAGTAAAAGATAAATTAAAATTATTACATTAAAATAATAAAAGACGCAATTTCGAACTTATTTATGTTTTAAAGAAAAATCTAATCTACGAGTACGCGTCGGATCCCCGATACCCGGTAGCGATTTAATCAAAGTCCGCCGTGATTGTATTAAAAAGTAATTTATTTTAGTTGGCGCGAAAGTCATGGCATGCGCTGTTAATTACGAAACTAATTAAAAACGTCGAATCTGTAATTAATCTCTTTTAAAATGGTGCGCATATACATCCTCCATTGAACTGTATAAGTCTCTTAAAGAATCATTGTTATTTAAATCAATGCTGTGATTTATTTTAAATGTATAACATTAACAGAAAAACATATAGCAAAAGAGTTTATATATTTATTTTATGGAAAACCCGTACAATATTAAAGTAAAAACAACGGTAAAGTACGAGTCAGACTCGCCCTTATAGGGTTTTTCAAGATTATAGGGAAGTATAACTTAAAAAAGATGCCAAATTTAAGTTTTTTTCGCATGTGCATTTATTTTGTATGAAATTAATTACAAATATAAGTTTGTAACATACATATTTATAAATAATACAGATTTAATATATGAAATAATTTAATATCTGTAGGAATACAAAATGCAGCACACACTTGTGCCAAGGTGCCTTTATATACATACTAGTACATAATGTTCATACAATCACCATATGGATCTATCATCAAGCGTTCAGGTGTGTTCGCACTGCCGCAACATTCCCATCAAATATGAAAAGGAAAAGCCATGCCGGGTCAGTTTAATAACGCTAGGAAAATGTTTATTACTTTCATGTTTTAAATTTTAAAACCTCGACCTCGGCCGCTACATATTCGTTGAATACTATCTGACTTTTGATGGTCACTGAAAGGGACTTATCTTTATTTACAAAATATTTGGTGATTGGCGGCTTACGTTGATATTTTGGATATGTTATGAGGATTTTTAATTAGTATAAATTTTTAGTAAATTATTCTTTTATTTTTTTGTCGTTTACACTTACACTTTAATATATCAAAAATGTTACTTTTACTATGTGTAAAGGTTTGTGAGGTTGTGAGCTCGTTCCCTACTCGAGAAAAAGAAATGTTTCATATATTCATATCTTCGCTCTGGTAATAGGGCAAAACGCAAAGCTTCAAACTCGGTAGAGAGTGGGAATGTACGATTCCTGTGCCTATCCTGTCATGTGCGGGGTACAGCGTAAAATAAAAAAAATATATAAAAGCATCTACTTTATACACTATATAGGTTGCATAACACGAAAATGATCTAATCATATTCGGTCTGTAATTATTCGTTACAGAAAGTAGGTTTAAACTTAAATCAAGATTGCACTTGGAAGTTCATAATGGAATTTGCTAAAGAGCGGGATAGTTTAGAGGGATTTCCATATTCTTTCCTAATTATTAAATTGCAGAAATGCAGATGAGAAATGCGTATAAATATATATATATATATATATATATATATATATATATATATATATATATATATATATATATATATATATATATATATATATATATATATATATATATATATATATATATATATATATATATATATATATATATATATAAGAGAAATAAAATTAAAATTAAAAAAATAGTATATCTTAAGTTAGCTTTTATTAATTAAAAAAAACATATACTCGTATGTACATTTATCTAGATATTACAACATACAGATTTTTTTTATCTAAAAATATAAACTAAAAATTCCAATTATTGTCATTCAATTTTGAAACTGGATTTTGAAGCCCCAAAAAATCTTTATCAGTCCTGTGACAGCCTATTAGTTTGTTGTTGTTTAAAAATGCTTACGTATTGCGTTTTAATTTTTGTACTGCATTTTTCACAGCAATATCAAAATATACATCAAATATTTGACGCTATCGCAGCACAGCGGCAATTATTTGTAGTTAGAGACTGTGTGTTTATTAAGAGTTATTTATTGTAAAAAGTTAAAAATAAAAATATGTAGTAATTAAAATTAAAAAAAATAATATATAGGATTCGCTGTTGCCAAACAATAATTTTAAGGAATTACCTCTCGATAATGAGAATTTCGTAAAAATATTCGTACCGAGAAATTATATACCAAAAATATAAATAAATTGAAACAATAGTATAAGAATTTCGACGTAGCTTGATGAAAAAGTAAGCTTAGTGATAGGACCGCTTTATCGTTTTCAAGAGACGCGAGTTAAAATCGCTCATTGTTTTCTAAATAATTAATAAGATAATTTTCTTATCTTAGTGTGGAATAACAAATGTAAAAAATATATTTTTATTAAATACGACCTGAGGATACTGACCTTTGAGGCCTGTCGTGGCACAGGGGCACAAGCGTATGACTGTAACCGACAGGTTGTGGGTACGATCCCCACTTGAGGAAATGAAATATTTAATATTTTCATTTTAAATATTTGATATTTCATTTCTTCGCTCTGGTACAAGGCAAAATGCGTCGTACCAGAGTTGTTGTCGTTGAGTTCCGCCACTTAACACGCAGTGCCTCTAATTCGGCGGAAAGTGGGCAACGGAAGTGGAACGGAACGTCTTAACACAAGGTTCCCATTTTCCCTCTGCCCACCCTGCCATGTGCGGGATACAGCGTGAAGCTGAGTGATAGAGAGAGTGATAGTATTAAATACGACAATCTCACAAGATTTATTTATTTGATTAAGATGAAGTGTAACCGTGTGAAATAACCATCTAAAAGACAATACATTTTCCATTATTACAATTTTTCAGTTCATATGGTTCTTTACATAATACTAGTTATCTACTGTGTATATGTCTGTCTTTCTGTATGTCAGATTTATCAAAATGTAATTTATTCATTTATTCTTAGAAGTAAAAGAACCATTTCACTAGACGCTTTAACTACTAATCTTACGTGTATGTTTGTATTTAAATGTGGGCTGGAAAGTACAACTTGTATTTGTCAGTCGAAATAGCCGAATAAACATTAGACGGAACGGGTACTATATTCTTGGCATCATTGTGCCAGAGGACAAATTCTTTTAAAGGATATATAAAAAAATCCAGCAATATTTACGTATATTTACTAGGATATCTCTACGTATCTATATATCTCACATTAATACTTCTATAGCAATGTATTAAGAAGGAAGAATTTGTTTTGAATGAACGGGCTAATCACAGAAGCTGCTCGATTTAAACTATTCTGTTTATGATGGGTAGTCCATTTATTTAGTAGAGGTATAGCTATCCTATGTACGACTAACAGCTGCAAGGAGCAGGAGATTCAATAAAAAAATTGCAAAAAACAAGAGGTCTTTTAAAGAAGATATCTTTTAGGGCAACTATGTATAAAGAAATTGTTTTCCTTTATAAGTTCTAAAAAAGTCCGCGACAGTACGAGTATATTTCTATTTCTTAAGGACACTTTAGAGTATTCATTTTTGTTTTACAAATTCCATTATAAAAAAGGATGTTTTGAACAGACTTTCCATGATAGAATCTTTTTATCCAATTAAATAAGTTAGATTTACTGTTAACATAAATCAAAATTGTCTTTAACATCATCTAAAAAGAATATTTTAAAATATATATTACAGTTTTAAAATAAGGAGGACATCGTGGACCAAGGAAACAGGCGTGAAAGCGTGCGCAAAGTGATTGTACGCGACGGTTTGCTGTTCGATCATCACTCGGGGCCACGAATTTTTACAGATGTTATATATTATATTTACAGATTATAATAATATAAATTTATAAGATAAATATACAAGATCAGTAAATACAAAACGAAAAAAAACATTACATCAGCAATCAGTAAATGAAAATAAGGTTACTTCTCATTCAATTTCTATTGATACATTTTGCTTGGTACTTGGTACCGAAGTTTATGTTTAAGAGGGCTCCATTGCCGTACCTTCACGGTCAAAGCTCCAAGTAACAAAATTAGAAAATAATGGATGAATAAAATAGCTAAAAAATTATTCACAATTAATTACATGAAAATCCTGCTAAACGGCGAAAAAATACTATCAAAACACCTGTTCTGAAATAACATAGACCATTATGACCTCCGTTTAATTTCATTGTGAACGTAAATTACTAATAATTTTCCACCCCAATTTCTAGAGCTCTGTAATGATTGTAATGAATCAGCATGCTCGCGTTTACTTAATGGAAATCTTTAGACGACAACACCACCTTACATTATGTAAAACAATTCACGTTTATATTGTTGTTTATTTTTGTGCGCACTCAAAGGTCAGGTCAGGTTTTAGTAAAGTGCTGTCTCCGCGTAGTAAATATCTAATGTAGTGTAGCAATTATTTTTTATTTGTCTTTAAAAACGTACGTAGAATCGATTAGATATTTGTTTAAGAAAATGTTGTATAGTAACGACATTATATAATGTTATATATTGTTAGCGACGGAAACGCGGCTCCGCCCGCTTGAAGTGATTGTAAATAAAGTCAAAATAGACATTTTTTCATTAATTGTAGCATATATTGAATTTTGGTATATAATAGACAAAACATGTAGCACCACTGCAGAGCTTTGTCTAAATAAGTTCCGTAATTTTTAAGTGATAATGGGGAATGATAATATTCATCCTCACAAAATTCCATACTTATTATAGCAGTAGCATAGGATTTATATATATATGGAAGTGGCGGAAATAAGTAAAACTTTAACTTTAAAAGGAATTGGAACAATGCTGAGAATCACTCAAGATTTTTCAATATTTTCCTGTTAAAATACATTCGACCATGTGAAAACTGAAATAAACAATTTAAAAGATTTTTAATTCTTAAGACAAGAAGCAGTGCCCTTAACACGCAATATGTTTCTTAAATACCAAATAAGATATCAACACAACGCCCGTTGAATTGTAAACGATGAGAAATACACAGAAATATAACATTTGCTTAAATCTTGATTAATTCTCAGCATGCCTCAATGTCACCCACCGTTGCAAATGACGCAAAAAAAATAATGACAAGGGAGAAATATGCTGTAGTATAAAAAAAGTACGACCAGTAACGACCGCCTTTTTAAATTTTATCTTTATCCTTTTTAATGAGGACATTTGTTACCGGCCCTGGACTACTGTTTTGTATTTTACTATGAGAAAGTGTCACCTCTCTATATATTCTAAATAATGTTTTTTTTTCTATTTAATAAACACTTTTAATTAAATTTATTCCAAATACAAAAAGCTTACAAAAGTTAGAATGTGTATTTAATTTTCTTTCTCAATTTAATTGCTTTATCGATAAAAACGTATAAAAAGTAAAAAAATATTTTTATTATTAAAGACTGTGATGATAACTGAATAATAAAAATGCTACATATTATTTACATAAGACTACAAAATTAGAAATTATATACGCCAAGTGTCGCCTATGAGAGCTAAGCTACGTCAATTTCTCTGCGTGTGGCATTCGTACCGATTTGAATCAACGCCAGACCAATATTCAGTGGACCGACAAATCAGCACTTCGATATTGCCTCCATTTGGGCACCCACCTCAATATATAGAAAATTCGATTTTTTATTTCGCCAGGCTACATACGAGAACCGCTTCCAATAAAAATATTATGTCTCCAAATAAAAATATGCTGGAGGCTTTGGAGTCGGCCATGCATATTATTTATTAAATTAATAAAAATCATTGGAAATTTGAGGCATGTCGTGGCGGTGGGGCGCGCGACCGGTTGTGGATTCGATCCCCACTCGAGGAGATAAATATTTAATATTTTCATTTCTTCGCTCTGGTAACAAGCCAAAGCGCGGCGTTAAGTTCCACCACCCATATATCCACCAGCTTCAATAACATCGGGTGGAGGTAAAAAGTGGTATGGTGCTATAAAGTCCGTGCAAATCTAAGTTACAAGCAATCGCTGGTCGCTCATATAGAGCGTAAGATTAATGTATTTTAATTTCTCCTGTAAAACACAAATAAATACCACAAATACATAATTCCAGCGTTTACTCTTATTTTTTTATATGATATTTATTGATTATTACTTGTACCTCTGATTTTGTATGATCTACTTGAGCAGATCTTACAATAAAAGCCTTGCCAACAATAGATCTCATCAAGCCACACAAATCAATATTTGAACAACGTGACACAACTGATTTCTCAATACAGCCATCGCTTATCTCAACTTCATTTTGCTGAACAATCGCGGGGCGAAACAACTTCCGCCGCCAATTGCGAAGCGTTAGGCCTCATTTATAGCACACTATTCCAAAAATGTATGATTAATATAAGCATTCATTTATTTATTTATTTAGCAGAGAAATATAGAGAGGTGATTTATATATTATCGTTATGAAATCTTGGTTTATTACATTTTATATTATTTCATTTAGTTTTTTTTTTTTATTATAATTACTCAAAGGTTACGCTAAGCTTAAATATGTCTTTTGTGTACCTAACATGTATGTTAATCTTTATTTATATCATTATTTCTCATCATTGGTAATCATTATCACAGCACAAAGTAATAAAATATTTGAAAACGTAAGTATAAGTTATATTTAAATTGCAAAATTATTTTTATGAATATATCGCGCGCTCGCTTATCTTGTCTTTTGCATTAAAATCTGCGATATCTGACTATTAATTCCATAACAATTGAATATAAAAAAATATTTAATTAACGATTTTTCAGCCAGAAGAGTCTTTATTAAAACGCTGTGTCTTAACATTAGATTCCCTCTGACTACCTTGCCGTGTGAGGGAACAGCTTTAAAAAAGCTTTAAAAAAGAATAATAAACAATTTGTAAATACGTGTGATACTTTTGAAACAACGTTCACATTATGTATTTAAACATAGAATTTTATCGTTATAGCTCTTATGTATAGGTGCCGTATTGTAAATTTCCATACTGAAGGACAGTTAACATTTTTGAATGTATAATAAATTCGAGTGCACGGCAAGACGTTTGAATATTTTTATTATAAATATGATTTATCTCGTAATACTCGTATATAAAGAGTCGTCGCTGTTACGTGATTTCATTGTTACAATATAAAATTATATAATCTTTTAGTTGTAAAATTTTAATTAATGGAAACCTAACCGAGGGGCAAATGGTAGTGTTTACAATAAGAATAATAGTTTTGCAGTTTTTTAATGTATATTGTTGTACTTTAATCGTTGTTTATAAAAAATAATGTGCCAATATAGAATAACCATCTTCTAAGGAAAATGTAGTTTATAAAGAGAAGATAAAAATTTTGTTTTACGAATTTATTAGTTTAATTTTATATTATTTATAAATAATTTCTTATAATGTAAAGATAAAAATAATATTTTCTTGTAATATAGTATGATAAAAAAAAATATAATTGTCTGTAGTGTAATAGATAATATAAGTATATATTAAAGTACTTCATGTCGACATTGTTGTAAAGCTCAATATTTTTTAAATACAACGCATTTTAAGAAAGTATGTCTCGTGACTTACTGTGTAATGACTACACTGAAAGGACGCCCTACTTTTTCGAACAACACCTTGAGTGCCATCCGCGTAAGTAACAAGTACGTCTATTAAAATGTAATTGAGCTTTTGAAATTTTCGCTTGAAATTTAATAACGTATTCAGCATCGGTTTCATAATTTACATTTAATTTTTATTTAATTTTTAAATTTGTGACATAAAAGAATGATTTATTTATAAAAAAATATATTACAAACTTTCAAGTATAGAATAATTTAAAAGTGTTATTATAAAAATTACAATTACATTTTTTCAAATTTGCTCAGAAAAAAGAGAAAACGGAATGCCTTAAAACCAGATGTTATAGTTGTTTTTTTTTCTTACATTATTTACCCTTTATAGATTCTCTGGATGACTTTGAATCGAACTCTTTTATAAATATTTAGTCTAATTTTGGATATTGGAGATATTAAAATTTTGGATATTGGAGATATTAAAAAGAAGCTTTATTAAAAATATATCAGCATATGAAGCATTTTCTTACTTTCATAATAAAATAAGCTGCGAAACTATTCTCTTGTATATATATGACCTCTAAGATAGCGCCAATGCCATCGATCCACGTATCCAATATATGCAAAAATCGATCGCGGGTTCAAATCCTGCTTCGTTCAAATCGTTTTTATACATTTTTTAATTTAGTATTTTAAAAATTAAACAGAAACCAAAATGCATTTTGTGTCAATTTTGCAAAATAATGCACTTGTATCAAGATAATTTTACATTAAGAGTAAGATTGTAGTTTATCATTTTGATTAAGTGAAGTTGGCAACTTAAAAGAATAACTGGACTCTTTTATAAACCTTAATACTCATACTCAACTTCACGCTGTATGCTGCACATGGCAGGGTAGGTAGAGGGAACATGGGAACATGGGAAGAACCTAAATTAATATAAAAAATGTATCCATTTATATGGACATGGACAAGTTTTAAGTAGTATATAGAAAATAATATGAAAATAAATGTAATATTTAACAAAAGATACCGACCATGAGCCCATAGTGTAAAATATTAAGTTATTGAAATTATCTCTTTTACAAGAGCTACTCTCTTGTGAAGTTACTCTCTTGTGGAAAATGATAATAGTGGCAAGCATTGTAAAGCACACGAATAAAGGTGGTGCCATCTATATTACAAGTATATATTTACAATACAAGTCCATAGCCGCCCCCTATAGTATAACGCTTCGTATCATACATGAAAATAAGTTTCGAAAGATTCCTACCTTTAATAAACAATAGAATGTAAGTATTCCCACAGTTTATTATCAAAGCAAAATATTATATGATAACAGATATTCATTTCTTCATATTTTATTTTGCTATTCTTCCTTAGACCATTTCACGAAACAACAATAGTAATAAAATATATTTTTAACACAAACTCGTCCCTTTGTCGACTAGGTACTTACTTCATAATGCATCATTTTATTTCCCTTTATCTCCCGAGTGTAGCGTGCGAGCCTTTTTAATATCCGCCCTAAGATGGATACAAATTTATTTAACATCTATATTTAATATCAGCTGTGCTGCTTCAAGAGATAAATCCTTTTTATATTATTATTTGGCGTTGTTACGATAATAGGAACAATATAAGTGTTTGTTTTGCATATAGTACCTATGAAATACAATTGCATGCACTATTATGTCATGTTTTATATATATTTATTTTATAAACACAAAATAAAGTTATTTAATACATATGTATACAACTACACCTGTAACTCGATTGCACCTGTAACTCGATTGAATCGAGTCCGTAATTCTTTTATGGGTCAGGGTGTACGCTTTTACAATAGGATCCCAGAAAACGTCCGAGAATTTTCTATTTCACAATTTAAAAAAGTTGTGAAAAGACGTTTGTGTGTTAAAGGTTATTACCAAATTAACGATTTCATAAATGATAACACGCCTTGGGAATAAAATGCTCGCTCCAGGCTATTTCAAATGTATCATTGTCACAATTGATTATATGATGTAAAATTTGATTAAAAAAAAAGACATGTCCCGCTGAGTTTTTTTTCACCGGTTCTTCTCAGGTCTGAGGCAGTAACTTTAGTGAACTGGTGGTAAATTGTTTGACGTTCATAAAACGAAGCTTGTAACTTCTTATTTTGAATAAAAATATTTGAATTTGAATTTTTGAATTTACAAATATGAAATCGAAAATTACAATTATTATCAGGCTAGCGGCTTGGCTTGGCTTGTTTTCTTTTAACAAACAAGTGTGTACCTTTATTTTCTTGTTTTCTTTAGACAAAAAGCATTCCAGCCTATAGCGTGATACTTTTTTCCTACATTTATAAGTAATAAAAAAAAATGATTTTGTGATATTGTCAACTTCGGAGCGTAGGATCACGATAATGTTTAGGCCATTTGTAGGACAGCGTGGGAGGTTAATTATATAAATATTAGCCAATTAATGGAAAAAAATCAGCTGGTTAGTAATAAAATTATTTTTCATGATTTTGTTTATGGCGCATATTGGTAAGGGAGGATTTCCTTGATAAAATTTTATAGGAAAAAAGAACATTTGGATAATTTAAAGAATAATCTTAAGAATTAATAGAAAAATAAACAGTTAGCACTAAATTTTCGGCCAAAAATTTACCAAAATAAAGCTACGCACTGAAAATTTGCTTGTTAGTAAAACGTGATGAATGTGGTAGTGGGATCCCGGAATATATATTGATTACGTTTGTAAATAAAATAAATACTAAAGTAAAGCTTAAATCATAAATATTAATACAAAAATAACAATTTCTATATTTGTATATAGAAATTGTTATTTTTGTATATATATAAAAGACGTTCTATTCCATTAAGCTGTTTTTGCTTCATAACAAGTGCGCAATCACGATCTTATTGAAAATTCCAATGCAATTTTTCTCTTCGTCCGTCAAATCCGGTACGAAAGCGCGTTGGGAAAATATTGAATGTTCCTTAAGTATTCTTTTATATTTATAACTTCTGTATCGATGAGAACGTTACTTTTTGAATGACATGAAAAGAAGAGCGTGCTATTTTGTTTTTATCTTAGAAATATAAGTAATTCAATTTATATTTTATTCCAGTTCGAGCAAAATTCCTATTAAGATTTTATTTAATAAATAATATAAGAACTATGTGATAATATTAATTATTGAACCTATTACCTATATAGGCATTTAGTTTATTTGTGAGAGACTATCGTAAAACAGTTGGTATGAAATAAAAAATACGGGAAACGGGTTTCTGTTTTGACAAAACAAAGCGTGATATTGAGTTTCCAACACTCAATATGTTGTCTCGAAATAGGACATAAAGTAAAAAACGAAGTTACTCTGCTATTTACTAAAAAACAGCTTTTTCAGCTTCACACTATGTCACGCATATAGCAGGGTAGGCAGGCTGAACCTGGAAACCTAGCGTTAAGACACTCTGTTCTCTTACCCACTTTCCTTTGAATTGGACTCAATGCGTGTTGAGTAGCGGAACTCAACGCCGCACTATCGCTCTTTAATAGAGCGAAGAAATAAAAACATAAAATAATTTATTTGACAATATTCAATATTTCCTTTTCTCGAGTGGGGATGGAACCCAGAACTTATCGCTTTTACAGTCTTACACTTATGACTCTGTGCCACGTCAGGCCTCACACTATATAAAAATAAGCTTAATAATAAGATTTTTCTCTGAAAGTCTTGAGCAAGTGACACTGATGCAGTTCAACTAGCTTGTCAACGCCAAGTCCAGTTAACTATGAAATTTTAAGCTACTATCAGCTGCTAAATGTATCTTCTAAATTAAGCAATGTATTTTTTGCATGGGCCATCACATTCTCTTGTTGATGATTTTATTTTATAAGTAAAATATAATTACTCGCAATTTATTTAGAGACCCAATAAATATTTTTTTAATTCTTTTTGAATCTTAATCGATAAACTCATTATAGAAATACAGAGTTCTGTGACAATCATAGATTTCATTAATGGGCTTAGATACAAATAATCTTGCTTACCAAAATTGTTTATCCAATCAACTCTTGTTTTTAATACAAAGTCGATTTAAGAAATATGTAGCAAAATTAATAATAAAAAAATAATTAATCGTCAAAGAAAAAGTTTCGTCCAAGTATTAATTAAGTGAAATCGTACAAAACAAAAAGTATCTTAGTATATATAATACACGAGTAACTTATCCTTTGGCAGACGAAGTAGTTGACCAAGTATGCTACAAAGCCTTTGTTAAATTGTTTTATAAAATGCTTTCGCTCGACTTCTTTAGTTTTGGTTTCACAAGTTGTTCAATCTCTACAGCATAAGTGAAACGTTCAATAGCAATAACATTTTTATTCTTAAAAATAGTTTAGGGATTATGTATTATAATAGCAAGCATTATAATAGCAAGCAAGGCAAAGCGCGGCGTTGAGTTCCGCCACTCAACATGCAATGCCTCAAATTCGGCGGAAAGTGGGGAACGGAAGTGGAACGGAGTGTCCTAACGCTAGGTTCCCGGGGTCTCTCTGCCTATTTTAAGCTGTATCCCGCACAAGGCAGGGCCTTGTGCGGGATACAGCTTAAAATAGGCAACCTAACCTAACCTAACCTAGCGTTTAGGCCTCTAAAACATATTAAGTATATATTAAGTATGTTTTAGAGGCCTGTTATAACGGTTAGTTAGTTCGATCCCCATTTGAGAAAATTAAATATTTTATATTTTACGCTGTATCCCGCACAAGGCCCTGCCTTGTGCGGGATACAGCTTAAAATAGGCAGAGGGACCCCGGGAACCTAGCGTTAGGACACTCCGTTCCACTTCCGTTCCCCACTTTCCGCCGAATTTGAGGCATTGCGTGTTGAGTGGTGGAACTCAACGCCGCGCTTTGCTTTATTACCAGAGCGAAGAAATGAAACATTAAATATTTTAAATGAAAATATTAATTAATAATTAATTTTATTATTTTATTTCCTCGACTGGGGATCGGATCCAGATCCTGTAAGTTACAGTCACACGCTTGTGCCGCTGCGCCACGACAGACCTCTATATTTTTAATAAAATAATTAATATTTCCATTTCTTCGCTCTAGTGATAAGGCAAAGCGAGAAAATTCAGTTCCACCATTCAAGGCGCAATTTCTCTAATTCGTCGGAAATTGAGGAACGAAAGAAGTGTCCCTCTGCCTATTCTACTATGTGCGAGATGTAGCGTGAAACCGAAAAGAAAAGAAAAAGCATAAATACTAGTTGGAACCAACTTTTTAATACATTATACGACCTGGCCTACGGACACGTGGTGTAATTTTGGATTTTTTATTATTTCTTAGAGAACTTGGACACCACAATCCGTTACACTTTCGTTCTCCAATTATCGCCAAATTTGAGGCATTGCGTGTTGAGTGGCGGAACTCAACGCCGCGTTTTGCCTTGTCCCAGGGCGAAGAAATGAGAACATTAAATATTTATATTAAATATTTATATTGACAATATTAAATATTTCATTTCCTCGAGTGGGGAGCGAACCCACAACCTGTCGGTTACATGTCCAGGCTTGTGACAGGCTATACTTGTTGGTGGATAAAGTCATCAAAATATGTTATTCTCAGTTTATATTATGTTCTCAGCTTTTTGTATGCATTATACATATATAGATCTAAGCTACATGATTCTTTCTTATGAATCATCATCTTTTATAGAATTCCGAAGATTGAATTCCTTACGGGGAAGTGACCTCGTTATACTATGCAATGATAAAGATTGTACTTCCGAAACTTACAATTACGTACTTTAATTTATATAATATATTTAAAAATATGTCTTACAGAAAATTGAAAATTTATTTATTAATAGTAAAAATACTTCTAGTAAACGATAATTTAAAGGAATACTTTTCTTAGATCCACATAACGATAGTTTCAGAACCTCAAATGTACCGACGAAGCGTTCCGTGTCAAAAAGGAAAAAAGAACTTTCCAACAGAGAGAAATCGTAGGAAGATGATTTTGCAAAAATCCTAAACGGGTAGAGCAGCGACGTTGCAGGCACTTAGTTTGAGTATTTTGTGTGGGTTTAACAAACATTGGAATAAGAAATGTATATGCAATGAGCTTACGTAAACTTGTTTTATAGTAAAAAAAAATACAATTTTATGCTAGATATTGTACAATATTGATTAAATAAACTATACATAAAAAGCGTAAGAATAACACTTTAAAAACATAGTAAAAATAAATAAACTATATTTTTTGTAATTGTACATGTTTTTTTATTTTGTGTAGTGGTTAAAAATTGTGTTCTTAAATATAATATTTTAAATTAATACCATTAATTTAAAATGTGGATGATATAATAACAAGATATAAGAACACCATCATATTATAATATCATTAAGTATATATAAAATTACGGTTATTGTTTAAAAAAGAGAAACAAAGTATCATTTTTAAATTTAAAATGTATACGCTACCATACCAATGTTATTTGTAAATAAAAAAAAATCAACAAAATAGCAATCAAGCCACAATTTCAAAACTGAATACCAAATATGAGGCGGATCTAGCAACGGAAATAATAATTTAAATTGAAGAGATGTCGGTAGTCATCCGTTTTCCATATACATTTTGGAATCCTCGCATCGTGCTCATGTAATTAAGAGATTAAAAGATCAGAGAGCGGAGCGAACTTGGCTAGGTTTTATGAAAACACTTTTCATTGGTGTACCGAGCTAACGCAAAAACGTAATATTACAGCATATAGCCTTTTCACTCTGGTCATGAGCAATGTTGGCTTTGCCTGTATTACTCCTGAATTCTCACATCAGCTTATGTTGCATTAATATGCAATAAGCGGTATATGCAGGAGTTACTGCAGCTACATCATTTCAGACAGCCGTTGGTTGTATAATATGTAATATTTTTAAGGCAGTATAGACGTATTATGAGTTGAGGCGAGCCTTGGTGCTATTTATGAAATATACGTATTTTTCTAGTAGTTTTAAAAATATTATATAGTTTAATTTTAGACAGAAAATAGAAAATTAAATAAGTGGGTATTTCTAATCCACAGAATGCGAAATCTAGAATTTGAGACGATCACTTAGTTAGCTAAGTGATCGCCTCAAATTCTAGATTTCGCAACATTAAAGTTTGAGCCACTTACCTGACTAAACATTTTAGGTAAACCAAATGTACATATCAAATTTCCTCAATTTCAGATAAGTAACTTTCTTTCTTTTATTATTATCTACACGCTGTATCCCTAGCGGGGTTAGGCAACGAGAGTGGAGCGCCAAATGCTACGATCTCGGCGTAGCATTTGGCGCTCCACCTGCTGAACCTCTTCATACACGCCCTCCGGGGGGTCCTCTCCCCCTCTCTTCCCTTGCTCACTTTTCCTTCATTAATCTTATTTGCCATGGCTTCATCACTCATTCCCTCGACGTGCCCAAACTACCTAAGCACATTCTTCTTCATTCTCACTGTAACATCCACACTAGTGCCTACCATTGTGTGTATTTCTGCATTGGGTATGCGATCAGCGAAACTGACTCAGCATATCCTACAAAGAGATCATATTTCCACAATATTCATTCAGCTAAGTATTTTTTTTTTGTAAATTATACTTATATTTTATTTAATATATAAGGGTGCAATTTTACAAATTCTTAAACGTTCTTCCAGGTCAATAGAACTTGCGTCACAAGAGTAAAAAGAAGCCAAGGATTAATCTATATTCTTAAATGGCAAAATTTTCCTTAGATAATTGAATTAATTGAAACTCTAAAAATCTGAAAAAGAACTTTCAGTTTTAAAATTTTAAATACCCAAATTAGGTAGGTGTAATTAAATAACTTGCTATATAACACAGAATGTAAAATTATATCAAAACGCAATAAAGCGAACGGATGCACGCCTGCGCGGTTAACGAAGAACACTTTTAACTAAGTAATGCGATTATTCAATTAGTGTAATAGGATGAAGGATGCGAGTCAAACGTAATTAACTGCATCTATTTAAAACATCCATATTAAAACAAAACTATATTTTAAACATACTCTGCTTGTTGCGTCTCTGTCTGAGTGTGATTGCAAATTCAATTCCCATTTAGGGAAACATTCATATTTATAAAATAGTGAACCGCCGGTAGCATCGCCCGCTTTAATTACAGTATTTGTTTACTAATGTTATTTTTCTTTATTGTTCTTATAGCATTATCACTTTTAAGGCAATGTGTATACATTGAAAACTAAAATTACGGCTAAATAAATAAAAATAATTTAACAATTTTGTTATTAACTTTTTTTTATTTAAAAACCGATAAAACAAACATTAAATGATGAAAGAAGGATGCTAAAATATAATAGTAAAAACTACATACATCGTGTTAGCCGTTTCTAAGAATAGCACGTGCAAACGCACAAATAAAAAGACATACTGACAATCTGACAAAAAAAGACAAAAAAAAAAATCACTGTTTTATTACCTACATGACTAAAAGTCCCCTATAAAAATATTTTCCATGTACAGACAGTGATTGGATACAGATTTTTTATAGCATAGATTTCAGTGGCATTAATAAACTAAATTCCAATGCTGTATTACGGAGTTGTTTCTCAAACATGTTTCTCAAAATGGACCAACAACTAAAATGTAAAATGCTACTAGCATTTTACATATGTAATAATGCATTGTAGAATTTAGAAAAGAATAGCCGTTGCAAATCAGTTTTTATTCTTTTTACTTACTTACTTACTTAGGTTCACGCTGTAACCCGCACGAGGCAGGGTAGGCAGAGATAATCCGGGAACCTAGTGTTAAGACACTTCCGTTCCCCACTTTCCGCCGAATTTGAGGCATTGCATTACCACAGCGAAGAAATGAAACATTAAATATTTAAATTGAAAATATTAAATATTTCATTTCCTCGTCTCTCGGGAATCCAACCCAGAACCTATCGGTTACAGTCACACGCTTGTGCCACTGCGCCACGACAGGCCTCAGGCATTATTCTTTTTAGTATTCTGTATTTATATTTTATAACACCTACAAAATAAAATGTATATCTTAAGTGAAATATAAACCAGGTAAAGAATAATTCATCAAAAATAATTATTAAATGACAATTGGCACAAAGACATTCTCTAAATAGCACACTACAAAACTGCTCTTGCAGAAAGCGAAGTTTCAAAGGTGGCGCTTTGGACCGTACAACTAATTAGCAGTTTTCCGACATTCAAGCGTGCGTGACTTAGTGGAGTTAGCTAAAGAAAAAAATATGGCACTTTATAGGGATTTTATATTTTATTATGGACAAAACTGAATCTTATTAACCGTTTTATTTTAACGATTTTAAATAGAAAATACATAGGTATTTAAATTTAGTTACAATCTACATTTGTTAGTGAATAGGAGTTACTACTAATATAATATTACTGAATATAATTAGTGGTGGATCAGTAACAAAAAATGTTACTTTTACTATTTTATCGCTTTCATGTTATTAAATATATATATTTTACACAAACGTACTTTTGGAACAAATAACATTCTCGTTTCTGTTTCTGTACATTCTCAATATTGGATCCGTTCCAATATGTAATGATTGAAAATTCATAGTTACATGGTATCACGAAATCGACGTACGAGTAAGTATCAATACGCTACACAAAAGGAAACTATGGAATTGATATTACCCCATTGTGCGAGTTGTTGTGAAGAATAAAAACACCTTTTGTTATCGAAATATAAATTACACATTTCTGCACAAACAATGTTTGACTATTATAAGAATGGAGAGACAATATCATGAAGGGTCGATATAATGTACTGTACTTTGTTTTGTTTTAATATCAACTTCACGCTGTGTCCCGCACATGGCAGGGTACAAAGGAAATTTGGAAAATTGTTAAGGTACCTTTCCCCAGTTTCCAACAAATTGAAGCCATTACGTGTCGAATGACGGAGCTCAACGCCGTACCAGAGCGAAAAAACTAAAATAAAAATATTTCATTACCGCGAGTAGGGATCGATCCATGAGCGCATCTAGAAATATTGTCTAAATGTGGCCTGGACTTTCAACAAATCTGTATGTGTTACTGTGATTTTTATATTTCTAAAGTATTATGTTATAGTATAATTTCTGGGATAGACATAAGTCTATTGTGGAGTGGGCACGACAATTAATTTTAAATCATGGCGAAAGAAGTACATTCTTTCATATATTATGAAACATATAAAACAATTTAAATGAAACTATTCCCTCGAATGAAAATTGAACTTAAGTCTTTGCGTTTACAATTAATAGCTGTTCCACTACGCCACGACGGGGCGGGCTTGAATAATTAATTTCATACATTTTACAATAATGTAGTTATCGTATATATCTAGCAAAGTATATTTGTCCCCAGTATTGTAACAATTTGCCACATTCAGTCATTTTATAAAGCCCGAATCACCGACCCACAACCGTGTTTCCACAACCATGTAAACATAAATAGCAACCTTAACCTGACTATTGTTGCACCCGAGCAAAGGGCCTCTATTGTATAAACCTTACTGTGTAAACTAACTAGGTAAGTTACTAACAATCAATTGAATTGAAAAGCACATTTATATAACATGCATAATGAATACTATACTTGTAACGGTGAATAGTTAATTATTAAATTATTAAATTATTAAATTGAATATTATTATAATTTTACATATTGTTACATAATTATTATAATCATTATCAGCTTCACGCTGTATCCCGCACATGGTAGGGTAAGCAGAGGGAACTTGGGAACCTAGTAGAAAGATATTCCGTTACATTTCCGTTTCTATTTGTCATAATGATCTGTCCTCGTCGGATTAAAGCAAATATTATTTTACTACGAAACACTCATTAATGATGATGTTTTTTAAAATAATCATTTTGAGACGTAAATTTCGAGTATAAAACGATATTTACGTCTAAAAACGTAAATATTATTTATACTCGAAATTTACGTCTAATCGTAAACCTAATAAAAATATATGTAAGTAGTATTTCTATTTTTTAAATATGTGCCTAAAACATAAGTATATAAAACATTTTTTCCGTAGCAAGTAAGAAAATATCTACTTATAAAAATCCCAACAATAAAAGAACTATTCGCCATTCAACGATACAAGCAATTTTACACACAGCTCTCATGTCACGTCCGAGGCTTGAAGCGAAAGGAAAAATTGTGGCCGCGATTGAGTTAACGCCTTAGCCTGGGGAAATGGACGTCCGATGTCGCCTCTGTAACGCAATACCGCGGCTACGAGCATCCATTTGCACGGGATTGAGTTACCAGTAGGTACCTAGTGGACAATGTGGAGTTATAATGTATTGGAAGAGTCTTGATTATACGATAACGAATTAATTATACTTTAATTTGCTTTAGGTTACTTTAATTACGCGATAATATATATATATATTAGATACCTACTAGCGACCCGCCTGCGGCTTTACGTGCTTGAATTACACTAATTTATTTACTGGTAAATAAAAACATTGTAGCAATTCTGTCGAATATTTTTTATAAAATATTTTTTTTATTGATCAACCAATTTAAATTATTTTTACTATGTTTTAAAGTGTTATTCCACACTTAGGACAGAAAATACTAAACTTAAATTAAAAAAGCGTATAAAAATTTTGAACGAAGCAGGATTTGAACCCGCGCCTCTGGAATACCGTTCCAGCGCTCTGACCAACTAAGCCATTCATTCTGACTAAACTGAATGGCTTAGTTGGTCAGAGCGCTGGAACGATATTCCAGAGGCGCGGGTTCAAATCCTGCTTCGTTCAAAATTTTTATACGCTTTTTAAATTTAAATTTAGCAATTTAAATTAAACAAACAATACAGGTTGAAGAAAAGCGCGTACAAACGCTCAGATAACCAGACAAAAAAACACTATTTTGGCCCTTTTACATTAATAAACATCCTCTAAAAGTTTTTTTTAAATATATCTTTCTTGAACAGACACCGATCCGTTACCGTTTTACTATAAGTATAGACTATTTCAATTGTTATTAATATACTTATGACTGCACAAAGTACAATAGTAGCATGCTTGCTTGCAGCCTGGGCCTTACCCTTTCTCGGTACAGCGTAAATACTCGTATTGTTAAAAGTTCTAACAAAAATCCTATTTCAGTTTACCTCACTGTAATCCCGATGCTGTTGTAACGCAATGTCAATGTCTGTAACCGTGATAGTTTAATATTCGATTCTCCTTCAGGGGAGTACATTTCCATTTATCGCTTTGGTAACAAGCTCAATCGCAATGTCGTAAACCGTGTTAAATATCAACTTCAATGAACCTGCTTTGCTGAATGCTTAAAGCAAAACAGTTTCAAAGAGCCTGAGTTACCTGTACGTAAATAACTTTTGCGCATGTTTTTTTTTAAATAACGTCTATATATTACACATCCAGTATATCTATAGCAAAAAGTTTAACATCTACGATTTTCTTCCATTCATTCTTTAGAACATTGTAAAAGACATACTATCGACACTCATTCAAAAGAAATGAACAAGGCTTTCGATAGCGACGGCCTTGTAAGTGCCTTTCAATGGTTCAGATACGACGATCGATGTAATTGTGTTCGCTTTTAAGAAAATCCTTGGTATTTGCGTCTATAAATCATAAGTAACGGTATTAAGTCTGAGTTCAGAAAGCTGTAATAGCTTTTTAAAATTATTACTTCCGTCATAGTACTAAACGAATAATCATAAAATCTTAGCTGTTATATTTGATTACTGAGGCCTCATCTTTTTTAGATTTCCACACCACGAAAAAAAAACTAGACGAAACCTTTGTAAAGTAAGCAGTGGAACCTTGGGAAACTAGTGTTAAGTAGGTTTTAAGATTAAAATTTATATCAAATTAAAATCTAGTATTATAGATTCTATCCAGGTCATACATTCACAATTATACTTCTTAATCAGGTAATAAAAATAATAGTTTTTTATTTTTCAGATAAGCAGAAGCAGGTAAGAAGAGGAAATTAGAAATATTTCGTGTTGAGTGGCGGATCTCAACGCTATCAATGCAT
Organism: Eueides isabella; assembly: GCA_019049475.1. NCBI lineage: Eukaryota > Metazoa > Arthropoda > Insecta > Lepidoptera > Nymphalidae > Eueides > Eueides isabella. The sequence continues at coordinate 5,542,632 of CM032390.1, forward strand.
AGCTCTTGTCTTCTTACCAAAACAAAGAAAATTAAAATATTAAATATTTCATTACTTCGAATGGGGGTCAAACTCAAAACGTATCGCAATAACAGTCGCACGCACATACTTATTGTACAAATTCTACCTTTAGTTACGATATTCTACGAAAAAAACAATCTTTCGATATAATTTTTTTTAACCTGTTGAATAAAATTTAGAACGCAGTATGTAACAGAAAATATCCAAAACTTGGTCATTTATAAACAGATATATCGAAAAAATAATTTGTAGTTATAGTTTCTTTAATGGAAGCCTGTCGTGGCGCAGCGGCACAAGCGTGAGACTGTAAACGACAGGTTGTGGGTTCGATCTCCACTCGAGGAAATAAAATGTTTAATATTTACAAATTTAATATTTAATGTTTTCATTTCTTCGCTCTGGTTACAAAGAAAAGCGCGGCGTTGAGTTCTGCCAATCAACATGCAATGCCTTTTGCCTTCAATTTTGGCGGAAAGTGGGGAACGTAGTTGGAACGAAGTGTATTATATTAACACTAGGTTCCCAAGTTCCCTCTGCCTAGCCTGCCATGTTCGGGATACAGCGTGAAGCTGAGAGAGAGTTTCTTAAATACAAAAGTGGTACATATGATGTTCGCAGTTGTTACACATATTAAATAAAAATAATTTTAAATAAAAGTATCGCGTATATTGATTAATAAACTTTTTTTGGAAACATGACGTTTCGAACACTTTACAGTAGTCCGTGGTTACGGGTAGACTGAGGTGGGATTCGTCTATCATTCGACATAATTATTATATCAAACTACCGCCAACGATTTCTTAATTGCCTCTCATACTGCCCAGGATTCTTGCAGAATGAGCCAACTGTATCTGGTCTTCTAATATGGTGTGTTTTGAGAATTTATTTTTTTTAAAAGTGGGTCTCAAGTTGTAGTTATCCTTATATTTACAATATTTACAATTGTATAGTGTTGAAATACAACCGTAAGATTGATGAGGAACTCTACATGGGTGTATTCCACTCGCACTTGACCGGTTTTTTATACATAGTGCTCGATAAAGCACAAAACATGTGTTCAAAAGTACTCATATTATAGCTGCTTTGTTTTTTTTCTATAAGTTGGTACTATAAAAAATTATAATACTTCTAATTGAGTTTCTGCTATTGATAATAAGTGAGAACTGTCTATACCCCGGACCTCCCTAAGGAAATTAAGCCTGGCACTACTGAACGCTGAATAGAATCAGCAAAGGCACCATACTTATTAATCAAATTATATCAAGATGCAATAAATCTGTATATAATATAGAAAATATATATGTTTATGAATACCAGATTTGAGGCCTACTCAAGGTAGGGAACGGAACGAAGTCTTTATACTAGGTTCCTATGTTCCTTTTGCCTACCCTGTCACGCGCGGGATACAGCGTGAAGCTCTGGAATAAAAGTAGTTCCAATTTATCAACATATGAAAAGCATTTGTACACAAACACTATTACTCATATGTCGTCCGATCAGGCAATAAATGAGCAAGTCTGATTGGCATCGAATAGAATCACATTTTCAGCTATATCTTCACGATTTCAAGATGAGAAAGCTAATTTTATTCGCCCAATCATTTTTCACAAGCCAATTTCGTCACTCGTATTTTTCTACATCTTACATAATAATATGTTTTCATCGATTGTGTGATATTGTTATGATAGCTGATAATTTTTACATAATGTCTTTCAAAAGCCATATTTATACAATATTATAAACAAAGAGCATGCAGTGAATCGTATCATAATTCGATTTATAAAATCTTTATAAATCATCTTTATCATCTTTAGAATGGCAATTTGATTTATTAAAACAGATTACATTATAACGTTATCAGTACATATAATAAAACAGTAAAAAAATGTGTCTGTACGTTGAATGTTTTTCAATAAAAAATAAGCTGATGAATAAATCATAAACCAGGATGGTAAGAAAAGATTAGAAAATAAAATTGTCCATATGTACGTAAGATTGTATGCTTGTCTGTTTGCTAATCTCCGGAAGTAATTGACGGATTTGAATGAAACTTTTCATGTTGTATAGCTAAAAATCTGAGCAACATATAGGGTTAGTATTAGGTTTTGTTTACTAGAACACTTGATGTAGAACCTTAAGAGAATAGCGGGCAGGTCTCTAATATTAATATAAATGCAAACTATCAGCTTCACACTGTATCCCGCACATGGCAGGGTAGGCAGAGGGAACTTGGGAATCTAGTGTTAAGACACTCCGTTCCAGTTCCGTTCCCCACTTTCCGCCGAATTTTGAGGATTGCGTGTTAAGTGGCGGGACTCAACGCCGCGTTTTGCAAACCATCGTATTTTTTTATATTTTTAGACACAGAAATTACATACACGGTATTTTCTTTGATATTACATTTTAATTATAGACCTTTATATATAATTAAAATGTAATATCAAAGAAAATACCAATAACCCATAAAAATAAAATCTTTATTATTCCAGGCTTCGACATTTCTGAATATCTGACGAAAATATCCCCCTCAATAATGGGGTCGCGTCAGCATCATTTACAGTTAATCGGATCTCACAGGGTCCTTGTTTCAATTACTACAAAGTCAAGATTTAATCCCCTTCCACAATCCTCTGGATTATTTGAAACGTTATTACTATAATAATTTAGAATAAGTATAAATGTTAACATAGAAATATTTGAGAAAATTTACTAAATTTTGTATTTTTTATACTGACATTTCTTGCAGTTCCTGAACTAATTTCTATCATGAAGTCTTCATAGTCTTTTGATTTCGATAAAATGATATGTAACATGAGCCATTGTGAAGTTAAAAAAATACAAGATAAACGCGTGTAATGAAATTTTACTATTCATTTTAAGTGAAAGGCCGGCAACGCACCTGTAGCTCCCCTGGTATTACACGGGGCCGTGGGCGACGGTGATCACTCACCATCAGGTGACCCATACGCTCGTTTGCCTTGTCTTTTCCATAAAAAAAAGTGTCTAGATGTACCCCTCCCCCCATCATAGACATCAATATTTTTTCATTTAAAATGATCCAAATATTATTTATTCAATCAGGCTATTACTCCCACTTTTGAATCGTCATGTTCGTACAAATGTATGTAGGTCAGCCCTATTACCTACGTGATACCGCCGTGTTGGGTTGGGGCAGCGTCTAACAGTGTGGACGCCACGATTGTGGATTTAAAAATTGAAGTAAATCTAAAATCTGGGTAGTGATTTACGCTTTTCATTTCTCAACACGGAAACTCTGGAAAATTAAGCGCCCTTAAAGGTTGTCTAATGTCTTATGAACAACATGTTCATCTACCTAACCTGCTATGCGGGAAGCTGACATAAATTCTTTTTAATATAAAAATAATGTTATGTTGTGTTTTTGTATGAGCTAAAAATATTAACAGACGCCGAAAAGATAGAGCAGACCAGAATATGTATCAGAATTGTTTAACAGTTTTTCAATAAATTAAATAACTCAAGTTCAAATACAAAACAAAATAATATCTTTTGTAAATCGTAATTTCATATTAGTGTAATTATAATACGTATATTATAAAATATCCTTCATTATCATAGGCATTTATTTATCAATTATTCTCCGTAATGAACCCTTAATATGCGAATGTTTCCAAATTAACGTTAATGTAGTTAATCATTGTATCTCTAATAGCAGATCGAATTCCCTATAATCTCGATTTGTCCTTCGCTCGCTTGGCTACCTTTTGTTACAAGGAAAATACTTGATTAATTTATACAAGATCTCTGCTATGTATTGCTACGATCATAGAGCTTAGTCAATTATAGTGAAATAAGTGTTTTTAAGTTATGCTGAGAATAAAACATTATTATTGCCAACCTCGCCTTGTTTTTTAATTTGGTTTGTTTCACATAATTTTTCTATTTTGCTTGACTAGTAGAGAAGCCATAGTGTTAAGCCACCACAGTGATTAAATGTCATAATCAAAGCAAAAACAAATATTTTTCAAGTAGACTGTACAAATTGCATTAATCTGCCGTACTGAAGATCAACATAACTTTACAATCGACATACCCTTACATTTAAACTTTAAGCTAATTTAAAATAAAAACAGAACAGAACAGAACAAACACAGCATATTAAATAAAAAGTACAAACAAATAAGGGAAAGAGACGTTTCCTGTGAACGCCACTTAACTATATATAAAAAGGATATAAAAAGAACTCGAGAGACAGTAACAAGGCCCGCTAATTAGCTCTCTCTATATTTTTTCCCTATTATTTTCACTTTGCATATGTACACGTGCCTCGCAACGTACGGGCTTTCTACTTTGTGCGCGAATGTCCTTTGTTCGTACGCCTTGATTATTATTACGTTCAGCTACATTTTAAACATATAGACGTATGAACAAAGGCTCATTACGCAGATTGCATTAATAGGCACATTTTCTGTGTTACTTTACTTTGAAATTACTTTGCCTATTCATCATTTATTTAATTCTGGAGTTTCTTTTAGTTTATAATAGTTTTAGTCACTCATTTTACTAATCCAGTTACTGCTTGACATACATACATGCTATATTTCAATAAAAAAACATCTTTAAATATTATATTTGGCCTCTTGAGGCCTGTCGTGGCGCAGCGGCACAAGAGTGTGACTGTAACCGACAGGTTCTGGGTTCGATCCCCAGTCGAGGAAATGAAATATTTAATATTTTCAATTTAAATATTTAATGTTTCATTTCTTCGCTCTGGTAAGGCAAAGCGCGACGTCGAGTGACTTAAATTCGGCGGAAAGTGGGAAACGGAAGTGGAACGGAGTGTCTTAACACTAGGTTCACCAACCAAGTTCCCTGTGACTACCCTGTCATGTGCAGGATACAGCATAAAGCTGAGTGAGTAATTGAGTTAAATAATATAGCGGTGTTGAGTTCCGTCACTCAACTCGCTGGAATGTGGAGAACGCAACGAAGTATTTTAAAACTGGGTTCTAAAGGCCTCTGCCTACCCTGCCACGCGCTGGAAACAGTGTGAAGCTACAAAAAATATGTTATTACTCGATGAAAGAACACTATTAAGAACGTTAACATGTGGATTCAAATAATGTTGCTCACGTGAAATAGCTCATAATACTTCTTTTAATATTTACATTATTGCGTTGCGTATATTGTGATTTAGTTGTTAGCTTAATTTTGGTAGTCGTCCTTCTATGTAGACATAGATTTCATCCTACATTATTCAAAAACCCTTTTAATATTATAAGTGAGAACAATACATAATATACACTGCTAGATATTCTTTAGTACGCAATAACAGCTCCTTGTCTATTATATATTTAATAATATCTTCTATATAAATATTTCATGTCTTTGTCCCGCCTTGGAAGCACTTATTACGATGTCAGCCTTCATAATTAATATGTTTGCATAATTTGCCTTTAATAAGAGGCTATTTAGAAATTTTAATTAAGGATCCCCAGCGTCTGTCTGTCAATCTCCGAACACTGAATAATGTCTTTACGAGATGACTCGGGATTTAATTAATATCTAGCGAACAGAAAGCGACCGCTTGCAAGCTTTTATATAGAGTAGAATTACCATCGCCTTAATAAAGCACCGTTTACACGTACATTTTACTTAGCTCACGTACGTCGTAAGCTGCTTGCCAATTAAAAGCTTTTTGTGTTTAATTGCATTAATACAGTATTTTGTATGCCGTTTACATTATTTGATTTAGCCAGATTCAAAAATAGCAAGGTTTACTTTAAAAGATTTTTTTCTAAAATATTGTAAGCATTTGCAATTGTGTAGTAATTTTACTGCCAAAACTTTATGTTGGTATGTATAGTTGAAAATATTTCATAATTTACTGATAGATTATTTACACTACTGTGTTAAATTTTCTGAACTATGATACTTTCTTATAATTCATTGTACTTGTGCTATTCAAAAAGAAATGGAATAAAATAAAATAATTGTTAAAAATCAATAAGATAATTGTTTTTTCTTCTGCCATATACTATAGCACTTGTCGTGGCGTTTCATTTACTTCGGCCTGGTAACTTAGCAAGGCGCGGCGTTTAGTTCAGCCACTCAACACTCTATGCCTAATATTCGGCGGAAAGTGGGAAATGGAACGGAGTGTCTTAACACTAGGTTCCCTCTGTCTACCCTGTCATGTGCGGGATATAGCGTGAAGATGAGTAGACTAGAGTAAGTTAATTAATTGGTAATTTTAGCAGATTATTTCAAACAATAACATGATTGATAATGATAAAATCAAATAAAATTTTTGAATTTGGTGTGTTAAGCATCAAATTCACAATTTTACGCTTTAAATCCTTTTACATATTATGAAGTTCGCAATGTTTCATTTATAATTAATTATTGTTCACTTTAAATTATCCGGTGTAAACTGTAAATTCCTGCCACTAAAAACGCAATTCCCAAGATTCGGCAGAAAGTGAGGTTCTTAACAGTGGAAAAGCTCCCCCTACCTACAATATTAAACGCATTTAAAAAAGGCGTAGTGCTTATACTAAATGAACTTAATCGAAATCTTAACGACGAAATTGATCTGTGTAATGTTAATAAAGTCAAATATTGTGATATTGGTGTAAAAAATTCATACAGTCAATCGACATCTATCTACTCTGTAGATAGGTAAATATTCTAATACCGTACACCGGTAAAATTGTCATCCTCATTTAAATTTAGAATACCACAACTGTCACGCAAAAATCAATTTGTCACGAATGTCATCGGCCTTTCATTTGTAAAATTATTTTATATTTTTTGATACTTAATCAATATGTACTATATAAAGTGAGGTAAGATCACATATTACACGTAGTAAGAGAGATATATCAAACAGGAAATAAAACGTATTTAAATGAAAATGCCTCCATTATTTAACTGACGATTTATTTTTCATAGTTCAACCACATTGTTGGAAAATGCTTGAAGCCGGTAGCGCGGAAAATGCAACAGCCGATACACTACAAGCCAATAAAGTGAGCTTTTGTTTTATTACTTTAATTTTTGTATTCAATCAAACGTAGATGTTTATACCAGTTTTCGTATATGTATGTGTATGATTACAAGAAATAATGAATGACAATATAATTTTAAATAAATATTATTATTTAGTAATACTGATTTTTTTAGAATATTCTAAAGGACGATGAAGACATTGCACGCGCTGAGGCAACGTTCCGTTACACAGTTCAAAATGTTAGTCAACTCAAAGAACAAGTTTTATCTCCGCCGTGCTACGTGAGATGCCTGCCGTGGAAGATTCTCGTTCTTATTCGGAACACTACTACACCCGACCGCCAGCCACAAAAGGCCCTCGGAATTTTTCTTCAATGTAACGGCGAGTGTGATTCCCCTGGGTGGTCTTGTTATGGCCTGGGAGAACTAAAACTTCTTTCATACAAATCTGATGGAGACCATTTGTGTAGGAAATTACATCATATGTATCATTGGTATGTTGATGCTTATTCAGCCGGTTAATCTATACATATGTTGTAAAGCTTGAAAATTTATTTAGTTGTACGCGTTGAGCTCAGGAACTGATTATTCAAACTGAAAAAAATAATCCATTTCGTAGTATATCACCCTTTATTGAGGGAGAATATAGGTTATATTACAATGATGTAATCATAATTTTGAATGTGTCATACACAGCTTAGTTATTTCTATATGACTACAGGGTTGAGTTTGCAGAACAAATATACACTGATCTTGTTTTTGAATCATTTACCTCATATTCGTAGGTTTTGTCCGCTATAAAGCTATTCTAATTGTAAGAAGTCATTTCATATAAGGAGTCAATATACTAAAATATTTTTTCTTGAATCAATCAAAAATTAAATTAATAATTTTGTCTGGTGTTAATCATCAGCAAAGAGGATGACTGGGGCTTCGCACACTTTATATCGTGGAAAGATTTGTTGGATACCGACAATGGCTTTCTAAAAGATGATTCTATAACTATCGAGGCTCACGTTGTAGCAGAGGCTCCCCATGGCGTATCATGGGATTCAAAGAAACATACAGGATATATTGGTTATTTTTTATATATTATAAAAGTAGTAACTAAGCTGTGCTAATGTTATACCACTTTTTTAATTGTATGAGATGTTTGTGTGATTTAACCTTATTTTGTTTTTTTTTTAACGTTTTAATTTAAGATTTTCTTAGTCACGTTAGACTGCGACGTAGGGTAAGCGGAGAATGGGATATTTAGCTCCTAGTTTATCTGTCTCTAGTTTAATTAACACATGTATAAACAAAAACTAAACCCATTAATTTATAGATCGAAAAGCAAATTTCTGTTTTAAATTGGTTAAGACATATGAATAGGTAATTAATTACCTATTCAATAAAAGTTTGAATAGTTTTACATAAGGCATATAGAATTAATTTTGTTATTATATCATTTCAGGCCTTAAAAACCAAGGTGCTACTTGCTACATGAATTCTCTCTTACAAACCTTATTCTTTACAAATGTACTACGTAAAGCAGTATACAAAATACCAACAGTTGGAGACGACAGTTCCAGATCCGTCGCATTTGCTCTTCAAAGGGTTTTTTATGATTTGCAATTTTCGGACAAACCTGTTGCTACAAAAATACTTACAAAAAGTTTCGGCTGGGAGACCCTCGATTCCTTTATGCAGCATGACGTTCAAGAATTTTTACGTGTAATTTATCTTGATACATTTACAGTAGTAAAGTGCTTTGCTTATTTACAACCCATGTCGATTGCAGGGGTTTCGTTTCAAGCTCAAAAGAATACTTAATTTCAAAATATTTTTTGTTCTCTCGATTTAGTCGTATAAAATTTGCGATAATTGCACCATTTTGATTAAAAAGCACTTACTTCGAGGCGACTCACAACAGGCTATAGTCGTAAAGCCGATCCCACTGTATAATGGTAAAATGCGGCCTTGAATTCCGACACTCAACATGCTGTATCCCTAATTAGACAAAAAGCGGAGAATAGAGTGTTTTAGCACTAGATTTTCATCGTCTACCCTGCTGAAAGTGGAATAAAAGGCGAAAGTGAAAATAAAATTATTTTACAATAAAAATTACAGGTACTTTTAGATAAACTAGAAAATAAGATGAAAGGCACTGTAGTTGAAGGTACAGTGCCTAAATTGTTTGAAGGAAAAATGACGTCTTTCATCAAATGTAAGAATGTAAACTGCACGAGCACGCGCGTCGAGACGTTTTATGATATTCAACTTAGTGTTAAGGGAAAAAATAATAGTAAGTATAGAATTTTTATTTTTTTTAATTGCCCGAAAAAATAAAGAATTGTGTTGGACTCATGAGATATTTCAAGTATCGAAGGTAAATCTTACCGAAGACTATACATCCTAGGCTTCTCTTCGATAAATTAACTTTTACTAAATTTAAAAAGCATATAAAAGTTTGTAATAGATAATTATTCTCTCTTGCCAAATGATAATTCTAACGAATTGTCTTTGGATAGCGTAAATTTGTAAAAATCTTCCTACTAAAATGCTAACAATATAAATAACTTGTAACAAGCGTATAAGAATTTCTACGTAGTTTGATAAGAATGTATAGCTTACTTGGTCAGAGCGCTTGGACGGTTTCCAACAGGGCGCGAGTTCAAATCCTGCTACGTTCAAAATTTTTATACGAAATAATTAATTTTAAAATTTTGTATTTGTTATACTTATAATAAGTGACTATAATATTTATGTTTGATCAGGGGAATAGGGGAAACATATATTTTTTACTTCTTTAACTAAGGTTTTCTTTATCATCGACTTTTCGTTTTGAATATATTTATTTATACATCTATTTTATTGCAGTTTGTAGACAATAACACTAATTTCAAACACATAAATATTAATATTTTTTTTTAATTATTAGTTAGCCGACGATTAGTGAAATACATCATTGAAATAAAAACAAGTAAACAAAAAATGTATCAGCCTTAAATCATAATTTATTACCAAATTTTATACAAAATCTACAAAGAGTACGGTCAATTAAACTTTTCCTTTTACATTTAAATTTAATTTATCTTCAAAGCGACATTACAAAAGGAAGAAATGCGTCTTAAACTTGTAACAAAAATAATTTAACTCTTTTATATCTATCTGAAATGTTTTAATTACATTATTTCGCTTTGCATTTTCGCGTCGTTTTTAATTTTAATAAAAGGAAAATAAGTAATTGTTAGAAATAATTCGCGGACATATTAGTTTAATATATTATTAAAACTTTAAATCACTAGAGTACAAAGAAAATGTTTCACAATAAAAAATGAAAAATATCTGGAAAATATGCAATAAGTTCACAAATACCCAATTAAAAAAAAATTAAGCTATCATTATAAAGGCTTTTTCAAGCCCAGTGACTGTTCCACTTTACGCACAAATTCGTATAACTGAATGTTCAATGTAATTTAATAGTCCCAACTTCATTCAAGTGCAACTCAACACCGCGTTTTCTCTTGCCAGAGTAACTAGGCAAATGAAAATAATTCATTCCCCCTATTGTAGGCTTAACTGTCAACCGTGACGTTAAAATACCTACGTACATTTAGAATAATTTCAAGCATAAAAATAATTTCAGTTTATGAATCATTTAAAGACTACATCAGTATAGAATTGCTTGACGGTGAAAACAAGTATGACGCTGGCGAACATGGTCTACAAGATGCGGAGAAAGGCGTCCGATTCGATGTGTTCCCGCCAATATTACATTTGCACTTAATGCGGTTCCAGTACGACCCTAAGTGTGACGCCTCTGTTAAATTTAATGATCGGTAAACCGCCTCTTTGCATCTACGAACAGAATACATGATCAATTTGTTTATTTTACATATGTTTGTTATTAATGAAACTCAAATTCATTATGGTACTTACAAAGTACTGCACTGGTAATGTAAAAACCGAAGAACGGCACGCGTATGTAGGAATATATCTCTGCTTCAAGAGTGTCAGAAGTGTATAAAGATAAAAATAATGTTAACTTTTTTCTATAAATAAAGAGAGAGATATAAGATTTAGCTTAAAGCATTTATTAAATGCTTTAATATCGATCGAGAAAATCATTACAATAGTGTTACTGTGAAATTTATTAAATTTCACAGTAACACTACTGTAAAGATTTTCTCGATCGATATATACGTTATACGTTATAATTATACTATTGTTTCTTCTTTATGAAAATAAAGAAGAAACAATTTTGACACTGTATTCTGCATATATAGACTACTCTGTTTAAAAAATCTAGTGATAAACACTACTATACTAACTTTCAATCCAATTTAAAAGAAACATTGTTGCCTTTTTTCTAGTACTAGAATGACAATAATAATAAAAATTCATTCCTTTGAGTGGTATCGAACCCACAACCAACACGTATGTGATTTAACGAACGTTGTGCCGCTATTACTACTTACTTATATTGATTTTTGATATATTTAGGTTTGAATTCTACGAAGAGATCAACCTAGATCAGTATTTACAAGAAGTACCCAAGAGCCCCGCCCACTATACCCTACACGCAGTGCTCGTACACTCAGGCGACAATCACGGTGGTCATTACGTCGTGTTTGTTAACCCTAAGGGAGATGGAAAGGTATTATCTATTAATTAAACTCGTGTATCTGTAAATTTCCTATGTAAATTTTAATCGTAATGAATTTTCTATAAAGTTAATTAGTATAGAGCTGAGCTGAAACGTATTAAACATATATTAAGGAGTAAATTAAGATTAAGCTTGTGTATAATATATTTATAAAACTGGCTTTTCTTTGAAACATTTTATTTTTTTAATGAACTCATATTTAGATAAGATATCGATGTAAAATCATACAGAAACAAAATAAATATGATGATTAAGAAAGCTTCTTTTATAAAAAACTTTGTTTTAATGACCTTGTAGAAATGAAAGGAGAAAATAGCTGGTGATAACACATAGAAAATAATTAATATGTACATATTATTAATAAACATTTAGTATAGTATCATTAAAAATTATCTAACATATAAAATAATCTTCAAAAGTTGGATTATTCTTGGCAAAGTAACAGTAGTCAATAGATTAACTTTAAATTTCAAATTCTTAATATTTATATCAAAACATATTTGCTTATAAGTGGTGCAAATTTGACGACGACGTCGTGTCTCGGTGCAGTAAACAAGAAGCTATTGAATATAATTTTGGTGGCAAGGAGGATGCACCTTACCTAGCACGTCGGGCCACTAGCGCGTACATGCTGATATATATTCAGTAAGAAATATCATTCTATAAATTTTAATAAAGAGCGTCACACAGTACATTAATGAGGAACGGACCGGAGTGTCTTACACTAGGTTCCCAAGTTCCCTCTGCCTACCAGGGTGAAACCGAGCGTTACACAAGCATAACGGTAAACACGACGATTCTAAGTTCGATTTTTACGCGGGGAGATAAATAATCGTTCTGGTAATAAGACAGCAGCATAGTGCAGCGTTGAGTTTTGCCACTTAACACACAAAGTCTCAAATTATATTTTTTTAAAGAAAGTCCTGATAATCTAGTTTTCGAGATACGACAGATGCGTAATCAAATTTGAGTCCGAAAAACCGGTCAAGTGCGAGTCGAAGTCGCCTACCGATAGTTTCGTATCTATTTCAGGGTTGTATATTAACGGGAAGAATATCCGATAAAAAATTACTTAACAACTTTAAGTTAGCAGAGCAAATATTTGTATAAAATTAAATAAAGTTGACAAACTTAAGTTTACCACATTCTATCATTTTGCATGAAATGAACTACCAATGGGCTTATATTGTTTTTTTTGTTTTCTATGAAATCTTACAAATTTTCCCTCTTGTATTTTTTTTATTTATACTGTAAGTGCTCATATCATGTCAAATTTCATTACAACATTACTTACTGTAGGTCCATGAGAAGTACCGTATAGATTTTATTATGTGGTAAATTTCAATACAAAATTTAGCAAAAACGTTGCATAAATGCTCGTAATCGTAACTTTCGATTACGATAATCTACAAGCTTGATTTTTCTGTGTGTCGACTTGGATATTTGATAATCGTTTCAGCTTAATATCTCCTGCAATATAAATGGTCTTGACAAACGGACTGGCAGATAGCAAAGTGATCTTATAAGTATTTTACATTTTTTTTAGTATTACAATATACACTCAGAACAGAAATATACTCATATGGAATACATATTAAAAAAAATTACATGGCAGGATTTGACCTAGAGCCTTCCACCACTAAGACATACTTTCTTAACTGGCTACGTTGAAATTCTTAAACTATATATATTCTTATGCTTGTTACAACCAACTTATGCTAACTAAATAAATATGATAATAAGTAACAAGCGAATTTCGCTGTTTCCAAATAAATATATTTTATCTTTTAAGTTACGGAACCCTAAAAGTACAGCGAATTTCTTGAGCCATCGTGGCGCAACATTTCAACCTATAAGTCAAATATCTAACGTTAATTTCAAGAAAAAAAATGTATACGGAACATATTAATTAAAAAAAAAACTTAATATGTGTTGTATCATACAACACATTGTACAATGTATCTTCTTCCGCGTAAAACAAACCGTACTACCATTGGACACAATCACTGTTTTCATATATATTTTAGCCTTATAACAACGCCGAATTCATCCTTTTCACTTTTAATTAAAATTTCCAATATTACACACTCCACTATTTTGTGTGCTCCAATTTTCTGGAAAATAATTACTTGAGATACTCAATCATAGTAGTGATTGATTTTCGCCGTGAATACACACTATTAACATTATTATGACTCAATTAACATCTGTAGGTACTTATAAAATTGGGCTATTTGTATTCAGGCCGTCATGGCACAGTGAGCCACGCAGAGGCTTATGACACTAACAATCAATACTCTTCTTTTCGCCTAATTTTGAGACATTGTGTCTTAACTGGTGGAGCTCAACGCCGCGCTTCGTCGATAAGAACGGATCATTTTTCCGAGTGCGGATTGAATGCATGACCACGGCAGTTACTGTTATACTTCAGTATAATATTTATAGTAACTATATAGCTTTAATATCAAATATTTTTAATGTAAAAAATAGAATATCCCATGCACCTCTGAAATACTTTTTATCATTATGGAAAATGTAATTAAAAAAATAATTGATTATTTGTCTCCATTGAGTCTTGTATGGAAATACTTAATGAAAATCGTAATTATAATAACATATTGTAATTATAAGTCAGCCATACAAAAGAGGCTTTGGTTAATGGCTTGTTGAGCGCTAATTGGTTTTTGAAATAGTTGGCCTAACCTGGCAGCGACATGTTCATTATAACGTTGCACGTAAAGGTTATCAATCTGAATATTGTTGCAGAAATACATTTTGCACTTTCAACATATATTGTGTGGTCGTAAACGTTTTCGCGACGATCGATCTACGTTTTGTGTTACATAATTTAAACATTATAGAATTTCAGAAAAAATAATATATTTTAAATGAATAAATAATTAAATTCTATTCCGAAAGACCAAAAGCTATGAGTGGTTTTAAAAGTATATTTTTAAAATTACCTCACTGCCTTAATAATAAAATTTTAGATAATTATATTTATATTTGCATTTTTCATTGCAAACGATGTTATATATAAATCAGAGTAAAGAAATATGTTATAACTGACTAACTCGTTCTGAGTTAGATCATTGTTGTCCCTTTTTATTGACATTTAATAAAGTTAATATTTTATTAGCTTCACTGTGTATTTCGCACATAGCCTAGGAGGGTAACTAGGAGGAGAAAGGAGGGAACCTAGGAACCTAGGGTTCAGACTCCGTTCCTATTAAAATATTTCCGTGCCCGCATTCCGCCAAATTTTAAGGCAATGTTTGTTGAGTGGCGGAAATCAACGTCACGAATTTTTATTTCCTCGTTACCAGAACGAGGAAACAAAAAAAATATATTTTATTTTCTGCAGTGCGAAACAAACTTACAACCCTTCACGTTCATAGTGGCACGCTTGTGTCCCTGCGCAACGACCAACCCCGAACCTAATAGAATTAAATAATTTTTCAACAGACAACTGATAAACAACAATAAATTATTAAAATTAGCTATTTAAAATGATTTTTTTTAAAAGATAATTCATTCATGTTCCTTATATTATTCCATTATCTTTATAGGACTTCAGAACTAAAGTATGTGTTGCAAGACGTAACAGAAAACGACATACCAACCGATTTATGTGAACGAATCAACGAAGAGATGCGATACGAGATGGTAAGGACATGTAAATATCAAGGCCTAGAATCGTGATTTTCTTAAATTAGGTTTTCGTATAAGCAAAGGAATCTCCAAATTTCAGGCGGCAGAAAAATAAGGTGCAGAAGGTTTAAGTCTGAAACATCGGTCACATCAGTCAAGTATTATGCGAAGATATTCAACGCTCTAAAACACTTCTTCACTTTACAGGCCATAGCCGGCTCTAAATATAAAGGAAGATAAGAATTACGACCAAACGCAGATTACAAAATAATAAAATCGATTTTCTATGTTTCGAAATGCCGATGGCGTTGACGTAAATTGATCGGGTGATACACTTAGCTATATTTTATATATTTTGTATATATTTTCTAGTTATTATTTATGTACCGATAATAAAAATTTTTGTTGTAACATATTGAAATTCATTTATTTCCGTTTGGTTTTAACGGGAGTTCTAAAAATCGTGTTGTTAATTTAATGTAGTCACATTTTTATTTGTCGTGCGGGTAACATCTGGTACATGTGTACTTTAAAAAATTTATACATACAATTTTTATTGTAAAAAACAAAAGCTGTTCTCTGCATTGCGCAACAGTCCGTAAATATCTGGTGTTACGACGCGTATTTGCGACTATAAAACCTTATCGCAGAAGGCTTGCAATTTGTATGAGTACAGAAATACTCTTTATCCTTTGCCAATAAATCTCGCGGCAGCACGCGATAAATTAGACTCCAATTACTGACACTGCAAAAGCGCCCGAGGCGACACTAAAAAATCTGCGAGCAGCAACGACGCCGTAAACCCTCCAATCTCCATGTTGATGGCTTAAACCAATCTGATAAAGACTAATAACCGGCTTAAATTTCACCGCAGCTTTGGAAATAGAGCTGAGACTAAATAATGTATGCACTCTACATGCAATATATTTAATGTAATATTTAATTTTCGAGGTCATACCGTCGTCCCGTTGTTGAACTACGAAATCTGAATAACAAATATGGATGTGGGTTTCCTTTTTCTTCCCGGCAATGGTTAGGTTTAATTTATTTTCTAGCTTGAGCAAAACGTTACGTTGTGTTGACTTCTCCCACTCATCATGTATTTTCTTTAATTTGAATTCAAATTCAAATTCATAATAAATATATCAATATTTCACAATCAATATTTTATACCTCCTAACTTTAGTCAAAGCCAAATCACACATGCCACGATGGTCTTTTACAACTTATGTAATAATCATAAAAAAACTTATATGAACAAGAATCTAAATTATTTTACAAAAAAAAGAAAAAAAATACGTATAAACGTAAAAAATATGCAGTCAACATGCCAAACTTTTAGTTTTTCATTAATCCGCGCTGTAGAACTAATTTCATCTATCAAAAAAACTAAAAAAAGTAATAGTAAGAGCCTGCCATGTCTTCGCTAATTAATCCAGCTCGACTATTAATTAGGGGAGTTTTTCTTCGTCAGAGCGTGGATTAAGCCCGGGTCCCCAGTAATTGCTAGTCCGCTAACCGAGCTCAAATATTTTTATTTTAACTCCAAGTAAAATATAGACAAAGAATTTGCCGGTCCAAAAGTTTGAACTGTGGGAACTTTTTATAAAGATTTTAAGTTTGCTCATTTCCTTAATACCAGATTTTAGCTATTAACGTTATTTTAACTTTTTGTAATAAGGAAAAGTCGAAGATATTATTTGGTTCAATTTAATGTACATATCTAAATAAACAGATTTATTAATTAATAATATTTGCTTTTTTTTGAGGATTTCCATCCAAATTATATAGGTAACATTTATGTTGCTTATAATGAAAAGTAAACAACTTTTTTACGAAATCTCGTTACGTAGAAAAGTAATTGATCCAGCTATTAGGTTTTGCGTCACCGGTAATTCCCCTGAAGGCAAACAAAAAATCAATCAGATTGGATCACACCTGCTGAGGCCAAGCTTGATAGATGGCGGTTCACCTCAGTACAAATAATTCAATTAGTTTTCACCGCGATAAATTACTTTAATTAAGAACAATAATTCTTTTATAGGCATTTTTTAAATAATGTCGTCAATTGTCTAATGATAAATAAGATGGTCGTCGATTCGGTTTCTTCTCGGGAGAATAATTTAGTTATATTTTCTCGCTCTGTTGTTAACATGAGATCGTTGAGTTCTGCCCCACAAAACACTCAACATGTCTCGACAATTGGACGAAAAATTGATAGTCACTAGGTTCCCTTCCATACTCAATTTTTAAATACGATCTATTAATCCAAATGCCTAATTTGGATTAAAAGAGATAGTCTATTTGTGGTTAAATGATTACGAAAGAAGTGGTTTAAACTTTAAAAGATATTGTATATTACGGTACGGTGTTCTATATATATGCTCAACGTCGTAGCTCCGGCGCTTTACTAATCAAATGTGGGAGCAAAATTTAATTATATATTAAAATGTCTTTGTTTGTTAGATAAAGTATAATAAAACGGTTTTATTTATATGAATATTCATTGTATTAATATTGTCTTAATTAAAAGTTTTCATATTGTGGAGCATTTATTTTTTGTATTGCGCAATTCGAAATATCATAAAGGTTTGATTTATAACTTAATACCGTCACAGATCTAGATTTGGCGGTATTTGAGTATCGGCTTTATTACTTTTAGTCATTTAAAAAACCTTAGTTAGGTTAGGTATCGTTTATTAGTCGGGGCTTACCACAATCGTCCGAATATTCAATTTGAATATGTAAATTCTTAATTTATTGTGGCGGCGTTTGCGTGCCACCCTGTAGTGATCCGGACTCTTGCGATAACGATATCAGAAGAAGCTTCCCTTATCTACTGTCTTCCAATAGGTTGGAACCGCGTCCCACGATATCTCGCTAACGGATCCGTTCCTAATTATGTCATGCAGTTCTTGACATTGAGGTGCCTAAACTGGGCACACCCCTAACGTGTGCTCGGCTGTCCTCTCGAAACGAGCGTCGGATTATCTGTATGGTGCGAAAAATAAGGACTCTGTGATGTTTTTCTATCCGCTGACGAAAGATAACGTACTGCCTAGATCGTTTTCCGGCCGGTGGATGGTTTGGCCAGTCGCAATTCTCACACTATTGATGCGGCTTTCTCGGATCGTGCTAGGCTTGTCGGACAGACTCCAGAGAAATCGCCTCACGGCATGACCCTGGTCAATACTCCCGCCACCTTACCGAAGATGGTTCGATACCCCGGACAGCATTTCGAGTCGCAGTTAAGTCACGTTATTACGATCAAGAGTGTAGTGGGCCATCAACTCCGGCGTATAGCTGGTGCTTGTAGTGCTCGGAAATTGAGCAAAAAGCGACAACTTCCTCACGTTATATAACTTAAACTAATTGTATCTACTACGACGAAATTGAGGTTAGTCGTACGTTTGAGGTTTGCCTTACAAAATAAATATCTCCTGGGTTTATCTAGTCAATCCTTGGTTCTAATTTACATAATTATTGGCGTTTACGATCTTTTAAATAAAGAATTTTCAGTAAAAGGAGTGCATAATAGGTATATTTATTTGGACATAATGTTTTTTATAAATATATGCTGTATATAATTACTAATTTTCCATTATATTGATTTAATGAAACTATACACATTTATTTTTTTTTATTAGATACTATTCTGCACACATCTTCATACAGGAATATTCAGTAACGAACTTATTCATATTTCCTCCGCAGCCGCCATAGATAAATTTCTTACATTTATTTTCATTTATATCGTAATAATATCTGAAAATTTTTACATAATATTTTAAAAAAGCAGTCATAGCGCAGCCTGACAGCGTCTGGCTGCAAAAGTGACGGATGAGACTTTGAATCTCAACCAGGAGAATTACTTACTTTCATAGTCTTTCATAATAGTCGTGTTGCAAAGCGTGGCATTGAGTTCCACCACTCAACACGTGTTGACTCCCAAATTTGGAGAAGAGATCGAAACGAAGTGTTTTAACACTATCTTCTAGCCCTTCCACCTTAAAGGACGGCAACGCTCCTTTAGCTCCTCTGGAGTTACTCGGGGCCGTGGGCGACGGTAATCACTTACCACCAGGTGACCCGTACGCTCGTTTGCCGTCTTTTCCATAAAAAAAAAACTATCTTCTGCCTACCCTTTATGTGTGTTGACTCCCAAATTGGGAGAAAGGTATGGAACAGAGTGTTTTGACATATTTTTTAACGATATTAACTATTAATTATTTTTGCTTCCCTTTATTCGGGATGTAGCGTGAAGTTGAAAAAAACGAGGCTAAAGACTTACCTATTAATCATCGCTAAACACATTCCCGTGTGAGGTTGCAAGTGGCAAATGTTGCAGTTTTTGTTTTCACTATATATTGACAAGCTGATTACACCTACATGGTATAGATAATTCAAGAATAATTATTGGGGCAAAAGTGTGACTGTAAACGCGACAGGTTGTAGGTTCAATCCTTACTCGAAGTGAAATATTTAATATGTTTTTTTTTTCTTTTTTTTTTTCTTCTTCACGCTGTATCCCGCACTTGGCAGGGTAGGCAGAGGGAACGGAAGTGAAACCTAGTGTTATGACACTCCGTTCCCCACTTTCCGCCGAATTTGAGGCATTGCGTGTTAAGTGGCGGAACTCGACGCCGCGCTTTGCCTTATTACCAGAGCGAAGAAATGAAACATTCAATATTTAAATTGAAAATATTAAATATTTCATTTCCTCGACTGAGGATCGAACCCAGAATCTGTCGGTTACAGTTACACTCTTGTGCCTCGACGACACGACAGGCCTCAACATTTAATATGTTGATATTAAATATTTAACATTTTCATTTCTTCTTCGTTCAACTCGAAAATGATTATATTTAATGATTTACATAAGAAATATTTAATTGTAAAATATTTAAAGTTAAAAGAAGAATAAGAATTTACCTTTACAAAGTTGTTCACAATCTTTTAGAGTTTCAAATTTATTTTCATTTCCATCACCTTCACTATAATTAAACTGCTTGCATTGATCTAATTGTAAGTCATAATAATATCTGTGTAATAAAAAAATAATACTTGTCATTAATTTTAACTTTAATTATCAAACAGTACATACATTTTTTTAGCTAAATGCAATTAAACACTGCGGTCTGTGCTTTCACCATGTAATTCAACCTGTTAAGTGCATAACTCAACACCGCAGTTTGTCATTCCAGAGCAGAAAAATAAAAACGTTCATAAAATAGATACATATACGTAAATCCTTTGGACTTTTAAATCATTTATGTTACATGATCACAGTGAATATACATATGTTAGTCTATAATATATTTGTTCTCTTTTTTCAGTTTCACGCTGTATCCCGCACATGGTAAGGTAGGCAGAGGGACTCTGGAACCCATACCAGAGAGAAGAGATGATAATATTAAATGTTTCATATTATTATTTTTTCAAGTGGGGATCGAACCCGCAACACGTCTCGGTTACAGTCACACGCTTGTGCCCCTGAACCACGACAGGACTTATTAATGAATTTCTTACATATATTTCAATATTGTTATGATTATAAATGTTTAAATTGCATTTTAATGAAAAAATAATGTGAAAAATTGCATTTAAATGAAAAAGTTATGTGAATGAATTGAAAATAACAATTATTTATGTACTTTTGCGTAGGTACTTTACAATCTGCCACCTTTGGTTGATATTGGCACCATGTATCCCAATTGTTCAAAAATGTATTTGCTGAAAAAAATCAATGTATTATATTGTCAGCAACTGAAGTTTTTAAGATAGAAATGTAACATTTGAGAATAAAATAATATTTTATTTTGTAACAATTTCTAATAAAACACGTTTTTAGCACATCTAGGCTACATTTCAAAGCGGCCACCGACCCGTTCGTTGTTAAAGTTTAAGCACATTTTGGATTGTTATTTTTGTTTTTTTTTTTTTAATTATAAAACAATTTGTACAGTACAGCCAAAAGGCATGTGCTATTGTTTTCTTTGTGAATTAGTATTTTTGTTTATTATTACTGTATAGTGTCGTTAATACCTAACTATTTTTACTGAGCTACCATCTAACCATGATCTCATAATATATTACTTGTTTTCTTAAAAAATTAAAAGTTACTTACTTTTTTTACGTCTAGCATGATTAGACCTGAGTACATCTGGAGCACTCCATGTTTCTTCTTGGACGAAAATTCTTCTGTACAGTGTTGTAGGTTTCGGTGACGTGCTTGGACGCATTGACGCTGTTGTCAAAGTTGTTTCTATAGAATCATCACCACTTATAATGTTATATTTTAATATGATTAAATGGATTACAGTTCCGAGTATAAACATTATAGTAAATATGAATATGTAATGTAAGTTGATCGATAATATTTATGTTCGTATAAAATTGCATTTTGTTTCCGAAATATTCATTCCTTCAATGTGTGTATTTTGCGCCGAAAATTACTAAAAAAATAACATATTTTGTTTTTGAGTATTAACTTTTTGTTGCTTTCTAATTGTACATATATTTTTTAATTCTTGTATTTATAAAAAAAGTGTGCAAAATGTTAAAAAAATAAGTTAATTTTATGAATTGAATTGCATTACCATCACTGAAATTTCTTTACTTTGTATGATTCAAGTAAGGAGTCACGCCTCCCTAACCTTTGTTTCGCGCTCTCCCTTGCACGATCGGCTGTGGCGGAACGTGACGATAAATCATGTTTTTACGTTCACGTAAAAAAAAGGAATTAATAATAAAAACATCTTTTTGCTAATACGAAAACAATATTATGAATAAATAAAAACAAAATATAAATTTAACCTACAAAGTATACTTAGATGCCTATAAATATTTTTATAATGTAATGATATTTATGTAATTAATAATATTTCATTGCTTCGCTCTGGTAATAAGGCAAGGCGCAGCGTTGAGTTCCGCCACTCAACACGCAATGCCTCAAATTCGGCGGAAAGTGGGGAACAGAAGTGGAACGGAGTGTCTTAACACTACGTTCCCGGGTTCCCTCTGCCTACCCTGCCTCTATACCTACCATTCGGGATACAGCGTGAAGCTGTAGAGTAGAGTAGATATTTATGTAATTCAAAACATGACAATTATATTATATAAGTAACAACAATAAAATGTAAATATTTTGTTAGCTATATTATTTGAAGTTTAGCTATTTTCATGCAGTATTATTGAGTCAATATAAAACTGAAGACAAATAATGAAACCCTTTAACAACTTGTATTCACGTTGGAATCTCAAATAACATTGAACTCATCACACAGTGAAACACATTTGTTTATTTAATCGATATCCAATGAAGTAGAATTAAATATCTTATACCTATAGCTTAGTTTGGATGTCTGTACACAGATAAATAAGGAACTAAAATACTCCTATATAAGCATTTTTATTTGTTGTATAAAAATTTTATAAATTAGGTTATTATATGTTTGAATGATTAATTTGTCTACTTTAAAGGCGATTATTTTTATATTATCTGTAACAGACCGTCGAGGCTCAAGTGGCACAGGCGCGATTGTAAACGTGACAGATTATGATTTCAATCCCCACTCGACGAAAAAAAACATGTAATATTTTGGTTTCGTTGTTCTGGTACAGTTCAAAGCGCGATGTTTCGAATTTTTCCCCTGAACATCCAATGCCTCCAGACTTTGGCAGAAAGTGGAGAACTGAAGTATTTTAATGGGAACCAATTAATTTGGCACTAAATTCTCAGGTTATCTCTTTCCCCTACTATATGCGGGATACAACGTGAAACTGAGAAGAAGAGAGTAACAGAGCTAAAATTTCTTCCATCATTGTCCTTTGGTAAGATGTTATATGAATAGAATAGTCTACTAGTTTTTAGCTGAAGTGAGCGACACTTAAATTATTCAAGTAGTACCATATTTTTGTTCTTCAACTATATAATTTCTACAGAAATAAGTAATTATACCTAGTACAGAATTAATTGCTAGCCATGGTCGTGAAAATGATCCTGCAAACCAGTATCTTTATGTAAAATTTTATAATGTTTAACGAGGCAGTTCCATCATTAAGCGGATACAAACTGCTTTAAAATATGGTTATTTCCTGAATGAGTTAATGTTTTTAATGAAATTAACCTACTTTTTATGTTATTTAATATTTAGCTAAATAAGTAATTATTCCAACAAAAATTACTAAAAACTAAATGTAATTATCCTATAAGTCATTTTTCGCTATAAATCTTTTTTTTTTACTATAATTTAGATAGGTATTTATTTTCTTCCTTATAGAGATAACGTAATAAGATACCTCATGTATGGCTAGCATCTATAGTACAATCGCTACGTATCTGATTGTAAAGTATAACATCGTTATATAATACACCTATGTTGACAAAATATTAATCATTAAATCCTAGTACTGTTAATCAAGATACTTAATGAACCATGTGTACTGAACTATATAAAACATGGCTATCATCGATTAAAAAAGCAAATCTGCTGAGAAGATGCCGCATCTTAATAATAATTGTCGGTCCGTCTATTAAGACCCTTTATCTTGAGATTACGTGGAGATATCAAGCTAAGATAAATAAAATATATCCACGACGACCGTCCCTTGCAGCATGGAAAAAATTAAGCTTCTATGTCGATACAATCAAGAGATACTAACTTTTGTGCAATAATATAAATAAAAATAAAATCACTTTCGTACTCCACTTTCAGCAGATTCTGGAAGTATGACATGTAGATTGATGGAATTTAGTGTCGCGTTTAGTCTCGTTACCATCGTTCATTTTTTTATGTTTACTTTTTATTGTTTGGTGCCTGCAAACAATTACTTAGATGCATCAAAAGAGACTTCCAACATATAAATATAACTTGTTTTACGTACTTACTTTCCTATATCAAAATATATATAATTAAATGAAAACCAGTAATAACTTACATATTTTCAAAATAAAGCAAGATGACATTAAGTGTAATAATAGATCGATTAGTTACCAAATAGCGCACTCCATTAACAACTCCCGTTGTAATGATTTCTCGGTCACGAGCGTACAATTGCATCGTTTTATCCGGAGGCAGATGTTTGCTGATCTAATGGCATTTTCAATTTACATTCAAATTCCTGGACTCGCATTGCTGAGCTGCAATGCCGAATGCTCCAATACCCGAATGCTGGGATACTCGAATGCCCCGATGCCCCAATCGGATTATCTCTAACGACGCACTATTCAGCTATACTACTACATTGGTGCTCATTCTATCGTAAGCTGCTTGTAATAATGCCTTCTAAATTAAACATTATGTTTAAAATACTATATCAAGCATTAACACTTTATTACTATTAGTATAAAATATGTATGTTTGTCTGAAGGGTCTGCCGTGGCGTAGGACACAAGCGTTTGACTGTAAACGCGACAGGGCGTGGGTTCGATGCCACTCGAGGGAATAAAATATTTAATATTCGATTGAAAGTGGGAATTGGAGCGGAGTGTTTTTACACTATATTCCCAAGTTCCCTTTGGCATGGAGGGTGTCATGTAAGGGATACAGGGATACATCTGTACAGTATGTATTATTATCTGTAATGTTGGTGTATTACGTATTTGCTACTCATTGATTATTTTATTTTTTTTAATGAAAACTTAAAAAAATAATTTAGAATAACCAAAAACTTCAATTGTTTCCTTTTATAAAGGAGAGGTGCCTACAATTTTATTACAGCAACTATGAAAACCTTTATATATAAAATATATTTTAACTAACAAAAGCGTTAGAGGTATTAAAATAATGAACACCTCGCCAGCAGTATAACAGTGTGGAGTGCATCGAACACAATAACTGGGAGTCGGAATCTCTTTCCAATACATTAAAATTTCTCTAAAGAGAAGTGAAATAATCCGCGCAAACGGATAGCTGGGAACAAAGGCGGGACGTACAAAATTAAAGTGTACCCCGACTGCAATATTAATTAGTACTAGGTATGGTTTTTTCTCGTCTGGCCGAAGACGAGATTGCAACAGGGACCGGCGACGATTAATAATTACTTAATCTTGCCTGCGGCTGCAGGAAAATTGCCTCTTCGATTTAGTGCACAAGAGCCTTAATAAAGTTGCTCGTGGATAATATTGTGTCCCATATTTATTATAAAACTTAAGTGGCATCTATTAAGCTTCGATATTAAGCTTAATGTATACACACACACATACATATATACTGTTGAGGCGAAGCGGTACAAGCATCTGTGAACTGTGAACGACACGTTTTAGGTTCGATCCCCACTCGAGGAAATTAAATATTTCATATTTCAAACAATAAATATTTAAATTATTTTTTTTTTGTTGTTTCATTTCTTCGCTCTAACAAGGCAAAGCGCGGCGTTAAGCTCCGCCTCAAAGCAATGGCTCAATATCGGCGGAAAGGGGAGAGTGGGGAACGGAAAGTGGAACGGAGTGTCTTTACACTAGGTTCCCAAGTTTCCTCTGCGATATGAGTGTATCCAGAAAAAATGCCAGGGGTGCCTTAATCAAATTAGTTTTTAATTTTTTATTAATTTTTGAGGCCTGTCGTGGCTCAGTGGCTCAAGCGTGTGCCTGTAACCAACAGGTTGTGGGTTCGATTCCCAAAAATATTTAATGTTTTCATTTCTTCGCTTTGGTACAAGGCAAAACGCGGCGTTGAATTCAATTCAACACTCAATGCGTCAAATTCGGCGGAAAGTGGGAAACAGAAGTGAAACACAGTGTCTTAACATTAGGTTCCCAGGTTCCCTCTGCCTATCCTGCCATGTGCGGGATACAGTGTGAAGCTGAGTAAAAAAATCTAGATAAAGCAATATGTCTATGTATATTAATATAACTACATATAACTATAGACAAAAATAATAAAAAGGACGAAAATGGAAATACCTGCGTAAAAATTCAATCACTTCAAAAGCTTTACAAAGATTTCTAACAGCGAGGGCTTAAATGAAATTACAGCATTGTTTCGGCGCTGTTCACCAGCGTGTTTATGCGTTGGTATTATACTTATCTCTACCTACTTTTTGGAGTATTCTCAATATCATTTGTTTTGTTTATTTTATAGTATGAGAAAAATGACGAAATATAGTATGAGAAAATGAATGAGGTTTTTTTTAACTACACGCTGTATCTCACTTACAGCATGGCAAGCACAAGAAACTGGGGAACTTAATGTTTATACACTCCGTTCTCCACTTTCCACCGAATTGTTGAGGAAACATTGCGTGTTGAGTAGCAGAATTCGGATAAGGATCGAACCTATAATATATGAGCTGTCGCGTTTACAATCGCACATTTGTGGTTATAGCGACTTCAAGCCAATGTAATAAGGAATAGAATATTTGTAATTGCCATTTACCTGTTTACAATCAATCGCATATATATTTTTTTATAATTTAAATAATCGGTGATATCAAGAATGTAATAAATTTAGTTTATCATAATGAAGCGTACTTGTAAACACATTTATCATCCAACGTCCGTTTACCAATTTAGAAGCATGGCGCGAGATAAAGAGTGATGATATTTTTATCTTAAGCATACTACATATGTAATTATATACACAAAGCTTTATTTCACACTACTCTTGTTCTACCTATCCTATTAGATACGGACATGGCTTTAATAATCAATTTGACGCAGTAACCATTTAACTAAAAAATAAAATAAACCTGAACATCTAAGTTATTTTAAATAAATATGTACATAAAATATAATATGTTCTATTAAAAAAAAAAACAAATTGTTTATAGTCTTGACATTTTTTAAAATGTCAACTTCTGATATGCTTGTCTATTACATCTCTGTCAAGTTGCCGCAAAGTCGAACTATGATTATTTAGGTGTTGATTTGTTATTCTGCAATAAATTTAAGATTTTATAATTTGACCATGAATTTATCAGAGGAAAATAGTTTTGCAAATGGCCTTTTATATGTTGGATTTAATCAGGACCAAGGTAAATAATGATGACATTATCAGATCTAGAAAGTAAAAACATGCAATTTTTGTTGTCTAATGACTGTTTGTACTGTTATTTGATATTTTTTTGTGTTACAATATTACAGGGTGCTTCGCATGCGGAACGGAAAATGGCTTTAGAGTATTCAATAGCGATCCGCTTAAGGAAAAAGAACGTCAAAATTTCGCACAGGGTGGACTATCCTACGTAGAAATGTTGTTTAGATGTAATTATATGGCACTAGTTGGCGGTGGCAAAACACCAGTATATCCACCAAACAGAGTAATTATATGGGATGATCTTAAAAAGGATTCAGCTATTTCTTTAGATTTCAATAACCCTGTAAAAGCTGTAAAATTGAGAAGAGACAGGATAGTTGTGGTTTTGGGTAAGTAAAAGTTTTTATTGTAGTTCTAAGCTTAAACCAATTAAGTATTGATTGCATATTTTTGTAATTTCAGAAAATTTGATCAAAGTATACACATTTACTGCACAACCACAGCTGTTACATGTTTTCGAGACTTGTCCAAATACAAAAGGCCTTTGTGTTGTTTGCCCAAACAGTAATAATGCCCTACTTGCTTATCCAAGCCGCAAAACTGGGCATGTTCAGGTAATGAATTCTTTTGATTGTTAAACCAAATGAATAATAAATAAATTAATATTCATCTCTTCAATTTTATTGAAAAAAACTTGATCTATGTAAGATTATTTGAAAGCCATGTTGTATAATAATATTAATTAAAAATCAAGATTGTGCAGAATCAATTTGTATGTTTTAGCATAAAATTTTATGGAGACAGTGGCACTTTTTGATCTTCTATGCTTTAATAAGAAAGTAAAGTTCATTTCAGTTTTACAATTTAACACACAATGTTTCAAAAGAGTAGGCAGAGAGCTAGGAACTTTAGGTTCACTATGCCCACCCTGTTGTGTAGAGGATACAAGCATGAATATAGTATGAAGATAAAAAAGTATTAAATTTACTAAAGTGTGAACATTGCTTACAGTTAGTAGAGTTAAGTAGTCATGCGGGAACTAGTACAGCACCTGAAGGACATTTGATTGCCGCACATGAGGCTCCATTAAACTGCCTAGCACTTAATGTAGGCGGAACCAGACTAGCTACAGCCTCCACTAAGGGGACTCTTATAAGGGTTTTTGATACAAATACAGGGCAAAAATTGGCTGAATTAAGAAGAGGTGCACATCAGGTATAATTTAAGTGATTGTTTATTTTAAACTTTGTCTATTTTTACAATATATACAACTTTTCATCACTCAATAAAAAAAATGTTAGGGTGCAAAGTGTCTCTTTGCTTATCTAACTATATACATAAAGACGAAACGAAAATTAAATTATTGTTGAATTGAATTTTGATAAATAATATGTTGTACTTTTCAGGCTACAATATACTGTATAAACTTTAACCATACAAGTACAAATTTATGTGTGACATCAGATCATGGCACAGTGCATATATTCAGTCTTGAAAATGAAAAGCTAAACAAACAATCGAGCTTAGCAACAGTTAATTTTCTACCAAAATATTTCTCAAGTAATTGGAGTTTCTGTAAATTTACGATACCTAATGGACCACCATGTATTTGTGCATTTGGTGTTGATAAAAGTTCTATTATTGGTAAGTGTTTAATTTTTTTTTATCAAAAGTAAAATATTATTAGCAATATGTTGATTGTTATTATGCTTTATGTTATTTTTTATTCTTATAATGTCACCTAATAATGAAAAGAAATTAAATTTATTATTTAAAAAAGAAAGCCAATATTTTGTACAGTTAAAGAAACATATTTTTTTATTCTTATTCTCTTTTTAATTATTCTATGTTTTTCTATCTTTCAATTTTGATTATTCTTATATGTTTTTAAGTGTAATAAAGTATAAAGAAATTCTTAGTACAGTAAGACTGAATTCCAATATAACCATATTTTTAATCAAATGCTTAGGCGAATAATTAGTCTATTTAATTGAGTTTCTAGTGTATTAAAAAAACTAACATCATAATATTTATCCATATATATAGCAATATTTGCGAAGAACACATTATATTGGCTATTTTATCTTCATTGAACAATCAATAATATTATTGTTCACTGTTAATAGATTAGATAACTTTTTTGTTTTCTTTGTTTCAATGCTTCTATGTAAATAAACATTAAAATATACTTATATATATGTATATTGATTATTTATTCAAATTCAAATATTTTTATTCAAAATAAGAAGTTACAAGTTCGTTTTTTGAATGTCCAACAATTTACCACCAGTTCACTAAAGTTACTGCCTCAGACCTGAGGAGAACCGGCGAAAGAAACTCAGCGGGACATGTCCATTCTTTTTTTTTAACAAAAGCTTTACATTATATAATTAAGTGACAATGATACACTTAAAACAGCCTGGAGCAAGCATTTTATTCCCAAGGCGTGTTATCATTTATAAAATTGTTAATATATAAGGCATTAATATATAGGCGTGTTATCATTTATAAAATCGTTAATATTTAAAAATACATTATTCAGTAGGGATAAAAATAAATGGTTATATTATATTTTTTCTTTATTTGGTTATAAACAAGGTGGATGTGAAATAGTCATTCTAACACACATTTGCCCATATCTCAGTTATGTTGTGAGCTATGTACTTTCATTTCTCTACTAAAGTAAGACATATCACAGGCATTAAAAACACCATTGGATTGTTTGTTCAATGTATCAGTGTCAATAACAGTGTCCTCAGAAATGCATAAATTATAATATACTTTTTTAGATATTACAAAGTAACTCGATTGTTTCTTTTGGAATATTCAATTTAATTTTAAAAAAGATGGTATTTTGTCCATTTTAAGATATATATATCTTTTTTTTCACAGTGATATGTGCTGATGGATCTTACTACAAATATAAGTTTAACGAAAAGGGTGAATGTACGAGAGACGTCTATGCTCAATTTCTAGAAACATCCGAAGACAGATAAATGTGATAATATCATATAAAATTGGAATAAATTCAAATTGGTCTAAAGTTAGTACTAAACTAACTTATCATTCATATTGGTACTGTGTTATTAATATCAGTGTTAAATAGAAAATATGAAAATAAAAAAACCATTCAAATTTTAGCCAAATATTATAATTCTGTTTATATTGAAACCTAGTCTTAGATAAAACATCTATATAGTGAAGACTTACATAGTGTTTTTATAAGTTTACCAATTTCATTTTACCATTTCGATATCTCAAAGTAAAAAGAAAATAATCGTCAATGAATCATTAAATCATTTTTTTTATATATTTATATAAATATTTTATGTGAACTACAAAAGGCAATAATATTTGATACTGTTTGTTTTTTTTAATAATATAACGCATATTATTGTATGTTATTAGAGGCTAGTTAGAGTTGTTCATAGAAAATTTATAACACAGTAACAATATTAATACAATATGGAATATTGAGTTGAGAAAATCAATATGTTTGATTTGATGTATGTATTTGTATATTTACATTATACATTGTTCCCTGATATCTATGAAATTTATCAAGTAGTTTTTGTAAAGATTATGGTGATTTTTTACAACATAAAGTTGCGTCAGTTCAGTTTTATTTACTATTCATAATATTTAGATGTAGAGTAAATACAAGTGCCTCAAATATCTATAGAAGTTTAAGTGATCATGTAAAAATATATTATTTACATATTTTTTTTATTATCTAATATTGATTTGGCTTGAATTCTAGAAGATTGCACAAATTTTCAAAGTAATTGTATGAATGAAATTGTTATTTTAATTGAAATTAATTACAAATTTGAAAATTATCAAGAAATTATTAACATTTAGAAAATTAGTAATCAAATATTATATAAATTATATTAGCTCTGTGATAAAATCTTAGCAAAATATAATCATATCAATCAAAAATAATTGTAATTTGCTTAATCTAAAGAAAAAGCGTGGCGTTGAGTTCCGCCACTTTACACGCAACGCCTCAAATATGGAGGAAAGTGAGGAATGGAACTGAATATCTTAAAATTAGGTTCCCAATTTCCCTCTGGGTACCCTTCCTCATGCAGGATACAGTGTGAAGCTGCTTAACTCCAAGCCCTTAGAGATACCAGAGCTTGTGAATCAAACTTTATGGTGTAAGAAAGTCATGACTTACAATAATTACTTTTTTAATTGCCTACATTTAATCATTTTTAAAGATCTCATAAAAAAAATATATGTTGATTTTTATTGGAATATTCTATACATTTCACTTGTTATTTATGTATTAGGTAGAATGTGGGAGAAATATTTTTAATTGTATATAACTGTTGTCTATTGAAGCTTTTGAAAGTTTTCTTTTTGCCTTGGATTAACTTGTGAGGATGAAATAAATTGCATTGCATATGTTTATACTCTTTAAATTGTATTTGTTATTCATTATTGGAGGCCGTTGTGGCGGCAGCTACTACACGAGATTTAGGGTTGAGTTTCGCAATGCAATACGCATTGCTTAAAAAATTGTACGGAAGTGAGAAATGAAGTGTCACCAGGTTCCCAAGTTCCCTCTGTCTCCTCGCTATAAGCTGGTTACAGCGTGAAATTATATATCATTATAAATAAAAAAGTATCAATTGCTTATTATTTTCCACTCGAAAGACACATTATGTTAGTATTTTAATAAATTACTAGTTTAGTGTTGCACTCACAAAAATACCATTAATTTAAATAATTTAGTAATTTCGTTCAAATAAATATGTTTTATAATTATTTTGTTTGTAATCTGTGTGTTCTTTTCGATTTCTTAGTTATTTTTTTTTATTTACAGACAAACAGCATCTTTTACAAATTATTTTCTATGATGTTTAATTATGCAATGACTTATTGTAATAATGAATTTGTAATAAATAATAGTAAGTATTTTATATTAGAAACATGTCTTGTTATTTTACCAAAATCTACAATTTTAAAGCTATATATTATTTAAATTTTATAATAGTGTTGCTTTTTGGAACATAACTCCGCGCTTGGTCTTACATAAGAGAAATGAAAATCATTAACATATGATATTTTTTTGAAAATATTCTACTTTACAAGATTTATAAAATAAATAAATAACTATTAATAATAAAATAAATGCTTTAATCCTATCTCTTCAATACATCTATGAAAGTGTCTCTTGGTATTTTAATGTTGGCAACACTTCTCATTTTCTTCTTTCCTTCCGCTTGCTGTTTTAACAACTTTTTTCTGCGTGTCACATCACCGCCGTACTGAAATTAAAATAGATTTGAAATTGGTAATTTTAAAAAATTGTAATTGTAATTTTATATAATTACAACAATAGAAATGAGGTTTGTCGTGGCGCAGTGGCACAAGCGTGTGAATGTAACCGACAAGTCGAGGAAATGAAATATTTAATGTTTCATTTTCTTCGCTCTGGTAATAAGGCAAAGCCCGGCATTGAGTTCCGCCACTCAACACGCAATGTCTCAAATTCGGCGGAAAGTGGGGAACGGAAGTGGAACGGAGTGTCTTAACACTAGGTTCCCGGATTCCCTCTGCCTACCCTTCCTCGTGCGGGATACAGCGTGAAGCTAAGAAAGAAAGAAACAATAGATGGATTTGGCAGCTTTCAACTTTATGTGGAGATTAGGTAAGTACATACCAATTTTGCAGTAACATCTTTACGATAGGCTTTTATTGTTTCGCGAGAAAAAACTTTTCCAGATACTACTGCTTGTATCGCCACCTACAAAACAATTATTGATACAAAAGTCACATTTAGTACGAGCTTTCGCATGCGGCTTTTTCTGAAATGAATCTGTATAAAAATTGTGTATGGCACATGACAGAATTTTAGTGTATTTGGAAACGATTAAATTAATTTATTGTATTTATGGCCTTCTTCGAAAAATTTGCTATCAAACAAAAATATTTTTTCCATATTTTTCTATAGGAACCAGTACTTTTTGAGATTAGCGCTTTCAATCAAACAAACTTTTAAGTTATTTAGTGTTCAGATATATATAATACATAAATAAAATATATTTCTGTAGTAAGTGACATTTGTATATTAAGGGAACTGTCTGACTTATGGAATCGAGTTACGAACTTTGACATAGTTATAGTTTAAATATTTAATAATTTTATATCTTATATACATTACTAAGAAAAAAAAAATAAAATAAAAAAAAAGGTCGTTGATTTTCATTCGCCGGTTTTCTCCGCCGGTCTGAATCAGTAACTTGCAGTGAATCGGTGGTAAATTTTTTGACATTTAAAAATTGAAGTATGTAACCAATTTTGATTAAAATATTTAAATTTGAACCAGAATGCATCTCACCTGCACCATTTGACGCGGTATCATTTCCTTCAGTTTCGCAGTTAGCCTCTTAGCGCTATACTCCAAACGGCTGACGTGGATTATCGTCGATAGCTCATCTACTAACACGCCGTTTAACATTATGTCCATCTAAAAGTATATTTTTTATGTGCCTTTTTGTTATGGGCACAAGTGTGCTTCTGTAAATGCGACAGGTGAGTGGGTTCGATACCCACTCGAGGTAACAAGGGATAGCGCAGCGTTGAATTACGACACTCAATGCAACGCAATGCTTCAAATTCGGCGTAAAGTATGCGTGAAACCAAAAATAGTTCACTTACTATTTCTTAATTTTAAAAAGATGTAATTCTTAACATCATACAAATTCCCTCTGCCCACCCTACAGTGTTCCGGGTACACAGAATAAAAAAAAAATAAAAAAGAAGCTAAAAAAATAATACATACTCTAACCAAAGCGCTAGGATGAAACCCATGGTCCTGATAATCGAAACTAGCGAAACCGGACGTCAAACTCTTCAACGTGTCATGGAAGTCTATGACGACTTCCGACAATGGCAACACAAACTGCATTAGCGTCATTTTGTCGTCGACCGCGCTCGACGGCAGGGGGGTGCCCCGGCGGTCCACGCACAGTGACGTCACTGCGCCTATGTACTCCACGGGTGTTATTATTGTACCTGAAATGTATAATTGTCACATTATATATTTACAGACAGGTTATAAGTTCGATCCATATTTGAAGGAAATGAAAAATTTAATATTTAATAAAATAAATATTTTATGTTTTCGTTTTTTCTCTCTAGTAACAGTTCAGCACGCATTGCCTCAAATTTGGCAGAAAGTAGGGAAAGGAGTGTCTTAACACTAGGTTCTCTCTGCCTATAATGAGCGGGATACAGCGTAAAGCTATTTCTTATAAATCACGCCAGTTGTGGCAGGGGCACAATCGTGTGGTTGTAAACGCAACTGGCCCACTCAAGGAATTTTAAAACTAAATATTTAATATGTTCATTTCTTCGATTTGGTAACAAGGTAAACCGCGGCGTTGAGTTCCGCCAACATACTTCAAATTCGACAAGTCGGCTTAGGAAAGTACAGAAAGGAACGGAGTATCTTAATACTGGGTCCCCAATTTCTCTCTGCCTACCCTGCCATGTGCTAAATAAAGAAAAAAAAAGATTATTTTTATTAAAAAACGGTTTAAGCCACTGAAATTCACAATAACATCTTATAAATTAATATGAAAAAATAAATACACACCAATTACAAAAGGCTCGTAATATTCAACAATATTGCTTGGATCCGGCAGTTGTAAAGGATTTGTTATAAGCACTTCTTCACCCCGATACTGCTTAATCAGTTTTGCTCCTTTTACTCTACAAAATGACACTTATTTATTCATTATTTTTTGTTATATCTCTGTAGATCATTCATTTGTTAATATTTACGGCTTAAAAGATCCTTATATATTCTCTACCATTCAGAATGATTCTCTACTATCAGGTATTATCATTTATATTATATTTACCCATGTCAGATATATCAGGGTATACAGAGGGAACCTTATGTATAGACATTTGGAGCCCCACTTACCCCGCCCAATTTCTGAAATTGTGGGTCGAGTGGCGTAACTTAACGTCGCGCTTTTGTTTTCTTATCAGTGCGTCGGAATTAAATATTATTAGGTAAAAAACGAAATCACAAGCATCACTTTTACATTTAGACACTGTGGCACAGGACCATGATAGATCCATAAATTATATTAATATAATTTATAGTTAATAATACTTTTAAAAGTATAATTACTTTATTTTATAAGGTACCGATGGTGCAGTTAAAATGGCTTCTGCTTTATGTTCTTGCAGAAGACGTTGTGTGAACACATCAAGATGAAGTAGACCCAAAAAGCCAATTCTCCATCCTTGGCCGAGGGCTGGACTAACAAACAAAATATTTTCATTAAATTACAGATAAAATAAAGTTTGTTACTACCTAATGGCCAACAAAGGTGATTATGATTTACTCAATAATTGACAAAATGTTTATATTCAACTCAGCCTTATAGCAAGGGCAGAAGAAAATTGGGAACCTAGTGTTGAGACACTCCATTCCGTTCCCCACTTCCTGCAGAATTTGAAAATTGCGTGTTAAATAGCGGAACTCAACGTCGCCTTAATAACTTCATATAAACATTATTTAAATATCCACATTCCCTTGAGATCAAACTCATCTGTGCCCTGAGAGCTTTAAAGCATATTGAGTACTTTATATATATATGATTTTTAAAATAAAATCTTTTACTTAAAATATGCACAGCATGCAAATAAAATCTACCTTGAATCCACATTCACACTAACTGCCGAATCATTTAAAGCCAATTTCTTTATAGCATCTCCCAATTGTGTGTGTTGAGATTGATCTGATGGGAAGATGCCAGCGTACACCATATGTTTGACGGTTGGTGCCGACGCTATTTTGGTACTTTCCGCTGATTCGAGGGAAAGGAGCTGGTCTCCTACACAGCCTCCACCTTTTGGTCCACAACCTTTAATAATAATATATCTTGGCACTTGGTTGATCTAAGTACTATTAATTTAACTAATAATAAACATTGGGGAGCGTGAAACTGAAGAAAGTGGAGATAAAGTTCTTCTTTCTTCAGTTCCCGCATATGACAGGGTAGCAGAGGGAAGAAGACTCTACGTTACGTTTTCCACTTTGTGCCGAATTTGCAGCATTTCGTGGTGAGTGGAAAGAGAGTGGTGAAACACAACGCCGCGCTTTGCCTACTTACCTTAGAGAAAATGAAAATAATTAATATTTCTTTTCCTTGAGTGGGGATCGAACTTACAACCTATCGCATTCACAGTGAGTCGCTTATGCCCCTGCCTCGAGACAGGCCTCATACGTACCTCATATCTAGGCAAGAAATTGATATGGAGTGTCTAACACTAGGTTATATAGAAAAGCTTTATATACAGAAATGTGACTAAAATTAAGTTTAAGATTCATAATAAAGTTATTAGTGTACATAAGATTCCTGAATTTCTTCTGCCTACCCTGCCATGTGCATACAGGGTGAAGAAAAAAAAATGAAGTTACTAATTTGGTTTGCAGATATGTATTTCCACTCACCCACCATTACAACTTGTCCGGCAACTGCTTCCTCTATAGGTTCTTCATTCGGTCTTAGAAGTGCTAAATGTCGTAAAGTATGCTGTTTCAGGTCTGATCTCCACTTAACACTTTGACCAACTTGAATCATACCAGACTCTATATACGCTAAACACAAAATGCCCCTATATTTATCATGCCACGTATCAATAATTGACGCTTTAAAATGTTTATCATCACTAATTGGAGGGGGCGGTATTCGAGATATAACAGCTTCTAACAATTCTTTCACCCCCCAGCCTTTTTTCGCTGATATACTTAAAACTGAATTTGGATCTATGCCAAACAGAGATTTCAATTGAGCTTTCACATTTTCTGGATCAGCTCTCGGCAAATCAACTTTGTTAAGTGTAGGTATTATCACTAAATTGTTTCGTTTAGCTAAAGAGTGGACTGCAACAGTTTGAGCTTGGACACCTTCGTTGGCGTCTACTAATAATATTACTCCTTGACATGCCTTCACACTGCGAACAACCTAAGTAGGAGATAATTAAAACATATGAACATTGGAAGCCTGTAGTGGCTCAAGGGTACAAGTATGTGATAGTAAGCACCACAGATTATGAGTTTGATTCCCTCTTGTGGAAATGAAATATTTAATATTATCAAATTAAATCTAAAATAAATCTAAATCTCAAATTAAATTAAATCTAATATTTAATATTATCAAATTAATTTAATGTTCTCATTTTGTAACTCTGGTAACAAGGCAAAGCTCAATGTTGAGTTCCACCTCTCAACATGAAACATCTCAAATTTGGCGAAAAGTTTGGAGCGGAACAGAAAGTTGTATCACTATGATGTCTGGTTCCTAAGTTCTGCCATGCTGTGCATTTTAATAAAAACAAAATCAAAATTGCATCATAGTAGCAAGTTATGGGAAAGTATCTGATTGTAAGTATATTAGTTATGAGTTAGATCTCCAATTAGAAAGCAATTTACTGTGGACAAGTCTCTGTATTGGTAAAACAAAGTGCAGCATTGCATTTTAAGATTCAGTTGTATTGAATGGTGAAATTTATATTGAAAGTAGAAAGCAGAAAGAATTGAAAGTGGGTTGGAACATGAAGTTGAGAAATAACATTTCAATTACCTCATTTGAAAAATCAACATGTCCTGGTGTATCAATTAGATTTAATAAATATTTTTCATTATTATAAGTGTAGTTTAAAGATGCGGTGACTGCTTTTACTGTTATACCTCTCTCCCTTTCAACCTAAAAATGTGTGAAGTGTTACAATTAATAAAATAATATTATAAATGGCAGGTAGGTATACTGTAAATATAGGTAATATTCAACTGCTGCTAAGTTCAAATTTTTATAAGTTTTTAAAATCAATATTTTTCTATATTAATTGTAGAATTACACTTTGAAAATAGTAAAAATGTCAAAAATAAAATAATAAAAATTTAAGAGTATAAACATTTTAGAACATTGCAGCATTTGAAGCCTTCCAAGCGCTCTGACCAACTAAGCCATACATTCTTATCAAGCTACGTCGAGTAATTCTTATATGCTTGTTACAACTTATCTTTCCTAAGTGGGTAATAAAACTTTAAATAATAGTAAAAATACTTACAGGCAACTGATCCAATACTTGACTATTTTCATTTCCAGGTTTAATGACTCCAGTTAATTCGAGTAAGCGGTCAGCTAATGTACTTTTACCATGATCTACATGGGCTACTATACTAAAATTTCTAATTTTAGCAATGTCTATATTTTTACCACTCTCAGAGCTGTATAATCTTCTTATAGAACTGAAAATTTTATATATAACTTATTGTTATTATTATTTTAATTCATATTTAAACAGCAAAAACATTTCATGGAATAGGTTAGATTACACACCTATATATTCTTATCCTTGACATATAAGATTTCCAGTCTATTAATTTATTTATAATTCTCACCATTCTTAATGTTTTAATTCACAAAATAATCATTACTATGTAATAAGTGAACTAATATTCAAATTTTCTATAACAAAACAAATATATTATTGCTAAAATTGACATATGTCAAAATCAGGTGAAAATCCTACTTACGATTAAAAAAAAAGACTAGGTATTGCATCCTTTTTTTTCAAAGGTTACAGATAACATAAATATTCTTTATAATAATTATTATACATTCACATAGAGATAAAAATTAAGTTATTTTTTGGTACATGTATCCACTTTTAAAAGTTTTAGAAACTTGCAACACTACCACTCTTTGTCAGTCAGCCACGTCACTTTTGCTCGATGAGAAGATTGTTGAGTTAGTTTACGCGGCGTCTAATTTAAGATACTTCATAAAGCATTAAATCATGAATATATTCCGTTTACTAGCGGACTTGTCCCATCTGTTAGCTATTATAATATTATTAGTTAAAATATGGAAAACCAGATCATGTGCAGGTGAATATACCAGCCGGCATGTTCCGTTTATTTTCTAATACGTAACTAACAGATACATGGTAATGTTTTTTCTAATATTTCAGGAATATCAGGCAAATCGCAAATACTATTCTCTATAGTATATACGTCGCGGTATTTGGATTTGGTGACAACATTCGTGTCTCCATATAACACTATAATGAAAATAGTGTTCCTGGCAGCATCATACGCGACTGTTTATTTAATGTATGTCAAGTTTAAAGCCACTTACGATCACAACCACGACACATTTAGGATTGAATTCCTCCTAATTCCGTCTCTTATTCTGGCATTACTGATTAATCGCGAGTTCACAGTAATGGAGGTTAGTATAGTTCATTGCTCTATTTTAATTAAAACATTAAATTTATCTGTACACAAATTGAAGTATCATTTTTTTCTTATATAATATTTAAAAAATAAACTAAAATACATTGACTATTTTATTCTAAGCAGCTTTTTTTAAACCTAATCATTTTTTATAAAACCTTATTACAGGTATTATGGACATTCTCTATTTATTTAGAATCGGTTGCAATTCTTCCACAACTATTTTTGGTTTCAAAGACTGGAGAAGCTGAAAGTATCACATCTCACTACTTGTTTGCATTGGGTTCCTACAGAGGACTATATCTTTTGAACTGGGTGAGTAAATTGAATTTAAAGAATTTTATTGAAAATTCTTATAAGACTAATGAGGCGCAGTGGTGGCCTCTGACTGCAAATATTCAAAATAAATAAAATCTATGCATAATCAATTCATGCATGTAGCATGAATTATTTCCATTTCCCTAAGCTAATTGATAAATAATTGTATTCAGATGGAATACAGAGAAAACATTGGTCTAAATTTTTTTGTATTTATCTGAAATTAAGGATAATAATTGAAAAAAAAAATGTCACGCTTAACAATGTTAAAAAATGTCTTTACAGATATACCGTTACATTGTTGAAAACCACCATGAGCCTATTGCCATCATTGCTGGCATAGTACAGACAGTGTTGTACTGCGATTTCTTCTACCTCTACATTACTAAAGGTATTTATTAATATACATTGATTAAAAAAAATGTATAAAATTAGCACCAATTTTAGTAATCCATAAGCGAAACTCTTATTCTCATACATAAAATTAAATATATAAAAAAATGGTTTTGGATAACAATGATACCTACTAAAAACAATAAAAAAAATATATAAATTTTTCAAAAAGATAAATTTACTAATTTGGTTGAAAATAAATTATAGAATGTTTACTAAAATTAAAATTGGAATTGGCATTCATAGTAAAGAGTGAAATCTATATTTATAATTATAACATGCACCAATCACTGCTTCAAGGTTCTTTCATGTTGTTTTATTTTTGAATAATAATAACATAGTAATATATGTTTATCAGTAACAAATTTAAACCTTATTTGAATTAAATTACTTGAAAAGAAAACGAAAATGTGTGAACATGTTTTTTTTGTATTCATTAAAACTACTGGTTTACTGCTCATTTTTATGATATTTTTTAGATTATTTGAACTTTCGCATTATCTATGTGACTAATACATAGATAATGCGAAAGTTGAAATAATGTAAGAAATATCATACAGATACTATATTCATGAATATATGAGCTTCTTAAATTATAGCTTTATAAATGTAATATTTTTTGTTTCATTCATAATTGTTGTATCATTTAACAAATGGAAAATATATATAGATGAGGCCTGTTGTGGCGCAGTGGCACAAGCGTGTGACTGTAACCAACAGGTTCTGGGTTCAATCCCCAGTCAAGGAATGAATATTTTCAATTTAAATATTTAATGTTCCATTTCTTCGCTCTGGTAATAAGGCAAAGCGCGATGTTGAGTTCCTCCACTCAACACGCAATGCCTCAATTTCGGCGGAAAGTGGGGAACGAAAGTGGAACAGAGTGTCTTAACACTAGGTTGCCGGGTTCCCTCAGCCTACCCAGCCTCGTGCGGGATACAGCGTGAAGCTAAAAAAAGAAAAGATATATAATATACATATACATACAAATGGATATAGTCTTTTGCATTACTACCGATAGACACTGCATATTTAATTCCAATATATAAATATATATTTATATTTGATATTTCTTTCCAGTCCTCAAAGGTAAGAAGCTGCAACTACCAGCCTAAGCTGCAAGGGTGCAATGAATTGACAGGAGTCAAGTTATTATTATAAGTCAATAATATTACCTAAGATCTAGTTGTACAGTGACGTGTTACAGCTGTGAAACTTATTTAAGGCATTTGTCACATTATTATATACTAAATTTATGTACTTTAAAAATAAACTTAATTTCTTTGACATAACTGTGGATGGTGTTGTAATGAGTTTGAGTTTATTTTGTTTATATTTAAACATTTTTAAAGGAAATAATTGTAATTTTTATAACACATTATTTTTATGAGAAAATTGGCTAATATTAATATTGAAGTGTATATTATAGAATATTTGTAATAAAAAGTTTACAGACAGACAACAAATTGGATAATTTTTTTTTTTGTCATTAAAATCTTGTTTGGCAATTAGAAAAAAATATGCTAAAATTTGAAATTGACGAACTTAATGATATGTTAATACTGATACCAAATTAGTATTTCTTGTATTGCATTTGACATTTTCACAATAATTTGTGGACATGCCATTATCTTACCACATTTATAAATAGCTATTTAGAAATATTCATTGGGCAATGCATAAGTAAGTATATAGTAATATATTTGTATACAATATAACAAAAACAATGTGTTTTTGACGTAAATGGTAATTAGTTCACCTGACAAATGTAGCCAGTGTTCAAAATTGTTTCAACATCAACGCACAACCCTCAGAATGAATTGAAATATACTATAAACCTTAAAATGTTTCTAATATTATATACTATTTAATATAAAACAAATATCGAAAATATAATATAATATAAAAATATATATCAAATATTTGTAATCATTTTTCTGAGTGATCAGGGCTGGCTATGTAGCATTATATAATTCCACAATTTTTATCTTCCATTAAGATAATTCTTATAAACTTTTTTCCTTTCTATAGTGGATTGAGATTTTTTTTCTATCGGAATTCGGAATCACTTAACCCTAGATCAATTATTTTCTTTTAAACCTAGCCTCTAAGATTTTAATGTAATTCTTGTGAGAAGAATTAAAATTTTGAAGTGAAAACAACGTGTTTCTATTGTATTTGTTTTTATTTATTTACAACACTAACTAGAAAATCTCTAGCTATTTTTTTTTCCACACAATAAAGCAGCATACGAATTAAAATCAGCCACATGAACTTGTTCCTGAAACAAAAGTTAAATTGGCGTTAAAAGATTTAAATTCGATAATATTATATATTTTTAAGATGTGTCCATCGACATTTCCGACTTCAATAAGTATTCTGCAAGTACTTTATTTTTATAAATTCACGCTATATCCCAAATATAGAAGAGTAGATAGAGGAAATTTGGGAACAGTGTTTATTGTAGTGTTATGACACTCCGTTTTTTCAATTTTAGCCACCAAGACATTGCGTATTGAGTCACAGAATTCGCCTGCGTTTGTCTTATTACAAAAGGGAAATAATAAAAAATATATATCATTCAATCCATCCAAGCAGGAACTGTCACACGGTCGTTCTACTGCGCCACGAGGCCTTAATAATACATATAAGTAGTAATTTACGGCGAAAACCTCAATGCGGTTATATCAATTACCTACAGCGTTAGTTCGATAAGCGTCGTTAAGTAGCGTATTGTGTTACGCTTCAAATTATACTGAAAACCATTAAGTACTGGTTTGATACTTGTAATTTCTGTTTGCGGTATTGTATCGTTTATGAATACATATTGACACATTTACATATAAATAATAGTATTGGTGCCCGCCTGAATTCGTCTGCGGGGAGAAGAAAAAAATAACAATTACCGCTAACAAAGCTTTTACACGATTGAAAAGTAAACATATAACTAGACAAGAGCAAATAATCGTTAATTGGCTGAATATTTACTTAAATGAACAGGGAATACTTCAATGAAGAAATCTTCCCAACAAGAAAATTCA
Source organism: Eueides isabella (assembly GCA_019049475.1). Lineage (NCBI taxonomy): Eukaryota > Metazoa > Arthropoda > Insecta > Lepidoptera > Nymphalidae > Eueides > Eueides isabella. Next base: position 5,585,952 of record CM032390.1, read on the forward strand.
ATCGAAATAGATTCATCCATGGAGAAGCTACTTGGCTACAAACGGATACGGACACTTCCTATTTTTTGCTGGGCTTCAACATTAAATAATTCGGTCAAATTGTCCCATCACTATTTCTTAGAAACATCACAGATTATGTATAGATAGCCAATATATTTCTTAGATCAGCGACCAGTAATAAAAATTAAAAATCTTTTTTCACTTAGAATTGAATCTGCTTTCGTTGTATATCATGTCGTATCGTCGTACGGCTACGTTACTGTATCATCTTTATATAGTTTATATATAAACATTATTTACTTGACAGTCCGTTCAAGCGGTAAGTATTTATATATATTTATTAAATATATTGAATGTAAGTTAAATCAAAACAATTTACATTGTCGATCGATTCGAACCCATTGCTACAGGATTTTTCAGTCTTATGCTGATCCACTGCGTTACGATTATATATTTTCTATATAGATTTTAAGTAACCTTTATTTAACTTATTCGACATATACGTTTTTTTCACTTATTATTATCAGTTATGACGTTTAATATCAGGCGACTAACGAGAGATTGCTTGTCTCAACGTGTTCATTATGAAAAAACATGGTTATGGTTTTTTTATATAAAAGTACCGTATGATAAGAGAAGAAAAAAATAACAATTACCGCTAACAAAGCTTTTACACGATTGAAAAGTGAACATATAACTAGACAAGAGCAAATAATCCTTAATTGGCGGAATATTTCTTAAATGAAAAGGGAATACTTCAATGAAGAAATCTTCCCAACAAGAAAATTCAATCGAAATCGATTCATCCATGGAGAAGCTACTTGGCTACAAACGGATACGGACACTTCCTATTTTTTGCTGGGCTTCAACATTAAATAATTCGGTCAAATTGTCCCATCACTATTTCTTAGAAACATCACAGATTATGTATAGATTAGCCATTATATTTCTTAGATCAGCGACCAGTAATAAAAATTAAAAATCTTTTTTTACTTAGAATTGAATCTGCTTTCGTATTGTATCGTCGTACGGTGACGTTACTTAGTTAAATAGCTTAAATATAATCATTATAGACAGATTTTTCAGTCCTATACTGAAAATATATAATCGTAACGCAGTGGGCGTTACGATTATATATTTTCTATATAGATTTTAAGTAACCTTTATTTAACTTATCCGACATATTAACATACGTATTTTTTTTTACTTATTATTATTATCAGTTATGACGTTTAATATCAGGCGACTAACGAGAGATTGCTTGTCTCAACGTGTTCATTATGAAAAAACATGGTTATGGTTTTTTTTATATAAAAGTACCGTATGATAAGATAATTTGTGTATAATATTAACATTAATTGTTAAATGATAAAAAAATGCCAATCAATTTCGCAAATTCAATGTTTGTTTAATACTTACCTATCTATTTTATATATCTATTTTTTATATATATATATATATATATATATATATATATATATATATATATATATATATATATATATATATATATATATATGTATATATATATATATACATGTATATATATAATTACATATATATAAGTGTCTGCTTGTGATTTAAAATAACTGTGTTTTTTTATGTGCATATAATTATTTACACTATAAAAATGCCTTTCTGTTTAATGATGCCGTTAAATGATTTATGCCGCGCGGGCACTACTTGTAATAATAAAAATGGTAGTTACAGGAGTTGACAATTTATTTCTGTAAAAGTTGTAAACGGAACGCCGCACGCAAGCAAATGAAAATATAATTTCTTCGAGTGGGGATCGAACCTACACCCTGTCGTGTTTACAGTCACACACTTGTCCAAAGCACCACAGTAAACCTCAAAATTTGAAATTGTAAAAAATACTTGAGATATACATGTATCTTTTTTAATTATTATCTTTTCTATATATATAGAAGCCTGTAATATATGTAGACTGTCGTGGCGGAGGGGCACAAGCATGTGAATATAAACATGAAACGACGAAGATGTGGGTACAATCCCCTCTCAAGGAAATGAAATACTATTATAGAAAAAAAATAATTTATATATTTTGTTTTCTTCGCTCTGGTGACAAGGTAAATCGCGGTGTTGAGTTAAGCCATAAGCCATAATATACGGCCATAAGTTGTAAACGGAACTGAGTGTCATAACACTATGTTCCCAAGTTCTCTCTGTCACCCTGTCACGTGCGTGATATATATGGAACATTTGTAAAATAAAAGCTTACCTTCAACATGGTACTGCTATTTAACAAATAGAAAATACCGTTTGCTAATGTACTCTCACTAAGAATCACTGTATATGTCACACCCAAATGGAGATTTTCTTTTATCTGTTGAATAGGTTTAAAAAATAAAATTTTAGACTAAACTATACTGAAAAATTATATTTATATTGTATATTTGATCTAAAATATTTTTACTATTTTTAAAATGCTAACCCACTAAGGAAAAAAGGTACTTATTTATAAAGTGTATAAGGTTTTTTTCTCATAATCTGTCCAAGCGCTCTAACCACTAAGTATGTATGGCTATATATAATTAATTAATTATATATCTATAATATTTGTAAAAAGTGTACTTAGACTTTGTTATTATGTTCCTTTATGAAAGTTTGTGTGTTAATTTTCTAGCGAAACTGATCAATTGAATGTTATTTACATATTTTACCAAATATTCTTTTACATTAATAATAATTATGATAGGTATGTAGTATTACAAAAAAAAACCTTTTTGTTTCTATTACATACTTATTATTTGAATAGTACCTGATCTTGAAAAGACAATGTAAAGTTTGGAAGCCAAGCTGATATTTTCTTTATATTTAAACCATGGTACAAAACTGTAGACAATTCCTTCAAGTTATGTAAAATTTTTGAATCTGTAAAAACAAGACAAATACATTTTTTATCTATTTTTAAAAACAAATGAAGTTTAGCAACAACATATTTTAAATTCCATTTTTTACCTTCTACCCTACCTTCACTGTCCAATGCAAAAGAAATTTTATACGGAGCCATTTTATTATGTAATCTCAGATATTCTTCTTTGGTCGTATTTGAAAGGCCATCTAATAAAATAGTTAAGAAAGCTGTTTCTATACCCATAGTACAGGTAAGGACAATTTTTCCATTAATATTCTGAAAACATTTTTAGTTCATATTATATTACCATTAATTATGTTTGTTATTCAATATATTTTTACTTTGGGGACATTGTAAAGTCATTGACACCAATGGACACCATGCTTTGATCTCAAGTATTTAAATAAATCAATTTTTATTTCTGGTTCAAGCCATATACATCTAGCATATAGCATTGTGTGCTTTTGTTCCTACTGAATATCGCTCTATACCTCATAGCCAGAGTCAAAATATAAAATTATTCAATATTTCACTCTCCGAGTGGGAATCAAAAACTCAACTGTCAGTCAAATTAAAAAAAACTTGATAAATAACTTAAGTAAACTTACATTATCACTTAATTCCACTCCATTAGAATTGATATTTACAGTTTCAACAATGTGTTGTCCCCAATTAAAGTTAGCCATAATATTCACATTGGAGCTATCTATGTTGTGTTCCATATTGTTTATTGAGAAAAGACTTGGAGTTGTAGTCACCTGTGTAAGTAATTTATTGATAGGTTATATAACATGTCATTAAAAAGAATGAAATAAAAATAAAAAATAAGTTATAAATAATAATAAACAAAAACAACAAAAATAAATCTTACCGAGCTCCACCAATACTTTCTATATCTTTGCCATTGTATAAAACATTGCATAGTATCAGTTTCTGGCACAACAACATTTAATTGAAAATTCAAAGTATTTATTGGAATGAGATTGTCATCTCTACAATCTATTTCAATAGTCTTTATATTTTCTGTTGTATTATGACTAATAAAGCCATAATGTTGTCTTTTACAATTTATTACTTCTTTGCTTAAATAAACAGGGAAATGATTGCTACTTTTATCATAAATAGATTTTAACCAAGTGTAATGTATATTTTTGAGTAGTAAAGTACTCGTCAATTTTAAATGTAATACAATTTTAGTAGAAGATTCTTGTTGAACTTTCACAAATTTTTGCAACAATAAAAGTTTTGATATATCAATTTTCATTCTTTTTCATTTGTTTTTCACTACTTTGAACTTCATGTAAGGGAATGTTGCCTGGTGGTGCAACAAAATAATCATCTTCAGTTACAGCTGCATTCTTTAGAATATCCTTTTGACAATTGCCTTGTGTTATTTTATCGTCCCGTAGATTTAAGTTTCTGTGTACAGAACAAGTGTTGTTATTTTTAAATGTTGCAGTCGCATAATATTATCAGCATATATAAAAAAAATATTGTTTGAGGCATATTGTGGCGCAGGGTCACAAGCGTGTGTCACTCTGCCTACCTTGTGCTGGATACAGCGTGGAGCCTAAAAAATAATATTTAATATAATATTGGCTACTTACTGGTTTTCTAAAACTGTGTAAAGAGGTTCTACATTACTTGTATCTATGTGAAGAATTTTATCAGCAAAAGCAATAGAATCCTCTAAAACTTTCACACCTTCTTTAGTATCACATTTAACTAACGATAATCTTTCTAATAAGGCTATTGTATTAGTATCAACTTTTGTTCTTTCAATTTTATTATTTTCTAATGTAGTTACAGGAGTTATTGGCACTTTAGCAGACAATTGTCTCAGTAGGAAGATCTGTTTGCTGTTTTTCAAAACTGAAACCACATAATTACTGAGCATAATTGTTTATGTTTATCAAAATATAAAATTGCTAAGATATAACCTAATATGTTTAATTTAAAATTGACAATAACATACATAGATAACATAGGAATTATACCGCTAATCGTTTGTCGCTACCATAGACTAGCAATATCTATAAATGATATAAATATAAACTTTATATAATTAGCCGTATTGCAGATTTCCAAATTACCAGGAATCAAGTGTTAACAAAAGTCCGGGTTGAATAAAAACCATACCGGAAAAGTTTGTTTTATATCATATTGTTATTTTATATCATATGTATTATCCAACATTTTTTCCTCTTTTCATTTAAATAACTATATTTCTGTCATAATGGTTGGTGATATATTGACTGACGTAAAGTACAAAAATATAGTTAAATTAAGTTATAGAATCTCATCCTATCAGCTCTAGAGAGGGGCTCAGGATATGTTGTTGCATGATAAGGAGACTACGTTGTCATGGGCGTGTACTTCTCTCCAATTCTCAGCCTGGCAGAATTCGAGAAATTTCTTGATCTCTGCAATATATCGACGTGGGGATAACATATATTTGCGTACACAAAGGGGGTGCCATGGTGGATCGTTTAATCTTGTTGGCATTTCATCAGGCGCCGAGGAAGTGGAAACCTTGTCCAATCATTTATTAGATTTGAAATTTTCACCTAGCCGGTGCTAGTGATTCATTCTAGGCATAGGTTCCCAAAGTGGGCTCTTATCCAGTTTACCACTAAACTGACCAAAGAGGCGGTTGTAGTGGCTAAGTGGTGCTTACAGGGAAGAGTTGTGGATGCCAGATCCAACGTTGAAGCGTTAGCAAGTCTGATGAGCCAATCCTTAAAAAAGTGTGTTAGGGTTGCAGGCACCGCCGGTACTGATGGGCACACGAGATGGCCGAACTGCAGGCTTCCTGCGTTCTATGTTATCGGGCTTATATAAGGTGTAGAAGAAGGAATGGCTTGGACTTTGCACTCCTGGCGTATATAACAATAAGAAAAAGGGTTTACAGCTTGCCATCAGACAGTCGGATGGTCGTCAAGCGCCGCTGTCAGGCGTAGAGATTCATGGGCCGTCCTTTTCTTGCTGTGCGTAATAAACTACGCACGCACCCCACTGACTGAAACACTGTCACCAGACTTGCTTCTACATCATTTGGAAAAATTGTTTCCAGAGCCACCTACTCGCATTTCGCCAAGAATAGCCAAACTTGCAATTCTCGAGGAAGGTGTGGTGTCTATTTTCAAAGAGGAAATGTAGTTTGCTCTTGAGCGGCTGAGAGCCAAAAAACGGCTCCAGGACCAGATGGTATTTGCCTTTGCCTTGGAATGCATAGATTACATTCTTTGGCAACTTTTTGACCAGTGCCTGTCAGCTGATATATATAGAAACGATATGAAAGGATCTGAAAGGATACGTTACGGAAAATGTCGAATGAACCGGTCGGAAAAAATAATAATAATAATAATAATAATACTTTATTGCACTTTACATATTGTATGGGTTAACATTTCACATATTAAACATATTACATTACACAAACTGTAAATGTGCAACGGCGGCCTTATCACTGAAAGTGATCTCTTACAGGCAACCGGTACTATAGAATCTAGTATTATGAAAAGCAGAATGGCGCAAAAAGTATCACATATTTATACATTATAAGATATTTATTTAAAATATACTCTACAGTATTGATTTACCTGAATTATATATATATACAATACACACAATACATACATAAATACATATATACATACATACCTACATACATACATATATACATACATACATACATACATACACATACATACATATATATATACATATACATACATATATACATATATATATATATACATATACATACATATATATATATATATATATATATATATATATATATATATATATATATATATATATATATATATATATATATATATATATATATATACATACGTATATATACACATACACACACATACATATACATACACAAATAAATTCTCATAGATTTTGCTCCAGATAGTGTAGTTTAAGACGGCGTTTAAATATTTCAACTGACTGAGATTGTTTAACTATAAGTGGCAGCTCATTCCATAACTTAACAGTCTTGATCGTGAAGGATTCAGCATAACATTTCGTACGGCACAAAGGAATTTCCAGAAGGTTGTTAGCACGGGAGCGGAGGGGTTGAGTGTGCAGGGAGGTTGACCCCAAGAACTTAAACCGTTCTTTAAGGTACAAAGGAGTAACAGGGTGGAAAAGAATGGTATAGAGGAGAGTGAGGGAATGTAAGTTACGTCGGTTTTTTATCGTTAGCCATTTCAGTTGATTCCGAAACTGAGACACATGGTCGTGTTTTCTTAGTCCAAATATAAATCTTATAATAAGATTTTGCAGACGTTCAAGCTTATTAAGTAGCTGCTGGCATAAATCTAGATAGCAAGAATCCGCGTAGTCTAGGATAGGCAGAAGAAGGGTATGGGCCAGGGATATTTTGGTTTTTAAAGGCAAGAGATTTTTCCATCTTCTTAGTCTACCTATAGCAGAGAAAATCTTACGACTGAGCTCAGAAACGTGAGGTGCCCAGGAAAATGTGCTATCCATCCTGATTCCCAAGTTCACAACACTCCCACTAGGCTCTAAACTAACATTATCAAATGATACCGATAGTGGAAACGAATATATTTTAAATAGTTGTTTAGAGGTGCCGAACACACAAACCTGAGATTTACTTGGGTTTATAGTGAGCCCAAATGATTTACACCAGATATTTATCATTTGTAAATCGGAATTAATTTTGGCAGTTGCACTAGCAATATCATTGACGGCTACTGTTGTATAAATTTGTAAATCATCAGCATAAAGGTGATAAGAAGAAGATATGTGTTGAGTGAGAGTATTAATGAAAATGGAAAAGAGTAATGGTGACAGGACTCCACCTTGCGGGACACCAGCGTTAATGTGGCTCAGTGAAGATACTCTATTATCTAGTTTAATACTCTGTCTGCGGCCCCGTATGTACGATGAAAACCATTCAGTAGCGTTTGAGGAAATATTTATGGACTTTAATATTGCTAATAGAATATCAAAGTCTACTGTGTTAAAGGCATTTGAGAAATCTAATAAAACAAGCAGAGTGACCTGTTTATTATCAATACCAGCTCGAATATCATCGCAGACTTTGTTAAGTGCCGTGACTGTGCTATGGCCAGGGCGGTAACCTGATTGAAAAGGGGATAAGATGTTATTGGTATGTAAAAATTGGTACAATTGATCATGCACAATGCGTTCAAAGACTTTTGATAGAAAAGGGAGTATGGAAATTGGTCGATAGTTGGAAAAAGATATTGGATTGGATGTTTTTGGTGTGGGGATCACAAGGGCATGACGCCAAACGTCGGGAAATTTGCTAGAGGATAGTGAGAAGTTAAATATATGGCATAGGATAGGAAGGACAGTATTAAGAGATAACATAATCATACGGCGACTTATGTTATCATAGCCTGTGGCATCTGATTTAATGGCTATTACATGCTTTCGTACTTTTGCAGTTGTGATAGGCGTAAAACAGAAAGGGATACCAGAATGATTGGCAAGGCGCGACAGAGAATCAAGTGTCTTAGTTTTGGCGTTATTATCCATGATGTTAACATTAGTAAAGAAATTATTCAGTGAATCTAAATCCGTACAGTCGTTTAAGATTGTAGTACGCTGAGTGCGCCTGCCACCTATTCCCATCGTGTTCAAAAATTTCCAGGTTTTTCCAGGATTTCTGTAGTCAATCGATGAATAGATATAATTACGTCGCGCATCCCTGCAAGCCTTATTACATCTGTTGCGTAGTATTTTGTACCTTTGCAAGTTATCATCCGTAGGATTTTTCTTATATTTGGACTTGGCATTATTACGTTTCGCCATAAGCAATTTAATATCTTTAGTTAACCACGGAGCAGGGAGATGTTTTATCTTTATTGGGCGAAGCGGTGCATGTGTATCGAAGAGCTCAATCAATAAGGAATTGAAAATATTTAAAGTAAATAGTAAATAGTAAAGTAAATAGTAAATAGTAAAGTTATAGAATATTGTTTTTTATTCTTTGCATAATAAGAAATAAGATTAAAAATCAGTAACGACATATATTATAGTATATTCATGATTTTTTTATATTTACACACATTATTTTTGTCAATTTGGTAAGAAGTTATTGCGAAGATTATTCAAGGATCCTTTCATATCGTTTCTATATACAATAAAACTTAATTACGTAACTTAATAACGTTAATAAAATTTATTATTTCGAAGATTATACAGATTTTGTCACATACATAGTTCAGCTGAACTTAACATTTATTGATTCCATTTGCTGTCTAAAAAGAAATGATCATATTTCTATGTTTTATAATGGATAAAAACACATTTTACTAAATATGATACTCTATTAATATTGCTAATATTAACTTATACTTAAATATTATAAAATGTTTAATATTCAAATTCAAAAGCATTGTTAAAATGCAACTTAAATTCTAAAACCTTTATTATTCACCCCATTTTACGGTATAATATTACAATTTTTAAATATGTCAAATGTCAAAATCACAACTGTTATTGTATTGTCATATTTAGGTTATAATTTCTATTAAATTATTTACTCTAGTGCTCATTAAAAAGGTAATTTGACAAATTATTAGACTTAATTAAGCATAAACCTATGGAATTCACAATTGCTTCCAGCATATTGATTATATTGAAAATTTAAAATTGATGTAATAAGAATTGATCTTGTTTCAGAAAAAATGAAGAAATATCCAAGAACGGTAATATATGACAAATTGCATAAAGGTGGTGTTTTATGTTGTATAGCTTTAACTCTCTATGGTTCTGTGCTTCTCGGAGATCACTTTTACAAATATTTTACTTATGTACGACCTCAAATACAAGCTGCGAAATCTGCTGCTGAACAAGAACTGCTGGCAGAAGGGTCGTCGGAAAAACTTGCTTAAAATGCACTTGCAGATATGTAGGTTAAGTAATATTGTGTTATTAGTTTGATTTATTGTAAATAAAAATACATTGTTTTAAGTAGAACAATTATTTAATTTCTCTAGAGCTATACTACCAATTTTTTATGATAATTATTTATAATTTCAATAATTTAGTAATTTCAATTTCATTTTAAATCTTAAGAAAGGTCTGAGAAAACCATAAGGAATTTTCCTAAGGTATAATATGAAGAGATTGATAATAACAATCAGTCCCTTAAAGAGTGTGCTAGTCTCTTTTGCTACCCTGTCAGGCATAAAAGCTTAAGTAAAATAAATCTATTTCGAAATAAATGATATGGAAAAGAAACAAATACATTTTTTTAACAATAATTAGATAAATTTATCTTAACTGTGTTAAAAAAATCTATTATATACCAACTAAGTATGGAAAATTGTCAGATAACTGAATGTATGGTTGGTCAGAGTGCTTGGACCATTTTTAACAGTTGAAATCCTGCTGTTTAAAATTTTTATACACTTTTAAATTGAAATTCATATATATATATTTTCATTCCTAAGTGTGGAATAACACTTCAAAAAATAGTAAAATACATTGTAAATGTTTTTGTATTTATGCAATAAAATAAATTACTTTTTTTTCAAACTTCAAAATAAACTATAGTCTAGAATTTTTATTTTATTTGTTCATGTTGTGTAAATACATATATATATGCCTATGAACAGATTATAAATAAAATTAACTACTGAAATAGGAACATAACCAGCAAAATGTTAAGGAGTAAATAAGGAAATGATAAAATGCAAAAATTGATTGTTATCTTAGGCAGTTCTCATAGATAATTAGAAATTATTAAAAATCAGGATTATTTTGGTGCAGGGGAATAGTGTCTCACTGTATAAAAGCGGTAGTTGAGTTTTGCTACTTAAGACAAGTAATATTTTTAGAAGAAACAATTATTATCCTTACCTACTCAACAAATGAAATAAATATATCTATACTTATACTGATAATAAATTTGTAACTGATCACTGTCTTTACACTAAAAAATATATTAGAAAACATCTTATAGTATGTTTATTAATGTAATAGAACCCAAAACATTGTTTTTTTAAAAACAACCTGATTTTAAGTGTATTTCTATGTATTAATCTCTGAAATGGATAATCAGATTTTTATTTGAATGAAGGTAGGTTTCACTTTTATATTATAGCATTCCTAAAACATTTAATGTTTCTTTTATTTAAATCGGTTAATGAAGATTTACGTTAATTATTACATTTATTTAATTTAGCTGAAGTTTTAATTTTCTATGTATTAATTTTATTAGAACCAGAAAGTAATTGAATTAACTATTAAATATTTCAATGACACTAACATTAAATTTAAAAAGCGTTTAAAATTTTTGAAGGTAGCAGGATTTGAATCCGCGGCTTTTGGAAACCGTCCAAGCTCTGACTAACTAAGCCATACGTTCCTATCAAGCTACGTCGAAATTCTTATATGCTTGTTACAACTTATTTTTGTTAGCATCTCTAGGGAGATTTTTACAAATTTCCGCTATCCAAAGGCAATTCGTAAGAATTATTATTTGGCAAGATAGAATGCTATTTATTTAATATTTTTACTAGTTTTTAAAGTGTTATTCCACATTTGACAAAATAAATTCTGTTCTTTTCAATTAGTTTTTCATTGTAAGTTGTTACGTCTTGTGTAATTTCATAATAATAGATCCACAGGGTGTAACTTATAGATTTTAATTACAGTGTGAATTTCAAATGCGACCAGAACTAATATAGATGCTAGTACTTTTCCATTGCACTAAGAAGCAAATTGTTTGTGCTCCTTAGAGCTGAAGAACTGGATATTCGATATTAATATCAGCCTGATAGTTCCACACACTTTTAAAAAAAAGTAATTGGATTAACAGACGGATATACATTTTAAAAGATGTATATACTTCAAGGCTGCAAAATGAAATTAACAACTCAAAGGGTTTTCGTATTTTGTTTTGAAGTACGGAATTCTAAAAAAGGCACTCGAGTTCATCGAAGTAATAAAATTATGATGTAACATTATGGTATAAATATTATAACAGGAAAAAAAATGATTTTGTGTGGTCATTTAATCAGTTAACTCGTGCTTGAGATAAGATTTGAGAAATAAAAAAAATAGCTAAGTTGTTTTTTTTTTTTGCGATAAAAAATAACAATGCCAAAAATTCCCGTTATAAAATTTAATAATGGTCGATCAATGCCAATATTAGGACTTGGAACTTGGCAGTTGAGCTAAGTTTAATAATAATATTTTATAAAGCACCAGCCGTCAAAACCGATTCCTAAAAGCTTCACTGGCTTCACCCGATTACTAAAAGTTTTATATTGTAACTTTTATATTATAAACATTCTTTTTACATAAATCATAGCCTAGCTATTTATTCTGATGTATAAATTATATTACTGTAAAGTTTTATGTAAATCTGTACAGTATTTTTGCTTGAAATTGGAACAAACATCCATCCACACAAATTTTCATATTTCAAAATTCTATATGAAAATTTGACCTTGTCAACTTCTATCAACTATTTTTCTCATTGGCCTACAATTCTCACACCAAGAAAACAAGAGAATTGCAGCCTTAGGTAGAGACAACCTAATGCTTCTCATTACCGATTAGGTCGGTTTAAGATTTTTTTAAAACATTAAAATTGACATTTGTGGTAATAACAGTTCAAAATTTCATATAAGTGTATTCTACAATGAAAAATCTCTCATAATATTTTATACAAGCCGCTGAACTCGATCTATTCCATGAAAACTACCTTCAGCATTTATTTCTCCTTCACATAATGATGAAGAGACTTTTCTATTCTTCTATAAGAATACATATATTATTGGTTTGTTATTTATTATTGGTCATGTATACTCGAATATCAAGTCATATCGTCCTATTGTATCCGTTTACTTTTTAAATGGACTTAAATAAAATACAAAAACGTACAGTTTATTTAAAATATACCTGGAGATTTTATTTGACTGTAAAAGTTTTGATTTTTTAAATAGTCTTTGATTAAAACTGACATTGACATTATTTCAAGCCCGCAATTATATTAACATGAACCTCAAAGTAATTATCAATATATAAACATAATAATCAGTTAGTTTAGTAAGTATTTTCTAATGAGCCACGCACACATATTTTCCAATGTACTCAATATATTATACGGTATTTTCCAATGTACTCATTTATGAACAATAATAATAATAATGTTTATTGTTCGAAAATAAGTAGTTTAATACATAGGTTACTAGCCTCCACACTAGGATTCCCTGTGTCGTGGAGACTAGTCTCTTTCGTCTAAAAACGTACATATAAAGCATAGTTACAGGTATAGGTATGAGCGAGTTAGTAAGGTCGTACAGGTAAGATAAGAAACATTACAAGTTTAAATTTCAATTTGATACAGTTTAATAGTAGGTGTGTGTGTGTGTGTGTGTGTGGGTGTGTGTGTGTGTATGTCATGTCGATGTGCTGTATACGTCTAGAGGTATTTCTGCAAGCGTTTGTGTGTCAGAAGGTAAAGTTGTCTATAATATCCTAATGAAATTTTCTGTGTTATTATAGTTCATGTTTTTGAAATAATTTTTGATCTGATTTTTAACTTTTAATCTGGACAGCTGAATGATATTTAGTGAATCGTTTAATTTTGAATATATGTAGGGACCCATGTCATAAAAGCATCTTTTGCTTAAGTGTAGGATAGTTTTGGGTATGCGAAATTTGTGTTTTCTCCTGGAGCGAATGTTAGCTTCCACATTTGCATAAGCTATTTTATGGAACTTTAATGCTACGGCCATATAGTATAATTGGCGGACACGCAAGATACCAGATTCTTGGTACAGTTTATCTGTAGGGAAGCGAATGGGCACTTTATTACTAACTTTGAGGATCGCACGTTGTGAACGCTCTACTTTAAAAAGTTGTGTCTTCTGAGACACTCCCCACGATGTAAGACAGTAATTTATTACGGGTTCACATAATGTATGATAAATCATTTTCAGCATGATTTTATCAGCGATTTGACTTATTTTTTTGAAGATGTGTAATAGTTTTTTAACACGTACACTAACATGCTCAATTTGCTTAGTCCAGGTCATGTGCTTGTCAATGTAGATACCGAGGTATTTTATATAAGCCACTTGTTCAAAACTTGTGCAAGAACACACTTTACCTGTACTTTTACACGAATGCAATTTTACAGAAAGGTGCGCAGGGCACGGGTTTCTTTTAGTGACACTGAAATTTATGATTTTAGTTTTGTCCTTATTAAGTGTCAATAAATTATAATTTAGCCAGTCTGCGACCTGATTCATTCCATCCTCAGCAGCCTTATACACAGCTTCCCATGATTTATCATAGTAAACTATGGCCGTGTCATCAGCATAAGTAAATATCTTTGCTTTTTGGAGTGGCAAGGAGCAAAGGGTGTTAATGTAGATAACAAAGAGGGTTGGTAGTAGTACGCTGCCTTGTGGTACACCATATTTAAGGCAGGCGTAATCGCTTTGGTATTCACCTATGCGTATTTTTTGTGTTCTGTCGCTTAAATAGGATTTGAACCATTTGTTGGTTGTGCCTCGTATTCCTATTTTTTCAAGTCTTTGGAGAAGGACCTCTCTGGAAACAGTATCGAAAGCTTTCGCAAAGTCTAAGAAGACTCCAGTGCACTTATTTCCATTGTCTAGCTTAGTCACTATAAAGTCAACAAGGTTGGTCACTGCATCTTCCGTCGACTTGTTATTGCGAAAACCGTATTGGTTTTCCGATAGTATGCCATTCTTTTCAAGAAAATTGAGAAGTCTGGTATTCATGATCTTTTCGAGGATCTTTGATAGCGATGTGAGGAGGGAAATGGGGCGGTAATTTGCTACCACTGCTTTGTCACCCGATTTGAAAATAGGGCAAACGTTAGCCATTTTCATGGCATTCGGTACTTTTCCAGTTGAGATACTTAAGTTGCATAGGAATGCGATGGGGGAAGCGAGGTGAAGCTTGTTTAGTTTTAGAACTTTGTTAGTAATTCCATCCCATCCAGGTGCAGAGATGTCTTTAAGGTTAGAGATGATTTTAATAACCTCATAACTGTCTGTGGGGCTCACATAGAAAGAGTGACAAGGGGAAGTTTTTTTGTATAATGATCCGGATAAACTAGCCAGTTCTGATTCGGTTTTTTTTTAGTGCCGAGAGTGTTTTTTCGGCTAGTTGTTCACCCAATGTGGTAAAAAACTTATTCACCTGGTTAAGAGACTGTCTGGGATCAGAGCAGGCGTGTAAGAATTCAACGTTTTGGGAATTGGTCTTTTTTATATTGCAGATGGTTTTTATTGCTGTCCAAGTCTTCTTACAGTCTCCATTAGCGTCTTTCAGAATCTTTTTCTCATGCGCGTTTTTTAGATTTTGGATTAAATTGTTGCATATATTTCTGTAATTTTTATATCGCTGCTGAAAAATGGGATTGTTCTTATTTTGTTCTTTTTTCGCTGCTGTATGGAGACGATCTCTTTTCCTGATACAATTCATTAAACTTTTTGTTAGCCACGGTTTTTTGATAAATTTAGAATTTTTAATGGTATGTCTGCTTGTGAAATCTTGTACTAATTTATTTAACTTCCCATTAAATTCTGTGAGTGCTTTATCAATATCAGAGTATGAGTAGATAGATTCCCAATTACAGTCTGAAACGGCTTTTGCCAGGCTAACATAATCTATTTTAGTTTTATACTGGGTTTCGGGTGTAGAACACGAATTTTGCTTAGCAATACTCACGATGACTGTGTCATGGTCAGTTATTTTTGAAGCACAGATGTCTATCACAGCTGTTTTATTAGTTTTGATCATTGCATACACTCAAGAAAATTTCAGTCTTGTCAAGGTCTTCAATCAAATTATATTGACTAGCCATAAAACTTAATTAAATAGGGCTGGAGAGTAGTTAACGTAGGATTCTTTTTCAAGTGTGCTTTAGAAATTTTAAAATAAATGTGTATGACTATTTTACCAAAGACATTCTTGATTGTTTTCAAGTATGACATAATATTCATGTAGTGTGGTCTATTAGACGTGTGTAAAATGTCTTGTGGGAATAATGCGCAGAATATGCTAGTGTATTGATTTTTAATATGAAATGTAGTGTGTTGTGTAAAATTGTAGGAATATAAAAATGGAGGTATGTGTAAATTCGTGGATAATTTAAATATTATAAAAACTAATAGGGTAAAGTTATTTGCTTGCGGTTTTATTGGCTTCACGTAGTTGCTGGAATATTTGTTCGTTTCTAACCAATATGTATTTTTCACCTTCCTTTCTTCGTAGAAAAACGCGACCATTAGCAGTCCAACAGTATTGAAAGTTTTCACATCTTGCGAAATCACGTGCCAAAAAGTAAAGTCGTCTGGCCTTTGGTGTCAAGTGGTCCGAGACAAATAATGTTGATATTTGCCGACTTTTTGGTTATTAAACAGTTTAGCGCCTCTGATAAATTTATCCTTAACAAATAATGTTGTAAACTCAGTAACTACAGTAGAGGTCAACGAGGTTTCCTTTGATGGTAATCTGTAGACATCTTTTATTTCGTTAGAAGGGCAGCCAGTAATTCCGATGTTTTGAATCATACTTGTGACCATATTAAGTAGGTCTTCTTTCTTTTCCTTCTTCTTTTTAGGTACCCCCCTGATCTCGATACTTGTTTTTCTAATAACTCGTTCTAGGCCTTCATATCTTTCCTCTAGTTCATGAATTCTTGCACGCGTATTATTACGTTCGTTCTCCAACATATCGATCTTTTTGCTCAAATTTTTAATTTGTTCCGAAACTTCACTCAAAGATTTCTCTAAATCATTATTTGATGTTTTTATGCCACACTGTTTGTATGTTGGATAAACCCTTTTCAACGATTCCTAACTTCGCGAACCCTTTTTCACGTCTTTCCAATTTTCCATCCTGCTGCTTCATCCAGCTAGATAACATATCTCTCATCTCCTCCTTAAACAAGTCCAGGCTGCTAGATTCATCATCGTCTAGCCGAACACGTTTGGATCTCAGTGTGACGTTAGGAGTAGGCGCTGTCGTAGAGCAGCCGGCAACAGACTTGTTTATATTGGTGTCGGAAGAAGACAAACCCTGGGGCGGTGTGCGTAACGTGTTCATGTTAAAATAAAAGTTCTTACTCTTTGTAAGTAGTACTGTTACGGTTGCAAAACAATACGTAGCGCTGACAAGTGGCGGCTCCGCGAATGCGTAGCGGCAGAGGAGCGCGTCTGCGTCGGCACCACGTGGCATGCAGAGACAGAGAAAGCAATTATGGCAACTGCTGCTGTCCTCTTCACACAGGCACTCGGCGTTCTGCTAGCTCACCTTTCACTTAGCTATCCAACTAGTAATTGCGACTTTAGGACTAACTACATGGGTTATAATTTTATAAAACTTAAACTAGCAATATTAGGAAATAAAGCAATAACACGTCTGTTCACAGCGACAGCTTGGACGAAAGAGGAATTATAAACATTGATTAAATTATTGAAAAAATGTAAAATATTTTTTTTGTACTATAGGTATGTTGGGTTGCTTTTTTTTAAGGGACCAATATATACAGATCTGAAATATTACTGAATCGCAAAAAAGCAACGTAAAATTGTCCATAGGTAAAACAACCAGTCCTTAAGTCGATTTCAGCAGCTTAAAGCGTGTGTACGTGTGACTTATTGATTGTCATCGCAAAGCAAGTTCTGGCATACGATAAAAATATGTATATTTATATAAACATACATAGGTACATATTACATAAATCATGATTTGATACATATATTAATTCTGGATACTATTACTGTGCTCTTTGACACTGTTCAATGTTTCTTTTTTTAATGAGTGTGTAATTGAATACACAATCATTAAAAAAAGAATTGCTATTTTATTTTAGTAATCGAGTAATTATTAAACGTTAAATTTGATAACTTATAGAATTATAAAACCAAAAAAGAAAAAAGTAGTGAATGTTAATTTAAAAAAGTTATTGGATATTTAATAAAAATATGCGCGATCGTTGTTAATCTGATCCGAAATTTGTATGGAAATTACTTTCATATCTTGTCACAACATGTGGGTTTCTTATTTAAAACTTAAAGACAATATCCCGAAATGGACAAAAATAGACCAAAGAAGTAAATAAAGAGGCCTGTCGTGTGGCAAAGGCACGTACATAAGACTATTAACGCGATAGGTTCTGGGTTCGAACCCCATTCAAAGAAATTAAATATTTAATTTTTTCGAGGCCTGTCGTGGCGCAGCGGCACAAGCGTGTGACTGTAACGGAGTGTCTTAACAATAGGTTCTCGGGTTCCCTAGGGTAGGCCTGCCTCGTGCGGGATATTATAAATGTTTACTTAAGACTAACGTGTATTTCAAACTTTTTTGTCACTATAAGACTATTACTGTATAAAATTAAATTATTAATATAATTAAGGTTTGGAGGTGAGGAATTTTGTACTATGACAAGGAAATGACTGCTGTGATGGAAGGTATGACCGCGCCGTTCCTATTTTTTGACACCGTTTTAAATCTATATTTAATGCGTTTTTTTGTTAACCCCATTGCGTTCCGAACTAGCATTTTGACTGCGTCATCTTTGTTTGCGCTGTAGTACGTGGAATTGACGATGTGCCATGAAATTGCTACACGATGGCGTGCGAAAAGATATCATGAAGCTGTAGCTTATATCTAGTATGGAGTAGGCGACGTCCAATATTCATAAGGTGATATGGGGAAACGGTGAGAACACCGTTTACACACATAACCTTATGCACCTTTTACGTATACAACGTCGTGGATTCCTGCTATTTATTTATAGCCTTTACCTTTAAAAGTTATTTCATTCAAATGTTTTTGTAAAGGCCTAATTGTAGAAAGAATATTTTGATTTTGGTTTTCTCTTCAACTCCATAAACTCTTAACTTAACTTAGCTTAACTTAGCTTCAAGCTATATCATTAGCGGGGTGAGCAGAGATAACGGAGCGTCAAACGCTACGGCCTCGGCACACCTCTTTCGCCTGTCATCAACCATGCCCTCAGGGGGGTCCTCATGCTTTTGACCTTCCTCCAGTATCGACGATACTGTGTTTTCAAAAGTCAACCGAGGTCTCCTCCTCCAACTCTTACTACTCACTTTTCCTTCATAAATCTTTTTTGCCATTCTATCTTCACCCAGTCGCTCGACGTGTCCAAATCACCTGAACACGTTCTACTTCATTCTCACTATGACATCTACGCTAATACCTACCATTCTGTGTATCTCTTCATTGGGTATGCGACGACCAGATCGCATATCTACAGTATGCATCTTTATTACATTCTTCTTCTGTAATACCTAGTTTGACTTTGATGGTGGGTGGGGAATATAATACATAGTTTGTCTTTGGTGGTGGGTCACGGTGTAGGTCACGGGGTAGGTGGTGGAAAGTTTCCAACCATCTTCTCTACTGAAATTAGAATGTTCTTGTAAGTATTTCAATAGCCTCGCGGATCATTCTAGGGATATATCTATTCTCTCTAGCGAGTATGTGGGGTTTATCAAAAAAAAAACGACACCTTTATAGAAGCACTTTGTTTTCAGTGTGTAAAGACTCTTTATCAAAATATTTTGAGGAGGTATTAAACTGGAATAAATATAAAATATTTATTTTTACGTTTTCTTAGAGCTTAAAAAAAAATAAGTTTCTAACTCAGTGAAGTCAAAAGAAACGATTATTAACACATCGCTTTTCCATAATTTGTGTGATTTTTGCCTCGTTATCTAAAACAGGTTACCTTTTGTTAGCCTATACTTATGATTTTTGGCACGAAGTGAGAGTACTACAATAAAAATAAAGGAAAAAATCTGAAAAGTGTAATACTTAAAAGATTTATAGGTCTGTTAAGATAGTAAGAAGGTACAATCACGGCCCTGTAAGAGTCATCGCAGCCCCATAGACAGGTTTTCAAACCATTTGCGACTTGTTTATACAGGGGGAAAAAAAAAGTTACAAATGTCTAATCTGCCCAGTAGTTACAGGACGGAGTTGACTCGTCGACCGTACTGTGTAAAACATATTATAATCGGTCTCAATATAACATATACATATTTGATATATGCTTAAAATATTTACCCAAATCAATGTATCCTATGACTTTCGAATTTGAATTCACAAAATTTACGAGACACTCTAGAAACACGAAATGTTATGCTAAAAATTTTCGAAACATTACTACAATGAGTGGCAGTACACGATGTCCGCTATCTTGTTATCAGAGCAAGAAAATAAACATTACTTATTCCCTACAGTGCCAATCGGACATACAACTACTACAAAATTTAGTTTTGAATTTGTTTCATTCTACATAGGAAGGTGACGAAATAGAACCAAAGTCGGCAAACGGCGAGGTCATCTTTTCAGATGTAGATTATGTAGACACTTGAAAGGCAATGGAGGTATTCGTAGAAAAGGTCTTAACAAAAAGCATTGGTATTAGCAGCTTTAATTCTAAGCAAATAGAACGTGTGTTGAATGTTGCCAAAATATTACCGGTTACCAATTAGGTAAGTAACTTTTAGTGCATATCTAATAAAATATTTATTTTACTACTTATTGTGTGTGTGTTAAACTATTTTATGTTGTCTATTTAGCTTTACGGTCAGTTTTAAACAAAAGATTATGGATTCTCTTTTAAATAAACTAGAAAAAAAGAAGTATTGAATATTCACGATCTGCTAGCAAAGCAAAGCTCGGCGTTAAATTTCGCCACCAACGCGAAATGCCCCAAGAATTCGACGGGAAATGTGAGAGAATGGAAGTGTTCTACTGTCTTTCTCACCCGAATTCAATCTATCGATACTGCTATGTGCGGGATACAGCTAAATAAGAAAGAAAATGCATGTAAATATATAGAATCCAGATTGTGGATAAAGTAAAGAAATAAAGTCATTAAAAATATTGAACTAAAACAAAGTTCACTGTTTTCTCACTCACTTGTTTCTTGTCAGTCTGTCTTTACTACGTATCGTCTGTCACTCAAGCACACTGGTAACATATTATAATTTTAAATACTGATAATTTCTAGACAAATATATTTTTTTATGGAAGCTGTCAAGCACACAACCTTCCCTTAGTCAATATGGCTCGTGACCTCTATAGATCACGAATCATATTGGTTTAACATTTTACTCTTGAGTGAAACGTTAAGTTTTAACATATAAATTTATACTGGAAATTTATTTAAAGGTCAAATGCCACCCATACTTGGCCAAACAAAACAATCTGTGAAGCAAGGAACATAATGCTTACCGCGTATAGTCCCCTAGGCAGCTCCGCGCGGCCGTGGGCGAAGACGACCCTCACCTATTAGATGACCCAAAAATTAAGCTTTTGCTGATTTATCAAATCTAAAGCATCAAATTTACAGCTATTGCTGATAATAAGACGCCGGCTAAAATATTACTGAGGTATGTAACTGTTTGTGGTTGTCATTATTGTACATACATCCATGCATACACACACACACACACACATATATATATATATATATATATATATATATATATATATATATATATATATATATATATATATATATATATATATATATATATATATATATATATATATATACATAGTTGCTTACAATATATCCTGCACATGGCAAGGTAGGGGAACCTAGTGTTAAGACACTCTGTTTCCGCCGCTACATATATGTACAAAATGTGCTGGATTTAAATTCGAACTTAATTATGTAAATATTGAAATAAATAAAAAGTGGTATATTATTATTTAATATATTATAGAAAAATAAGTTTAATACTTAAACATATAAACGAAAATGTACTGCAAATTTTACATTACATTTAAAAACTATCCGAACTTAGCACTTGGCTTTAGCCTATATTTAAATTGTAACGCAATAAATCTTTGTCAAATGTTTCAGTCAAAATGCCGGATGCGCTTAGCGAGTTTTTACTATTACGAAAACATATTAAATGTAGAGACAAATGTAGAGACAACTGTTTTTACTAGTTTAAAATAAAATTTTATATATTTAAAATAATATATATTTAAAATATATTTTTTTAGATTCGCAATCGATCGTGGCATTGCAGTTATACCTAAATCAGCGAACAAAACTCGTTTCGCCGACAATTTTGACTTATGGGATTTCAAACTTTCGCCGGAAGATGTCAGTGTCATTAGCAGCCTCGACCGTAACATTCGTTTTGTACCGCAAACTGAGCGAGTAAATTTATATTCATTTGGTATTATATCCTTTTGGTTCATTTGGGGTTAAATAGTATTTGACAACAAAGAAATGTTAATTTTCATGTAGGTATGGTGGTATGCGGCATATGTGTGTAATATAACTTCTGTTATGAAATATCAGGCATTAATGTTTGCACTGTTTATAATTTTAGAATTTTTTGTGCCGTATCTTTTCACAGATGAGAGTGAAAGTGAATTAACATATATAATTTTACTTTTTTTTATGGAAAAGACGGTCAACGAGCGTACGGGTCACCTGATGTTAAGTGATCACCGTCGCCCACGACTCCGAGTAACTCCAGAGAACCTACAGGAGCGTTGCCGTCCTTTAAGGTGGAAGGGCACCGGGGCCCAGCATTACCTAATGCGAAACGCAGTGGCCAAAGCCACTACTTAACGCCGGTCTTAAATGCCGGGGGTGGTCATAACGACCAGTAGGCACCTAATTCATTCACTTTCCTTATATTAATTTTAGATCTATGCATATATTATTTCCGTTTTCTTATAATATATATATACATCATTATATATTAGAATTAAAAAAATCTCTCCACGCCACGTTGGCCTCTATACAAAAACATGTAATTTACTTTGAAAATTGTTTATTAAACCAGACAATCTCTACATATGATATAAGAACTAAAGATACTTTACACGAACGATATTTTACACTGTTTTCCTTATATATTATAAAATATATTTTTATTCCGGATAACTTTCTTTTTTTTTTCATCTTCTCGCTGTATCCCGCACTAGGCAGGGTAGGCAGAGGCAACGGAAGTGAAACCTAGTGTTATGACACTCCGTTCCACTTCTGTTCCCCACTTTCTGCTGAATTTGAGGCATTGCCTTATTACAGAGCGAAGAAATGAAACATTAAATATTCAAATTGAAAATATTAAATATTTCATTTCCTCGACTGGGGATCGAACCCAGATCCTGTCGGTTACAGTCACACTCTAGTGCCGCTGCGCCACGACAGGCCTCTTATCCCATTTGCATATTTATGCTTATACTTGTTGCCTAGCCCGGTACATCAAAATCAATCGATACATTGTTTCTAACGTATTCCTAAGTAACAGTTATAGTAACAGCACTAAAATCTTTCATATACAATACAAATAATAAAATTAAAGATTATATTTATATGTACTTATATGTATTACTTAAGATATCTATTTATTTTCATTATTACTCGTAACTAACAATAAACTAATATATAAAATAGTTATCTATTTGTTACACATAGTACAAAGGCGTTTGGAATTCGGCTGTACGCTCCATCTTCCTAGAGCCACCCGCCGCCAGCGAAGGTGAAGATAGCAATATCCGGGCAAATGCTTCCGCGCGTTCTAGAGTACGCCTTCAATGTTTGATCTCACTAGAAATTACATATCCTTTGAAGATCTCACAAAACATACGTTTTTGGAAACAAACAATCTAATGTTTATTGACTTTGACTTATTTGAGGAATTTATATATTATGGCATCGTATATAAAAGCTGACGTGGATTTCTTGACAAGTTCGAACAAATTTCTGCCAAGATATGGTCTGTATATTAAAGAATGATGTTCTGAAATACCACAAATATATATATATATATATATATATATATATATATATATATATATATATATATATATATATATATATATATATATATATATATATATATATATATATGTATATATATATATATATATATTAATTTTAATTACAAGAAGAATTTAACAATAGTATATCAGATATACTAAGGATTTTAAAACTTTTCAAAAGGCATTATTTATGCAAAAATTAAAAGATTTTAAATCTTTGAAAGATTTCAAAAAAGATTTCAACTGTGAGAGGGTATGCTAATAAACATGGGTACTGTCTTCAATGTGAAAGGCTTGATGAGGATGCTGAAGTACAAATTGACGCGGGCACGAGGAATACCCAATTAGATACTGATTATACAACAATTTTATATAATTTATGATATTTTATCACTTTCTTAAAAGAACTTAGGGCGTTTACATTTTCAAGCCTTGAATAAAAATTGTTTTATTGTGCCTCAATAACAACAACAGTCTATAATTTTACTTACCGCTTGTTCTTAAAATGTTTTCAACAACAAGTAGAAAAATAAAAAAATACCAAAATTTGTTAAGTAGGGTATCGTATACTAGATAGATTTTAGTATCTAATGATTGTTAGATTACTTTAATAGTGTTTCTTTTTTAGTAAAACTTTAGGATATATAACGATAGAGAGGTTTTTATTTTATTGTTTCGATGAAATATTTATTAAATTTTATAAAAATGAAAAGAAAAACGGAACTTCTTTGTATGATTAGCAGTCGAGATTAATTTTAAACCCATTAAAGCTACCTACTAAGAAAAATAAATCTGCCAACCAGTACAATAACAGCCACCTAGTACAATTCTGACATATGAAAAATAAAATCCCATATGTGTATTTTATAAGTCCACAAATAGTTGTAGTTATTAACAGAGTGCATCAAAATTAGGTCACGTAATATCCTATATGTACACTAGGATTTTCATTCTATCAAATTATAATGTATACAGTATATATACAGTACAGCCTCCCAATCGGTAGCTATACTACCGATTGGGAGGCTGTGCAGAGCGAATACATTATTTAAATGTAAATTAAATCGCCGGAATCAATTTAGTACAAAGGAGAAATACTTGCATTGTGCCATAGTTGGTCATAACTGGCAACGATCATTATAAATTCTGTACTCTGTTATTCACAAATGGGAGAGCGGCGCTGACAGGCGAGATAATTCGTTAAATCCTAAGCTACGACCACTGCGTTTGTCTGATAACGATTCAATAGGATTTTCAAAGTAAACACTTCTATGCAACGCGATGTGTGGCTCATCTATGGGTGCGTATTTTTTTATTACCCGTTTGAAATTTTAAATGGATAAAAGTGTAACGTGTGTGTTGAAATATTATGATCCAGATGAAATTGTGCGTTTATATAACATATTTCAAAGTAAAATATTGTGTAGCTGTGTCATATTCGAACTAATAATATAAAACCTTATAAAATAATAGCAATTGGTCCACACTTTAAAATGACTTGTTATTTTTAAAATTTGTAATTTTTAATATTGTTCAGTTTTCAAAAGAACTAAAATATGTTAATATTATATTGATTTTATTATTTCTATATACAAGGACGCTATAAAAAATACGCAAATTATTTTTTGTATGATGAATTTTATCTTAAGGCCGTTAAAAGCATTATTTTTTTTCCTTTTCCCAGGCGCTAGAACGTTTATTCTTAAAAAAAATTATATATATTTTTGCTGTTTATCAGAGCATTAATTAATTCAACAACAACAACAATCAATGTATGAAAATTCAATTTACATTGAAATAATTTAAGACCTGTCATGGCACAAGGGCACAAGCGTGCAGCTGTAAACGCGACAGGTTGTGGGTTCGATTCCCACTAGAGGAAATTAAATATTTTTATTCAAACTGCGGCGTTGAGTTCCGCCACTCTGTATTGAATCGGAAGCGGAAAGTGGGTAACGGTAGTGTCTTAATAAGGACGGATTGGAGTGTCTGACATTAGGTTATCAAATTCCCTCTGCCTACCTTGAGATATTTGCTGATATGAAAGAGAATAATAGTTTTATATTATTATGACAACTAATATCCTATTTATCTGTTTTGATACCGAAATTTGTCTAAAATTGTAAAGGTATATATTTCAAATTACAGTTAATCACATTTTATCTTCCTTGTATAATGCTTGGAATCAGTAAATTTTGTTTATGACGGGTCGACGGCTTAAAGGTGTAAAAGTCAGTGTCATAGGCCCTACTGGTGACAACTGACAGGCCATCCATCTTTATCATACGGGATTACCTGTGTCAAGTCAACTGAATGTGACTAACGGGCCCACTCATCCCCACACAAAATGCTTTTGAGCGAATGACCGTGATAATAAAATTGATGTGCCATAATTTATTAGTGTTCTACAAATACGTGAAGATGTCCTCAAGTGTAAAAGAATCGAGAAGCTTCTTTGTTTTCTTGCCGATTTTGGACTATTTTAGCCAAGTTTTGATGATTTATTATTTGTTTAATTAAGATAAATAACTGCCCTTTTGTAACACCTTTGTCTGATCCTTAATCCAATATAAGATGTTCTTAAATAAAAAGAAAAATTAAAACAGACTGAATAGGACATCTTAAATAACAGCATAAATAACATATGTGCAGGTCAAAAAAGGTCATAAATAAACATACCAAAGAGAAATCATCTGAGTTTAATATTATATAAACTCAATGACTAAATTAAGTTTATCATAATAACATCTTTGATTTTCGTGATTATTACAGATTTTAATTGAAACAAATTACCTGTATTAATTGCTTATGAAACATTTTTGGAACCACCCCGTTTTGAACACTTTGTAGTCCGTGGTTACGATTAGACAGTAAGTAAGGCAGTCGTTGATTAATATGATTAAATTTTACTTTTGCTTATCTTATTTCAATTATAAATAACAAAATATTTTAATTTAAATAACGTCACGTACATATAATAGGTAAGCAGCTACAATCGATTAAAATTTAATTGTCAGAAGGACTTAAAGAGCGATGCGTCGTCAGGAATAGCTTAGTGTGCATTATCTGAGGCTCTTGTAAATGGTGAAATTGTTTGGTATATTTTTTTAAATATATATTCAGAGTGTCGTATTCAAGAAATAATTTCTTTTTTGCACTATCCAATGTCCGATTTATAAAAATGAAGATCTTTGTTAAATTTTATTTATTCCCGTAGCATACAAAGATAACTTAAAGGTTTGACCCCCATTCAGGAAAAAGGATTTTTTTCATTTTCCTGTTTTGAAAAGACAATAAATGATAGGATATCTATAGGTATGAAACACGGTTTTTCTACGTTTATAGAATCCTTTTATGGAGTTCGTTTTTGTCTATGGAAATATCATAAGACGTTGCGCAGGGGCACAATGATGTGATTATGTGAAGCACTGAGATCCGCCACTCAACACGCAATGCCTCAAATTTATTGGAACAGAGTGTTTTAACACTCGGTTTGATTGTCTCTCTCATTGGTATGCCATGTGCGGGATACAGCGTGAGTGAGTGAGTGAAGATGTGTTAAAGACATGACCGGCCCCTGCCCACCCCGTTCACTAAACTCTGGGTCAAAAATTAAATGAAATAAGTGTCGTGATATAATATCATATATTTCAAAAAAATCACCTGCAACTAAACATATACTTTATATAATATAAATAAATACAATTATATACATGAACAAACTCGTAATTGGTATGGTACTTTGATTATGGCGTTCCGAGTAAACATAATTAATAATCTAGTTGTGTATATGACATAGTTATAAAGGTACATTGGTAAACACAGTGTTGTAAGTATACTTAGAGTAAGCCGTGTAAATAATGCTTGTATACAAACATCCCATTTACATTCCAAGTAAAACACGCTTAGCAACTGATCCTAGTTTCCTAAATATATGAATATGTTATATATAAGTTAGTTGCTTTATGGTTCAACATTTCAGATGATGCTGCCACTTATAGTAACATTTCCTCCCGGATATTATTCCCTAAATATATTAGAATATTTATAAATATTGTACTCCTATCATTTGCCTTGTCAATGTGTGAAACAAACTTAAAATTGAAAAATATAAATGTTCATTAAATTTATTTTCTATTTATTTGTATGTAGTTAAAACACTCGGTTCCATTTCCGTTCCTCACTTTCCGCCGAATTTGAGGCATAACGTGTCGAGTGACGGGACTCAACGCCACGTTTTGCCTTGTACCAGAGCGAAAAAATGAAAACATTAAATATTTAAATTCAAAATATTAAATATTTCATTTCCTCGAGTGGAGATCGAACCCACAACCTGTTGGTTATAGGTACACGCTAGTGCCGCTGCGCCACGATAGGCAATATTTTATATTATTTTTTAAAATATAAAATATCACCAAAAATAAATGATATGCATAATGTAATTTGTTTTGAAATTATAACTAACGTTCTTCCACTGTTTCTAAGTTGGCAACATTTACATGTACCTAGTTTACATCCCGGATTTACATAAAGGCTGCTTTTATCTCTGAAAGCGACATAGCACCCAGGGGATCAGTAAAAATTTCAGCGGGACTCCAGTACACTTTTATGTTTGTATATGTATGTATATCTTTATCGTGCGTCCATATTTGTGCGTGTTATTTTTAAGGAAAAGCATATTTTTTTACTTTTCTATTGAATTATTTTATTTTGTATTTTATAAGTTACACAGTTATTTCTGATTAGAACAATAATTCTAAAATACAAAGAAAAAAA
Organism: Eueides isabella; assembly: GCA_019049475.1. Taxonomy (NCBI): domain Eukaryota; kingdom Metazoa; phylum Arthropoda; class Insecta; order Lepidoptera; family Nymphalidae; genus Eueides; species Eueides isabella. The sequence goes on from CM032390.1 coordinate 5,614,453, forward strand.
ACTTTTTATACAATCCAAAGTCTTGACAATAATTTGCTTGTATTTATAAATAACCATAGTTCTTATATACAAAGAAAATTTTTTTTTATTGAAATAAGAAAATTTAAATCACTTACAAATTTATAAATATTTAAAAATATATATTTTAATTTATACTACGAGAAATCATGAAGATAACAAAGTTACTAAGACGTGTCTCTGCCACCCGCGATAAACTCTGTACATCCATCATACTTAATTGTCTCTTCCCAGCAGTTTAGAAGGTTTTAGAAAAATTTATGTCCTAAATATGAACAGGTGACTTTAAAACCATTTTGTCTTTCTAACAGTTAACTTTAAAATATACGTTCTGGAGGTACGATAGATTAATATTTACCCTTTCTTTAACTTTACGAGTAGATAAGTATAATATGATAATAAAAACATGAGTAGAAAATATCTTTTCCTTTACATATATTAATGGTTACTCTTTAATTTGCGTATGCCCATAAACATGATTTATCTACTATTGTGTTATTGTGTGCATGATTATTTTTATAAACAGTTAACATACTTTTTAGGCTTTTCAAATCGAAATTAATTTATATACTTTTTTTAACTTCCCGCTGTATTCCATCATTTCCTCGAGTGAAGTTTGAACCCACAATCTGTCAATTTTACAGTCACATGCTTGTACCCCTGCGCAACGAAAGCTTTCTTCACTTCTACGAGATGATGGAGTCTTTTACAAGATGATTGAGTCAGTATGATATAGTGATAAATCAATATCACTATATCATACTGACTCGATCACCTTGCAAATAGATACCGAAAATTATTAAAATAATTATTATGATATTTTTTATATCTAATCAGATATAAAAGCTAAATATAAAACGATCATATACTTCAATTACCACTGAAACCCATAAAAGCAATTAAGTCACATCAACTGCTTGTTCAGTCATTCACAGCATTTTGTGAGGGCATGAGCGAACCTGCTAATTACATACAGTTGATTCAACAAGCCTTCGCTCGAGCTTACTACAACAAATCAACCATTTCTATTTAATATTCAGTTTATATTAGAATAATAATATATTTATTATTTAATATCTCATTTTATAATAGAGCAATCATTATTAATAGAATAGTGATTGTAAAATTAGTTTCATGTTGTACATTGCATATAGCTGAAGGTTGTCAGAAATAGGAAAAATAATTAAAAGTAAGCAAAAATCATCTAAATTTGAATGTGCGCAACGATTTACAACTAAGTTCACGTGCGTCTACGTTTTGTCGACCGTACTGTACTTGATAAAGGTATTGATGTCCTCAATAAGATATGTATGTGTATTTGCTTTAACGTATATGGGCTTTGAAATCCCTCCTTATAAGTTAAGTACGATATTTCCAAATTGGATAAGAGGTTATAATATTTTATAAGATTACATAAATGTTCGTATTTAATTGGGCTTGCTTTTTTCAACATCGACTCCATTAATGTAAATTATAAAAAAATATCACAATAATGCCTGATAATAGAGAGATTTCTGAAGGCATTTCTTAATGTCAGTAATTTAACTAATTTATTTAAATTAGTGTCCTGTGGTGGCTCAGGGGCATAAGTGTGCGTCTGTAAACGTGATTGGGGGTTCGATCCCCATTCAAAGAAATGAGATATAATTTTTTTTCGCTATGGTTACAAACATAGCGTGGCGTTGAGTTTCACCACTCAAAATATAATTTCTCAAAATCGTCGGAAAATTAAGAGAGACTCGGATCTAACACTAGTATTCTAAGTTTCCTCAAGAGATAAAGTGTGAAGTTTCTAAAAAAAGTTACTGAACAATTTTATAAAATATTCCATTTCACAAATTAAGTAATTTTCCTCAAATTTAGTAGATATTTGCAAGTGTATAAAGTTGGGTTCTCTAGTGACAAATTCCTTGAAATCCCTAAGAAAGAAATAAGTCATTTCAAGAGATGGATTGAACGTCGAAAAGTAAGTGCTAAAGTTTCAACTCTGATAATCTCTGTAATACTCGATTATTATTTATGTATATTACTTTCAGTCTATCAATGAGTTAACTAAATAACAGTTAGACAATTTGACATGATGATATTGTAATCCTGGGAATGTTAAATCTGTTAATGGTGTAACGTTTAGTTTCGAACTCCTTTATGTCATATAAATGAAAACACTTTGTGTAAAAATATATTCATTTTTCGTTTTTTCATGTTTCAAATTTAAAATTTGGTAAAAATATATTTTTTAATAATTTGTTATATTTTTCCTTATACAAATGTTGTTGTTTCAGTACGAGAAAAATATTATTGTGTTCTAGTAGATTCAAGCCGATTTCTATGACGTTTTTCATTACATTGAATCATATATACTCTGCTTCTGTACTAATCATATAAGCATATAGCTTCTTTACTCTGCTACTTATTTGATAACCAAATGTAAAAGGTTTTTGAGGTCAAAACATACATAATAAGTATGGCCTTTATACTCTCAGCCTCTGGTAATTGAAATTATGCATGTTAATGAGGTCACTCATGCAGAATTCTAAGCAAATATATATTTAGCCTATTTAGTCTTACATCATTGAATAAATTCAAATATATTTATATTTTAAAAATAAATTGACACAGCAACTCAGTTTATGTAAAATATGAAAATAAACAAATATTTTTTCTTACATTACTGGATGGCCTACATACATAGATGACAGATCTTTACGTACTAGTAAATCGATCGACTTAACTTTATATTTCTAGAGAAACTTAGGATCATAATAATCAAAATTTACCTCAGTGACAATCAGACGCTATATTATTTATAAAAATATAATCGGCGAACTATGCCAATTAGAGTTGAATATATATAAAAAATGATTTTTAGGTTTCTTTCTATTTCAAGTAACTATTTATGTTTTTATAATGTCACAGTATTTTTTATTTTAAAGAAATATGTAAAGCAAAAGTAAAATAATTTGATGAATTCAATCTTATCAATATAACGCAATTGTTTCATAGATTTAACTTATTTTTATTTCTTAATATAAATATCCGTGACCTACCCCGGTGGCGTTAAGTCTTAAAGATATAATATAATTCTTTTATGAATTAACCTTTTGTTGCCAATAACTTTATATATAAATTGCTTCTTTCAAAATTCTATGAAAACTAGTTCTGATATTACAAAGATATAATTTGGTAAAAATCTACACAAAATATCTCTAAATTCGGTTTGTTAGTTTCCAATAAAATATATTTATATATCTGATATAGAAACTATATTTTCTTTAATCTATGTAGGATAGTTATATGATCTATTGATACTATTGCTGATTCCCTCGAGGGTGATTAACTAGACAATGCGCATTAATTATTGTGTCTCGTAATCACCGTATGATAAAATATATAACGCTTAATGATATCGCGTGGAACAAAACTGTAATATTAGGTATTATTTAATATTATTGTACGATATAAATTAAATTATTATTACCAACAAATAAAATATAAATGTAATGAAGATAAAATAAAAAAATCCTCATGCTGAAATAGAACCTGTGTAATTCATTGTCTATGTCAGTCGATACAGTCAAATTTCATATAACATTTTGAGAAGGTCGTCAATTCATTTAATCAAATCTAAGCCCAGTTTTAGCTGAAATCAACGCTCGTCAATCAAACAGATGGACACACCGCTATCAGCATAAATTACTTAGTTGAGGTGCAAAACGACTGTTACAGTTGAGACGGCTAATGACGAGGGAATGATCAAACGATAATTTGCAATTCAACACGTTAAAATTATGGATTTGTGCTTTGTAATGCTTCGTCGTTATTTAATAGTAAATTTAGTATATAAAATAATACCAAGTACGACACATTAAAAAAGGGTTTAAATAAATTGTTTCCTACAATTTCTATTTCAAAAGTTATATTTTAACAATATTTTTGTTAGATATAACTTTTCATTGGAGTATTCAGTTGATTTCATGTTCGTTGAATATTTATTCTTAATCAATAAATATAATTGTTTAAGTATAAATATTCTACTTTGTTGTTCATTGTCTCGAAATAATTGTGTAATGTATAATTTGTATAGAGACTATCTGTGAATACGGATAATGTTTCATAAATGACCTGGAAAAACATATTAAGGATATTTTGTGTTAAATTACTATAATTTTACAAATCTTAAATCTCATCTTGTCTGTATATACATATACCTAATTAAACATTTTTACAGTGGAAACAATTTTCAAAAAATAGCCTGTTTGTTAGTCTTTCCGATTGGTCTAGGTAATATTCGAAATAGCTGAATCGATTTTTATGTGACTTAAACAGAAGAGGGGCTGTGGAGCGACATAAGACCTTTCTCCCTCTTTCTCTCTCTCATTGTATAATATTTTTTTAATTTATCGTTAAGAATTAAAATAATCGTTAAGAATTCGAATGATACATCGAGGTCTATATTCGTCGTTTTCACTTAGCGCATACTAGTTTTATTTTACTTGGTTTCTATTTATGAGAAATTCTATCATAAATAGGAAAGCTTAAGGAGCGTACTTAAGTTTTATAGGTCAGTTCAATGTACCTTATGCTTGCAAAGAGAGTGCATAAGCTATTAAAATTGGATTACCATATATCATGTTGTTAATGTTGGTTAGTTTACTTCAAGTAAAAGAGTGTTTTTTTTGTACCACTGTTGTAGGGATTTTTAAGAGAGAACTTCGTATAGAATTTCGTACATTATTACAATATGTTTTAGTAATTACATTATATATAAGAAAAAAATAAGGAGATATAGGTATATATATTTTTTTATTATAACTTAATATTGATAAATTTGAACAATGAAAATATTATAAGCGCGGAAATGGGTTTGTTTCCTTGTTTGTGTCTCTCTTCTTCACGTCACAACGGCACGCTTGCATGTAATTATTTGTTGCGTGAAGTTAGTGGAGAGCCATAAGAGGGATATGGGCTACATAAAATTCTAATATTACAATAATTATATTAATAATATATTGGTTAGTACTGGGTGAGTCGGTGAATAAGTATTTAGAGTATTCATTAAGCTTTCTCGGCAAAACTCACTCAGCTTCACGCTGTAGCCCGTAGATATATGGCAGGGCAAACAATCCGTTTCATTCCCCATTAACCGCCAAATTTGTAGCATTGCATGTTGAGTGGCGGAAGTCAAGTCCCCATTATGCCTTATTACGGAAGTGAAAAAACGAAAACATTAAATATTTAAAATATTAAATATTTAATTTCCTCTAGTGGGGATTGAACCTATAGCTTGTCGTAATTAAAGTCACATGATTGTGCACTTGCGCCACGACAGCTTCTTCTTGGTTCAATAAATATATTTTGATGAAGTTACTGTTGATAATTTGTACTCGCAATTGGCTTGTGTCGTATACAATGTACAACTCGTTGAGAATTTGAAACAAAAGCGGGCGAAGTCTCAGGTAACAGCTAGTAATATTTATATAATCTCCAATCAATATTAAAATAAATCACGTAGCTGCCGCACACCGCGGTCAAATAGCTTTTAAGTGTATGCAAACAAAATCAGCACTCCTGTTTCCAATAAAATTTTAAGCTACAATTAAATAGGTTAGCGACCGCCAATCGGATTAAAATATTTATTGTCACGAAAAGCAATTTACAGAGTTGACCGCAACAATGCGTCGGTAACAGCTCACTGTGCAATATCTGAGGTGAAGCCCCTGTAAAATTATTGCAGTACATTTTTTATACAAATATGAAACGTCATACATTTTAAGCCAGGCATTGAACGAATAATAAAATATTTATGTTATATTGGGAAAATTTAACGACTTCAAATAACTACGATATCGTAATGTAGATATACATTACGATTAAAAAGGGACATACGGTTATACGCATATTCGGATGACAAAGTAAATGTAAAATGTTTATATTTTTTACCTAAGCCGTAAAAGAAACAGAAGACGTTGTAAACTATACTAACATAGAGTAAAATAATATTTTCTCTCTGGGTTAAGTTGGTAATATAGTAGTTGTATGACCGGTAAACATTTTCTTGAATAGCTTTTAGTTTATTTTTTTAAATTTAATATTATCTATTAATATCATGTTATTAGAGGCCAGTCGTGGCGCAGAGGCACAAAAGTGCGTATTAACGTTATGGGTTCTGTCCCTACTCGAAGATAATGAAATTTTTTATATTTTCATTTTCTCGTTCTGATAACGAGGCTAAGCTCGTCGTTGATGTATGCCACTCAACGCACAATGTATATACAATTCGAAGGTATGTGGAGAACGGAAATATTTAAATGAAAAAGTTACGTTAGTTAATCAGTACTGTTCTTGGTAATGATTTTTTAAGTTTTGGCTAAAAAAAAGAAATAATCTATCAGATACATTCACGTGCTTGTGATGCAAAAGTATAAATCTTTACTGAAATATATTTTTTGATTCAAGTTAGGCATATATTCCGAAAACAGAACAATAAACAAAACAAAAATATATTCAATTACTTTGGACGCAAAGTTTAGCGGAAATATTGAAAACTAAAACCCTTTGATTTGAAAACATTTTCAATAGAGTGCTATAAAAACAGTCGCCTGAAGCGCATACAATACACGTCTCGTTATGAATGTTGAAAATTCTACACTAATCGCCAACATGCCGGCAATAGTCATACCTGCGGTAATGCTTTTGTGAATCTATTTCAAGAGTATTCTCAAATATAACTTACATAAAGTAAAAAAAAATGTAAAATAAATTTAGATAGTATGAGAGATACCTTAATGTTTCAAAATTATCCTATAAATTCATTGAAAAACAATTCTTTAACTTACACCATCTAGGTGCAGGTAAAATGCTGCTGACACACACATAATAATCGGACGCATATATAACACGGTCTCACTGCTTAAGATATGTTAATATATATAAATTAAAAAAAATGTTTATACAAAGGGACCATAATTATGGTAATTTAAATAATAAAGCTATGTCGTGGCGCATTGGCACAAGCGCAAGTACACGACTGTAAACACGACAGTTTATAGATTCAATTCCGATATTGCTTCGCTTTGGTAACAAGGCAAAGCGCGGCGTTGAGTTCCGCACTCACTGTCTTTACAATAGGTTCCCAAGTTTCCTCTGTATATGTATATGTTCAGGATATAGTATGAAGCTTTAAAAATGAAATAAAATGAGTAATATTAACGAATATATTAGCAAATTCGGCGAAATATTAATGAAAGTTCTGGTAAATGCTTTTAATCATGATTTACTTTATATACTATGTGTACTTTAATAATATGATAATTTTGTTCAAAGTAATTTTAAGCTTAGCTTTGGTATCCAACAAGAGCAAAAGCTTAAATCTGTTAAGCTTTAAATACTATAAGGCAGTAACCGGTTGCGTCTTAACGTGGGCCATTAAATATGCGCTTAAGCGAAGTCTGGCAAGTAATATGTGTTACAAATATGGAACCTCTCATTTGTACTCAAAGTAAAACACTTTTAGCAAATTATTGTAGAACCCGCAAAGTGTTAAGTTTCTGACTCGTACATCACTAGTTTCGGGACAGTTTTGTTATAACATTGCATCTCCAATTTTAGACAATAAATTTTAGACAATACGGCATAAAAATTTAAAAATAAAAATAATTTCTTTGCATCTAGTGTCAAGACTCTCTTGGTGTTCAGTGTCCTAATTCGGAATATCTAGGAATTGGATGAGAAGTATAACAATGTCGACGAAAAAATATTTTTACATATGTTGTCATAATTATATATGTCATAGTTAAGCCATTCTGCACGTTTTTTTCTACTTTTCAGAACGAAACTCAATTACTGTGTTTTGCCTCTAGAGTATCCATCATACTTAATTATCTCCCCAGCACTGTTAAAGAATTAACAGCCTACTGAATTTCATTTTAATTTAAATATAATTTTCTTCTTAAAAACTGTTATAAGCTTTTATACATGATAAGCATTTATTATTATTTACAGGTAGATATCTAAATAAGAATTTTCTATCGTGGCGTAGTGGTATAGTGGTGTTTTTCTACTTTTCAGAACGAAACTCAATGACTTACTGTGTTTTGCTTCTAGAGTAATAAGATGAAAGTAAATCATATCTCCCAAGTGAAAATTTAACCCGCCGATAAAGCTGTCACAGCCAAGTGCTATGCGACTGTGGTAAGATTATAGAAAGAAATATAAAAAAGTGGTACAACAAAATTAATACTAGCTTAATTTAAAAGAAAGTTGCATGACGAATCAGATGATAAGAAAGTTGCAAAGACTGTCTTTTTGCCACCCGCGATAAACTCAGAGTATCCATCATACTTAATTATCTCCCCAGCACTGTTAAAGAATTAACAGCCTACTGAATTTCATTTTAATTGAAATATAATTTTCTTCTTAAAAACTGTTATAAGCTTTTATACATGATAAGCATTTATTATTATTTACAGGTAGATATCTAAATAAGAATTTTCTATCGTGGCGTAGTGGTATAGTGGTGTTTTTCTACTTTTCAGAACGAAACTCAATGACTTACTGTGTTTTGCCTCTAGAGTAAGAAGATGAAAGTAAATCATATCTCCGAAGTGAAAATTTAACCCGCCGAATAATCTGTAACAGCCAAATGCTATGCGACTGAGGTAAAATTATAAGAAGAAATATAAAAAAGTGGTACAACAAAATTAATAGTAGCTTAATTTTAAAGCAAGTTGCATGACGAATCAGATGATAAGAAAGTTGCAAAGACTGTCTTTTTGCCACCCGCAATAAACTCAGAGTATCCATCATACTTAATTATCTCCCCAGCACAGTTAAACAATTAACAGCCTACTGAATTTCAAAATTTTATATTTAAAATTTAATTAGTAGTTAAAGCGTAATTAGTATTTAAGTAATGTTTTTTATGTATAGCTAATATCATGGTTTATTATTTTATTTATGTTATGGCTATATTATTAAGAGTAATTCGGGCCATTTACAGCACGAGAGCTCGAAAATCTCTGAGAGAAATTCAACTTTAAAACGTTAATCCACACTTAGAAAGGCCAAATACTTATTTAGGAAACGTATAAAAATTTATAAAAATATCCTTCTACGTCCAAATATTTATACTCAGCTTCACGCGCATAGCAGGGTATATATTTTCTAAATAATTATTCAAAGTATATTTTATTTTCCTTTTTTCCTAATTTCTTAACGAACAGCATGGCGAAAGTTACGATACGGTATATAAAATATTTAGAATTTAGAATAGACGCTTAGTAAAAAACTGAGTCTTTCGCACATTGATGTAGTTGAAATGTACAATGCAATATATGGCCTCGATGACCAAAACTTTATATGAAAAGAAAGTACTGCAGTTGTTTTTTATACTCTCGTTAACACTTTATAACATACCTTCAATGTATTCTGTATTCATTTTAATTTAAATATAATTTTCTTCTTAAAAACTGTTATAAGCTTTTATACATGATAAGCATTTATTATTATTTACAGGTAGATATCTAAATAGGAATTTTCTATGGTGGCGTAGTGGTATAGCGACTGACTATAAACTTGTGGGTTCTATTTCCATTTTGGGAAAGAATTAATTTTATTTTGTTCACTCTAGTAAGAAGATATAGCACGATGTTAAATTACGCTGCTCAAGACATTTTTTCTCGAATTAAATCGAGAAAAGATTAAGTTTTCACTGAACTTTCTGTTATTTGTCAATATAGTAACCCATAAAAATAAACTTCCATTATAAATTGAAAATAAATTGTGTGTGAAGTGATTTGATAAAATTAACATTATTAACGTTGTGTTGGTTTGACTAATGAGAAGTTAAATCCTATTATTTCAACTAATTATAAATGTACTTTTTGTTTAATATGTACCTACAAATAAAATGTAAAACTAATTTATTTTAAATGGCTTAGAATGACTTTAATTAAAAAAAAAACCTTTTCATATAAAATGGTTTACTCAGAAAATTCTATTGAGCTGTTATCGGGCAAACACAGTGGTAGCTTAGGACTTAACGAATTATCTCGCCTGTCAGCACCGCCCGGCCAATTGTGAATAACCGAATAGAGAATTTATAATCACCGTAGCCAGCGATGACCAATTTTGGTAGAAAACAAAGCATATCAACCCGTTGTCTGAAATTGACTACGGCAATTTAATTTACATTTCTATAAACCAGCTATATCACAATTCTTGACTAAAACGATCGAGGCAAAAGGGATTTTCTTTATTTACTATACCAAAAAAAGTGAAATTAAACAAAAAGTAGGTATTATATTAAAAAAACTTTATAAATATTTTATTTTCAAGATTAGATAATATAAATCTATTTAAGAACATATCATTTCTTATCTATCAACCTATATTAAATTCGTGAAAAATTTGTGAAAGTTTAATAAATTTTCATTCCGCGAATTATAAGTCGGCAATAAAAGTGAAAAAGTGCAGACACCAGTCACTTTTATATTTTCTCGCGGTAAAATACTTTTGTGAACAGAAGGAAACGTCGCTATTACATGTGACACATGACAGTGAAGCTGGGATGATGGGACCCGTCGGAATACGGCACTCATCCAAAATATGCCTTTCTTGTCCGTAATCGAAATTTTATGACTATTTTAGTAGTAATAAAATAAATATAAATTTGTATTATAGCTGTAATATTCAAAACTAAATAAAAGTCTAGTTACTTTTTATTATTTGCTTGTTGAAATTAGAGTATTATTACATACAATTATACAAAAAAATATACCATAGTAAAGTTGAATTCTTTGACTTTAAACAAAAAAAAAAATAGTTATTACACTCGGATTTACTCGCCAAGGATTCCGTACAAATGTTACAATTATAATTCAACGGATATCTCAACTAAATAATGTGACTTAAACAACAAAACATATTTTTATGAAATACCCATAAACTTTAATTTTATAGATTTCGTTCTTTATTTATATTGGATGTTCTCATTGCATGTCAAATTTTACAACTGTAGAACAAGATATATATATAGGGATAGGACTTTATAGGTTTTTATAACGCGGCGTGTTTATACAAAATACAGTAAAACCGATGCATAATGTGTTGACATATTAGCTTGTTTTTTTTATTATATTTCAAAGGACTGTAACTTATTTGATATGAATTAAACAAAGTTTTAAAGGTTCCATATTTAACCCCCGATGCAGAAAGAGGAATGTAATGAGTTTAAGCTGTCTGTCTACGTATGTATCTATCCTGGCAACGTATAGAGTGCCGTACGGATTTGAGTGTAGATTCTTATCGAAAGCCCCGCTCATCGAGGTGGTTCTTAGCCATGTAAAATTGGATAAGCAATTTAACAACAACTAGCATAATGAGGTAGTGATTTTTGGTTGTTTTAAAATTATGTTGTATGTTATTCTTGTATAAGTACTGAACTCAATAAATTAAGCAAATTATTTTGTTTTTAATTTAGATCAGTATCGTTAGATCATCTGTTCTTATATAAAAAATATCTATGAACTATATGTATTTTTTTTTCATATTTATTAATATTAATTAATTTTAAGCCGCAATACTAAAATGGTTAGCAAAATCAATATTTGTGTCCATAGAATTTTAAACCACAACTAAATTGGATGGTTAGCGGTAACACAATAAAAAAATTAAACAAAAAAAGATACAATTTGTTTTGGTATAATATTTTATGATATTGTTTTACTATGTAAATGTTATATATTCTAATGGTAACTAACTCAGTAGATGTAAATATTTATTTCACTGTCCACTGTCCTTAGGCCGAATAATAAAATTATTTCCACTCTTACTAAAAAACTAAAAGATTAAAATTATTTATTCAATCTATATATACTCAAACAATCAACCATGATAACCAGGAAAAGCACGGTGTTGAGTTCCGCCTTTTTACACGCAATGCCTCAGCGAAAAGTGTGGCATGGACCGAAGTGTCTTAACACTAGGTCCCCAAATTCCTGCTACTTAACCATACTAAGTGGGAGAAACAGCCTGAAGGTAAAAATGGCTGATTTAAATTTCATATATAAAAACAAACATTTGCTCGACAACGTAAAAATTCTCAATTACCAAAACTTTCCCACTTTTCTGCGTTCCCGCTTTAACGTGCTCCCTGCTCCCTCGCACTCAAGGCGGTCGTTTGTCATTCCATCGCTTGACATTCCGATGAGCAAGACTAAATTCTTTCAAAAATCCTTTTCCGTGTATGCTGCCTCCCTTTGGAATCACCTGCCTATTCCTATCCAGAAAAGTCCCTCCTTAATATCTTTTAAATCCCAATTGAAAAAGCATTTATTTGCAAGTGTAAATAATTAAATTTTTACCTTCACCCTTATTATTTTCTTTTTTATAATTTTATTTCTTGTATATTTATCATCAATCTATGATATATGTGTGTATGTGTATGTATATGTATATATATATATGTATGTATGTATTTATGTATGTATGTATGTATGTATGTATATATATATATATATATATATATATATATACATACATACATACATATATATATATATATATATATATATATATATATATATATATATATATATATATATATATATATATATATATATATATATATATATATATCATTTGTTGGCTGGAAGAAATTTCTTATAGAAATAAGTCCGCCATTGTAAACATGCTTTACAATTGATATTTTTCTATAATGTAGTAATTTATGCAGTAAAGAATATATATAAAAATGAAAGTAATAAGTTTCTTAATAGACCGTTTCTAAAGGAAGAAATGAATCTTAAAATTACTTAAATTGTTATATTTCGTCTACTTTTTCTCAGTTCTCGTGACAAATTAGGAAAAATCCTTTGCAAAGAAACAAGACGTTATTAAGAGGAGGGTCATTTCAGCAGACAAGTTCAACGATCCATCACCCGTAATTGCTGGATTTCTTGGAGTGACCATCTCACTGTTATTTGATTATCATTTATTCATTTGTTTTGTGTTTATATATAAAAATATTCTTATATTAAATTGAAATGTATATCTAAATAATATATTGGCTTATTACAGTTTAAATTTATACTTCTAGCTGTCCTGGTCTAGGTGTGACTTTAAACGCGACAGGTTATGTTTTGGATCCCCACACGACGAAATGAAATTTATCCTAATTTAATTTCTTCGCTATGATTGGGGCAAAGCGCGGCGTTAAATTTCGCCACCCAACACGTAATGCCTCAGACAGATCGGCAGAAAGTTAGGACCGGATAGGAGACTAGACTAGATTTCTAAATTTCTTCTGCACGTTCCGCCTTGACCGGAATACAGCGTGAAGCTGATAAATGATAATTTATACTCACCTTACAGGCTGTTATGGCGTTCGATTCCCGTCCAATTTAACTTAGAGGAATAAATTATTCAACATATTCATTTCCTCACTCTAGTAAATAAAGCAAAGTGGAAATGGACCTCCCTACCTTTATGTCATATCTTTTCACTTTGTGTCATTTTTATGGTGTAAGCCCACGAGAAGAACAATATAAGTTATAAATGGATCTAATATTTATTCACCTTGTACCTAATATTATTTAGATATACATAAAGTTATTATCACACCATACGTTCGGTGAAGCTACCACCAACGCTGCTTTGTTTCGCAAGACCTCCCAAACGTCGAGCGCTACCGAGAAACATCATAAATAATCACACCATGTATGATTCATCGCAATACGCTCCGTGAAGATACCACCATCGCTGCTTTGTTTCGCAAGACCTCCTGAACGTCGAGCGCTAACGAGAAACATCATACTGTGGGGACCACCTGGTATTCACCGATTACGTTATATCGTTTAATTTAATATAAATATAATTTAGAGTTTAGAGATCTTCACTTTTTGTTCTGACATCGAACAGATTGTCGCGTCTTAGGATTAGTTAACTGTAACTAAATAGCTTAAATAAATATATATAAGTAAATTCGTTTCGGTTCATTTTGCATCCTCAACGACAGCCCTACATAATTGGCGCAGTCGGTAGGATGCTCGCGGAACGTTTCGCGTAGAAGATTTCCGTAATCGCGTGAAGCCCCGTCGTAGCTTGTCTAGCTGCATCCAGAGCATCCGAATCTACAAGTAGTGCTGCATCAGAGGTTTATCTAGACATCGATAACGCAGAGGGACCGAAACATGTTCATGTGAGTACACTAGATTCTTTTTAGTGGTTGCTCAGTCCTAGCCTTCACTAACCTGTGTTAATAAAATTTGCCAAGATTTTTCATTTAAGAAAATCAAAGGAACCTAGGATAGTTACTAGTAGTAGGCAACTTTTCATAGATAGAAAAAGAGATATTACTTTGAGAAGTATAGAAGAGGGAACGGATATGTCTGAATTAGATACCATTTATAAAGCCTTAAGGTTGGTACCCGAGTTCGACGGGAACCCGAATGTGCTCACGAGATTTTTAAAATTATGTGACGAATTAGTAGTCCAGTTTTGTAGTGCAAACAGTAGTGAATTAAGTAGGTGTGTCCTTCTCAATGGGATTTTGAACAAAGTAACAGGCTCTGCTGCTCGCTTAATCAATTCTAATGGGATTCCATCCGATTGGCAAGGCATTCGAACTGCTTTAGTGAACAACTTTGCGGACCAACGAGATGAGATCGCTCTATATAACGATTTAGCTATTTTATCGCAAGGTTCTAGCACCGCACAGGAGTTTTATGAGCGTTGCCAAAATCTATACAGTACTATAATGACTTTTGTCAGCCTGCATGATACCCTTGAAACCACCATCAATGCTAAACGAGATCTTTATCGTAAATTAACGCTTCAATCGTATTTGCGAGGTCTAAACGATCCCTTAGGATCGCGGATACGTTGCATGCGCCCGGAAACCATAGAAAAAGCATTAGAATTTGTACACGAGGAGACAAATACTATGTACCTACAAAATCGGAACCAACGATTACCTGACAAAAAATCTATAAATTCAATGCTCGTGCCAAATCATTTTGTAAGTGCCTATAAAATGCCAAACCAACAATTTTCAGTGCCTGTGCCTAAACCTTTTAACTATAATATACCTGGCTTTTCACGCCCTCATTTAGCTCCATCATCTGCACCGCAATGGAGACAGAATCTGTATCAACCCCGCCAATTTGGTCCAACTCGTACGCAACAAATTTTTAGATCACCACCGCCAAATTATAACCCTCAACAAAATAACTTCCAGATAGGTTCGCGTCCTAACCGCCAAGTCTTTAACCAACCTCGTCCTATGAGTGGTGTCAGCCAGTATGTAACAAGACAATTGCCACCTACACATCCAGCAATTACAGGAAATAACTGGACAAAATCAGGGAACCCACCCCCCACGAACTACTTTAAAAGTAAAGAAATAAATTATAATAGTTTTTTAGACAATTCTATATATGATGAATACGCCGATTATAATTATTACGATATCAGCGAATGCGTAGAAAACCAGCCACCGTATGAATATTTTGTACAGGAACCTTCAGAAAACTCTACGGAATCGCCCCGGGTGGAAACCGATATGGTGAAAACAAACGAGCAGGATTTTTCGAAGGACCGGGAATCCGACACCTTAAAATAGAAGTAAATCTTCAAACACAACGTCAGCTTCCATACATTCAAATCGCATCACCACCTATGAAACTTTTAATAGATACAGGGGCAAATCAATCATTTCTTTGTCCCGAGGTAGTAGAAAGATACTATAGTAACTTACCAGTAAATTACGATCCTTTTGAAGTTAAGAATATTCATGCCACCTCTAGAAATTACTATTCAATTACGTTACCTAGCTTTAAAGAATTTAATGATTCCGATAATACGACATTTTATATTTATAAGTTTCATGATTATTTTGATGGACTTATCGGTACAGACTTATTAGACAAGTGGAAGGCTGTAATAGACTATAAGAACAAATTACTAAAAACTAAAACCGCTTCAAATCCTATTAAAGTATATGATTCACGCAACGCAAATTTGTATGAGGACATTATACCGGCAAATACTTCCAAATTACTTAAAATTCCTATTAATATTCATGATGGGCATGCATTTATAGAAGAGCAAACTGTTTCTAATTGTATTATTGGCGAATGCTTAACTACCGTTTCAAATAATAGGGGAATAGTCGAAGTAACCAATCCAAGTCGAAGCGACGTCATATTCTCTATGGACCGAGCAATCTCTGCAGAAATGTATAACGTACAGTGTACACCTACAAATAAACAGCAAGACCGTATAAAAGAAGTGATTTCGCGCTTACGCACTGATCACTTAAATATCGAGGAACGTACGAACTTAGAGCTGCTTTGTGCCCAGTATGCAGATGTTTTCTACTTAGAGGGAGAGCCTTTAACTTTCACGAACAAAATAAAGCATTCGATTAAAACAACTGATGAGGTTCCAGTTTACACAAAAAGTTATCGGTATCCATATATCCACAGGCAAGAAGAACAGGAACAGATAGGTAAGATGCTAGAACAGGGAATCATTAGGCATTCAAATTCAGCATGGAGCTCCCCAATTTGGGTTGTAGCTAAGAAAGCAGATGCGTCAGGAAAAGCTAAATGGCGTATAGTAGTTGACTTTCGAAAGCTTAATGAAAAAACTGTAGACGACAAGTATCCTATTCCCAATATAGCCGATGTCTTAGATAAATTAGGTAATTGCCAATATTTTACAACCTTAGACCTAGCTAGTGGATTTTATCAAGTAGAAATGAAGCCACAGGATATACCAAAAATAGCTTTTAATGTAGAACATGGCCATTTCGAATTTTTACGCATGCCTATGGGCCTTAAAAACAGCCCATCTACTTTCCAGAGAGTTATGGACAATGTGTTGAGAGAGCTTCAGAATACTATTTGTCTGGTGTACCTAGATGACATAATAGTATTTAGTACATCCCTTCAGGAGCACATTATTAACCTAGAAAAGGTATTTAAAAAATTACGCGAGTCCAATTTTAAAATACAAATGGACAAATCGGAATTCCTAAAACTAGAAACGGCGTATCTTGGTCATGTTATTAGCAAAGATGGTATAAAACCTAATCCTGAGAAAATATCGGCAATTAAAAAATACCCCTTGCCTAATACCCGTACAGAAATAAAACGTTTTTTAGGATTACTTGGTTATTATAGGAAGTTCATACCAGACTTTGCTAAAATAACCAAGCCTCTGACCCAATGCTTGAAGAAAGGTTTTAAAATTGTTCAAGATCAAAATTATATCCAATGCTTTGAAAAGTGTAAAACTCTACTTGTAAACGATCCAATCCTTCAATATCCGGACTTTTCAAAAGAATTCATACTCACAACAGACGCTTCGAATTTAGCAATTGGAGCCGTTCTTTCTCAAGGCCCTATTGAATCAGATAAACCAATAGCATACGCATCAAGAACACTTAATAGCAGTGAAATAAATTACAGTACGATAGAAAAAGAATTACTCGCTATTGTGTGGGCAACGAAGTACTTCCGGCCGTATCTTTTTGGTAGGAAGTTTAAAATTATGACAGACCATCGGCCTTTGCAATGGGTAATGAATATGAAAGAACCCAATTCCCGCTTAACACGTTGGAGATTACGCCTAAGTGAATACGATTATACAGTCATTTATAAACCAGGGAAAATTAATTCCAACGCTGACGCTCTATCTAGAATAGAAATCCATAATGAAGAGTCTAGTTCTATTGTCGTCAACACTTCAGAGAAATCCGATTCTGAAAGAACCAGAAGTATCGATTCAAGAACCGATAGTATTCATAGCGATATAGAAAGCCCTATACTAGAAGTACCTATTACTGACGATCCCCTCAACAGATTTAGTAGACAAATCGTATTTAATGTTGTTAGCGATATTAAAATTAAACCCCACATAACTCATCCTTTTGAAAATTATACAAAAATTAGGCTACAAATCTCTAAGTCAAACCTAGAACAAGATGTAATAGATGCTATAAAAGAATACGTTACACCAGGTATAAAAACAGGAATTTTAATTAATCCTTCACTTGAAATGTATAAAATTATACCGGTCATACAAAGATATTTTAAAAATTCGGCAATTAACCTAGTTCTTTCTAAATTAGAAGTTGAAGACGTTAAAAATTACCTAAAACAACAAGAAATTATTAAGAACTATCATGAAGGCAAGACGAATCATAGAGGCATTAATGAATGTTATTTAGCTCTGTCTAAACGTTATTTCTGGCCAAAAATTAAAGACCAAATTACAAAATTAATTAATGACTGTCTTATTTGCGGTCAAGCGAAATATGACCGTAATCCTGTTCGACCTCGGTATCAAATTGTACCACCACCTACCAGGCCTTTTGAAATCGTACATTTGGATCTATTTAGCGTAGATAGTAATAAGTACCTAACAATTATCGATGCATTCTCGAAATATGCACAAGCATATTCTTTGAGAGATGCTACAGCTGTTAGTGTAATTCAGGCCTTATTAAAGTTCTCTTCCCATCATGGTATGGCTCTTAAATACATTACGGATAACGGCCCAGAATTTACAAATCAGTTATTTTCTGAATTCACTAAATTACACAAAATTCAACATCATAGAACATGTTCCAATACACCCAACGAAAATGGAATGATAGAACGCTTTCATAATACCTTACTCGAACACTTGCGTATCTTAAAATTAGAACACCGTAATGAATCCGTTTGCAATCTTATGACATACGCTGTAATGGCTTACAATAGTTCAATTCATTCTTTCACGAAATGTCGTCCAATAGACATAATCACTGGTCATTTAGATCCGCGAGATCCTTTAGACATGAATATAACAGAGCACCTATTGCAGGAATACATAGTACATCACCGTAAGCGAATGTTAAAAGTATATGAATTTATTCATGAATCCGCGCTTCAGCGTCGTACTCAAATAACCGAGAATATTAATAGAAATCGCGAGGCTGAGCAAATATATGCACCTGATCAGCGAGTCCATGTCAGAAATCCTTTGGCCAATAGACAGAAATTAGCTGCTCGTTATACGGTTGATACGGTTGTAACAGATTTACCTATACACATTTATACAAAGAGAAAGAGTGGGCCTGTACCCAAGTCGCGCATAAAACGGGTACCTAATAGTGCTCGTTTGTTACAGAATACAGAAGACACTAATCACGTTGATGGTGGCTCAAGCCCTGAAGCTGGGACAAGCGGAAGAGATTACACTTGAAAGCTTAGGAAATGGACCAGGTGTCCTCCCTTTCAACTTAGGACCTACTAAAGTCATTTCTCATTTCCATTCCTTTATTCAAATTATAAATTTAGATAATGTGCGAAATAGATTAGAATCTGTTCGAGAAAAGTTAAGTGATCTAACACCTGACTTAAATAATAAAACGTCGTTACTTTACGCTCCACATATTAAATATCTTACTACAAAATTAAATGATATGTCAGATCAATTGTTAACTTTTCAAGGAAAACGTTCAAAAAGAGGCCTTGTAAACGTTCTTGGTTCCATAATCAAAAGTATCTCCGGGAATTTAGATTATACGGACGCATTAAAGTACGAAAATGCCATTGCCATACTACAAAAGAACGAGAATAACTTAGCCATTGAAATAAATCATCAAATAAGCTTAAGCAAGCAGTGGGCATTCCAGAGTTCAAATGTTACAGATAGGATGGTAGAAAACCAGAGGAAAATAGAGAACATTATTAAAACTATCTTAGATAACGATGCTAGGAAAGAAGAAGACGTAATTAATTACTTTCATTTAGCACAACTACTTACAATATTAGGTGATGACATAGACAACTTGTCACAGGAATTGTCAAAATTACAGAATCTATTGGCATTCATAAAAGCTAAAAGTATCCATTATTCCGTTCTCGATTACGATACTTATATAGTTATGCTAAATAAACTAAAAGGGTTATACAATTCAGAAGTAGTGTTAGATATTAATTTTAGAGAATATTTAGACATATTAAGATTAGGATATTATTATAAAAATAATGATATAATCTTGGTAATTAAGTTCCCAATCGTGAATCCTAATAACTACATCCTTTATAAATTGTCCTTAGCCCCTAATAGTAATAATAAAACTATAATCCCTACCTATCCATATGTAGCAATTCACGAGAAAGATCTACTGTATATAGAGACAGAATGTCCGAAGTATAGTCACGGTCATCTTTGCGAGGACAGCTTAAACCGACACTATGGAGAACAAACGACCTGCATTCA
The DNA here is from genome assembly GCA_019049475.1 of Eueides isabella. Lineage (NCBI taxonomy): Eukaryota > Metazoa > Arthropoda > Insecta > Lepidoptera > Nymphalidae > Eueides > Eueides isabella. The sequence continues at coordinate 5,634,745 of CM032390.1, forward strand.
ACATCTTATACTTCAGCAATATATTCATGAATCCTGTCGAGTTACTCCAGTAATTTTATCATCTCAAGCCATGGAAAGACTGGATGATCGTCACTACGTTCTGAGCTTTCCCAACCTAACGAAAGTTCACTTAGCCTGTTCTCAAGATCAATACAGAAACCTTCATGGAAGTTATTTAGTTGAAATACCTCAAGGGTGTGCTCTACAAACGTCCATCTTTACCATCACTAACCACCATGATCAAGTGAAAGGACGAGTTTTGAAAATGTTGAATACAGAATATGGTAACAAAGACCCATACAAAGCGACAGCGAAGACCATCTTGAAATTGAATAGCATAGATTTGAGTCACTTACACTCAACCAACATCAGGGTTGCCTCTCAAGAACCAGTGACTTTGGAACCGTCGAACTTAGACACTCTCTATCACACAACTATACCTGTCTACATACTCATCGGTGCATCAGTACTCATTATAAGCATAGTCCTCATTCGTCGTAAATGTATGCCTTCGAAGAATATCAACCAGAGAGAGGACGAGACAACCAGAACACAAGATGTCCAGGACAGCCCCAGAGATCCTATGTCTCTATCAGCACTATTTTCGACAAAAGTCTCCAAATAGCTGCTGATCCTGTGGAGGGAGTTGTTAAGAAATAATCACACCATACGTTCGGTGAAGCTACCACCAACGCTGCTTTGTTTCGCAAGACCTCCCAAACGTCGAGCGCTACCGAGAAACATCATAAATAATCACACCATGTATGATTCATCGCAATACGCTCCGTGAAGATACCACCATCGCTGCTTTGTTTCGTAAGACCTCCTGAACGTCGAGCGCTAACGAGAAACATCATACTGTGGGGACCACCTGGTATTCACCGATTACGTTATATCGTTTAATTTAATATAAATATAATTTAGAGTTTAGAGATCTTCACTTTTTGTTCTGACATCGAACAGATTGTCGCGTCTTAGGATTAGTTAACTGTAACTAAATAGCTTAAATAAATATATATAAGTAAATTCGTTTCGGTTCATTTTGCATCCTCAACGACAGCCCTACATAATTTATACATAAACTTATTATGAAAATCTTAAGTTTCATATTAATTTGTCGTAATACAAGAGGCGGCAAATTTATTTCTTAGATAGGTACATATACGTCCATGATCTCGAAAGAAACGTTGCAATTACGTGTGATGGATTGAGGAGTTGGAGGGGACGATTGAATCATGGGACCCATCGGAATACAAAGTAAGCAATCGAACATTTTCTTATTTGCCATCGAAACTTTATAATATCTTCAAGGGAGTATAAAATATGAAAGGATCATGAAAATAAATGTTAAATATATTGTATGTAAACTTAGAGCAGATATCAGTAGTTTTGTCTTGAGTAAAGTATCAATAATGTTTAAAGTAAAAATGATTATTGCAAATAATGCAATTTTGTATAGAAGATGTTATTTCTAATGGCTAGAATATTCTTATGCAGATTAAATCATAATAAGAGTTAATTACAACAGAAGAACAAGCGAATGAATTAACTTTTAATAGCTTCATGTACATGACAGAGTAGGCAGAGGATACTTGGGGGCCTAGTGATAAGACACTCCGTCTTTTCCCCTTATTTCGCCAAAATTTAGGTGTTGGTGTGGTTACGTATTGATTGGCGAAACTCGGCGGAATTTCCTTTAGTGGGAATGGAATCCACAACCTTATTATTGTGTTCTTAAGCATAATATAAAACTCATACTTCAAAAGTATTAAGGATTCTTATAGGTATATTTTTTTGAAAGTTCACTGTGCTTTAAATATTTTGACAAAGATCTTTATCATCATAACTAGAATAATATTATCATTACAACCTGAAATTATCTTATCATGAGATATATGTAAGAAATCCTATCTCACCGTGTAAATTACATTGCCCTGCATAATGCGATTGTAGCCATTGTTATTTTAATACTGCCTCGCATACCCACTGGCCCGCATATCCTCGGCTCCTTTATGTCATATTTTACTTCATACTCAACTATTACGTAGCATTTAAAAAAAAACATTTACAATGAGGTTAAAAGGTCTTATAACATATACATTTACTTAACTTAGGCATGTCATAGTGCAAGGGTGGGTCCAAGCGTGTGATTGTAAATTGCGTGCGTTGAATTCCGCTATTCAACATAATCTGGAAATAGAACAGATTGCCTTAATGTTACGTTCCCAAGTTCTCCCAAGTCCTCTCTACCCTCAAAAGCAAACCAATACATATTTATTTTTGTACAATATAAGGAAGTTAGATTGATGTTACAGAAATATTTCATTTTTTTATATTATTCTAATAACGAGACAAAACGGTATTGAGTGTGTTACTTCACACTAAAATAAAATGGTTCATGAGGACTTCGTCTACCGTTAAGCGGCCGATTTTGTTACCCTCACGGAATCCATTCACTAAGATCGAAACTATTGTACGCACATTCCGCAACGCAGCTTCTCCGAAGCCGTGAGTTAGCTTTTCTTACAGATCTTTGGCGGCCTCGACTATGGTGGTAACCATTATTTCTCCTTCCTCATTGAAGTGCCTACATAGTCATGTAGGTGATCTTTCCGCACCCTGGAACCCCACTTATTCATTCTATTTTTGATAGTTCCCAGTTGCCGAGAACCCCACTGGTTCCCAGACTGTCCGAGGTGATCTGTGCCATCTCCAGTATCCAGTCGTCCAGTATTATTCTTGTGCACTTGGCCACTACCACTATGGGGTCAATACAAGGGTACTGTCTTCAATGAAAAGCTTGATGAAGATGTCCGTTGAAGTACAAATTGACGCGGACAAAGCAGCGAGCAAAAGCCAATTATGTAGATGCTAATTATACAATAATTTTATATTAATTATTGAAAATTATATGTATTTTTTATGAGAATGTAGGGCGTTTACATTGTATAAGATAAATCAGTTTTTTATGTGCCTCAATAATGATATGACTTATATGATATGACAATAATAATTATAATTGTATAACAGCAGAAAGGTTCAATAGTCTATAATTTTGATAACCACTTGTTCATAAAATGTTTTCAACGCCAATTAGAAAAATAAAAAAATCGCCAAAATATATTAAGGGTATCGTATATTAGCTAGATTTTAGTAATGATTGTTAGGTTATTTTAAGTAACACTTTAGTATATATGAGGATTGATGAAAGGTGTTTATTTTAGAGATATGAGGAAAAATAATTAAATGATTAAAAATGAAACAAAAAACTTGAATAAATAAAATAGAAAAGAAAAAAGGGGCCTACATTTGGATAAGCAGTCCAGATCTATTTTTCAACCCATTAAATCTACCTGGTAAGAAAAATAAATCTCCCAACCGGCACAATAACATTTAGTGATGTCTGACATATGAGAAACAAAAACACATATGTGTGTTTTAGATGTCATATATAGATATAGTTATTAATAGATTGTATCAAAATTAGGTCACGCAATATCCTATATGTACACTAGAATTTTCATTCTATCGAATTATAATTTATACAGTACATAGCTACTAATTGGAAGACTGTGCAGAGCGAATAGATTATTTAAATGTAAATTAAATCGCTGGAATCAATTTAGTACAAAGGAGAAATACTTGCATTGTGCCATAGTTGGTCATAACTGGCAACGATCATTATAAATTCTGTACTCTGTTATTCACAAATGGAAGAGCGGCGCTGACAGGCGAGATAATTCGTTAAATCCTAAGCTACGACCACTGCGTTTGTCTGATAACGATTCAATAGGATTTTCAAAGTAAACACTTCTATGCAACGCGATGTGTGGCTCATCTATGGGTGCGTATTTTTTATTACCCGTTTAAAATTTTAAATGGATAAAAGTGTAACGTGTGTGTTGAAGTATTATGATCCAGATGAAATTGTGCGTTTATATAACATATTTCAAAGTTAAATATTCTGTAGATGTGTCATATTCAAACAATAATATAAAACAAAATACTACGTATATATACCTTAAAAAATTATAGCAGTTGGTCCACACTATAAAATTACTTGTTAGTTTGAAATTTTGTGGTTTTTAATATTGTTTTTATTATTTCTATAAACGAGGACGTTTAAAAAAATACGCAAAACATTTTTTGTATGTATTGTATCTTAAAGCCGTTAAAAGCATTATTTTTTTTCCTTTTCCCAGCCGCCAGAACGTTTGTTCTTAGACTTTGTTGTATATATATTTGCCTATTATCAGAGCATCAATTAATTCAACAACAACAATTACTGTACGACAATTCAATTTCCATTAAAATATTTTAAGACCTGTCATGGCACAAGGGCACAAGCGTGCGGCTGTAAACGTGACAAGTTGTACGTTCGATGTCTATTAGATAAGTATAATAATAATAATATTTAATATTTCATAACAAATAAAATATTAAATATTATTATTCAAACTGCGGCGTTCAGTTCCGCCACTCTCTGTTGAATCGGAAGCGGAAAGTGGGAAACGGTTGTCTTAATAGGAACGGTGTGTCTTTCTTTACATAACGTAGTCAATTTCTCTCCACCTATCTTGAGACATTTGCTGGTATGAAAGCGAATAATACTTTTATATTATTATGACAACTAATATGCTATTTGTCTATTTCGATACGGAAATTTGTCTAAAATTATAAAGGTATATACTTCAAATTACAGTTAATCACATTTTATCTTCCTTGTATAATGTTTGGAATCAGTAAATTTTGTTTATGACGGGTCGACGGCTTAAAGGTGGAAAAGTCAGTGTCATAGGCCCTACTGGTGACAACTGACAGGCCATCCATCTTTATCATACGGGATTACCTGTGTCAAGTCAACTGAATGTGACTAACGGGCCCACTCATCCCCACATAAAATGCTTTTGAGCGAATGACCGTGATAATAAAATTGATGTGGCATAATTTATTAGTGTTCTACAAATACGGTTGAGATGTTCCCAATTGTAAAAGAATCGAGAAGCTTCTTTGTTTTCTTATGGACGGATGGATTTTGGACTATTTTAGTCAAGTGTTGGTGATTTATTATTTGTTTAATTAAGATAAATAATTGCCCTTTTGTAACACTTTTGTTTAATCTTTAATCCAATATAAGATGTTCCTAAATAAAAAGAAAATTAAAACGAGAGAGTGATTAGGACCATAAATAACAACATAAATAACATACGTGAAGGTCAAAAAAGGTCATAAATAAGCTCACCAAAAAGAAGTCATCTGAGTTTATATACAGTATATTATATAAACTCAATTACTAAATTAAGTTTATATCATAATAACATCTTTGATTTTCGTGTCATATATATATATATATATATATATATATATATATATATATATATATATATATATATATATAGATATATATATATATATAGATATATATATATATATATATATATATATATATATATATATATATATATATATATATATATATATATATATATATATATATATATATATATAAATTTTAAAAGAAACAATATACCTGTACTAATTGCTTATGAAACATTTTTGGATAATATAACTATTAATACAATTAAATTTCATTTTGTTTCATTTAAAATATGCTTACCTTATTTCAATTATAAATAACAAACAAAATTATTTTAAATAACGTCAAGCTACATTTAATTGGTTAGCAGCCACAATCGATTTAAATTTAATTGTCAGGAAGACTTAAAGAGCGAACTACAGCGATGCGTCGTCAGGAAAAGCTTAGTGTGCATTATCTGAGGCTCTTGTAAATGGTGAAATTGTTGGTATTTTTTTTAAATATATATGCAGAGTATGTCGTATTTTAAGAAACAATTTCTTTTTTGAATTATCGCGTACAAAGATAGCGTCTGGTTATATAATTAAAGGTTTAACCCCTATTCCGGGGAACGGATTATTTTCATTTCCCTGTTCTAAACAGATGAATTTTTCATGAAGATGAAGTTTATAGAAGTCTTTTATGGAGTTCGTTTTTGTCTACGAAAATATAATAAGATGTGGAGCAGGGAAATAAAGGTGTGATGATGTGAAGGTTGTGGTTTTAATCCCTGCTCGAGGCAATGAAATGTATAATATTTTCAAAATATATAATATTAATTATTTTCACTTCTTCTCTTTTTTTTATGGAAGAGACGGCAAACGAGCGTACGGGTCAACTGATGGTAAGTGATCACCGTCGCCCACGGCCCCGTGTAACTCCAGAAGTCCGTCTTTTAAGGTGGATGGGCACCGGGGCCCGGCATTACTTAATGCGAAACGCAGTGGCCAAAGCCACTACTTAACGCCGGTCTTAAATGCCGGGGTGGTAACAATTCGGTCGAGTCTGCCCATTCGTGTTGCCATTGCTGGCAACGTGACTCTACCACACGCACTTTAGTCGCCTCTTACGACACCATCAGTACCAGAGTGATCCTATTCTAAGCCGGGATCACACGGCAAAAAATCTTCTCTTTTAAATGCAAAGCGCAGCGTTGAGTTCCGCCATTCAACACGCAATACCTCACATTGGCGGAAAGTGGGAAACGAACGGAGTGTTTTGATACTAGGTTTTCCTGTCTCTATCCATGGTATGCCATGTGCGGGATCCAGCGTGAGAGCTGAGCGAGTGAGTAAAGATATGTTAAGGACGTCACTGCCCCCTTCCCACCCCGTTTACTAAACTCTGGCTCAAAAATTAAATGGAATAAGTGTCGTGAAAACATTATATCAAACATTTTAAATTATTTACCTGCTACAACTGAACATATCTTTACATAATATAAATAAATATATTTATATACATGAAAAACTCATAATTAGTATGGTTTTTTGATTATGGCGTTCCGAGTAAACATAATTAATAATCTAGTTGTGTATATGACATAGTTACAAAGGTACATTGGTAAACACAGTGTTGTAAGTATACTTAGAGTAAGCCGTGTAAATAATGCTTGTACACAAACATCCCATTTACATTCCAAGTAAAACACACTTAGCAACTGATCCTAGTTTTCTAAACATGTGAATATGTTATATATAAGTTAGTTGCTTTATGGTTCAACATTTCAGATGGTGCTGCCACTTATAGTAACATTTTACCCTGGAAAGTATTCCCTAATCTGATATTACAATTGTTCTCCATTGACTGATTTATTATTAAAAAAACAACCGAAATACAACTCCACAAAAGATTGTCCGTTGGTTGCTTATTTTTGAACTGGGACCGAACCTCTATCATAACATATTATATGCAGAAAACTAAATTCCTCAGTTGCGTCACAACGATGTTGTATTATCTAAAATATGATATCTCGTAAAGAAATTGGGGTCATATATAATACTATATGCCATGTAAGCTAAAAACCCTACTTAACCTTATTTAGGGTTGAATGAGTATAAGATATCCTGTTTGAGGATCCATAGAAATATAAGGACCAACTTCAAAAGGTTTTTAATAGCTATTTAAGTAAACGGTATCTATAATTATCAATTATTAACCTATCCTTTAAATTAAATAGCTTATAATCCTTAAGGGAAAATGCATTTAAATATTTCATCGCAGGATAGGCAGAGAGAACTTGGGGACCTAGTCTTAAAACACTCCGTTCCATTTCCGTTCCTCACTTTCCGCCGAATTTGAGGCATAACATGTTGAGTGGCGGGACTCAACGCCACGTTTTGCCTTGTACCAGAGCGAAAAAATGAAAAATTTAAATATTTAAATTCAAAATATTAAATATTTCATTTCCTCGAGTGGAAATCGAACCCACAACCTGTTGGTTATAGGTACACGCTAGTGCAATTGCGCCACGATAGGCAATATTTTATATTATTTTTTAAAATATAAAATATCACCAAAAATAAATGATATGCTTAATGTAATTTGTTTTGAAATTATAACTAACGTTCTTCCACTGTTTCTAAGTTGGCAACATTTACATGTACCTAGTTTACATCCCGGATTTACATAAAGGCTGCTTTTATCTCTGAAAGCGACATAGCACCCAGGGGATCAGTAAAAATTTCAGCGGGACTCCAGTACACTTTTATGTTTGTATGTATATCTTTATCGTGCGTCCATATTTGTGCGTGTTGTTATTAAGGAAAAGCATATTTTTTAACTTTTCTATTGAATTATTTTATTTTGTATTTTATAAGTTACAAAGTTGTTACTGATTAGAACATTAATTCTTAAATACAAAGAAAAAAAAACTTTTTATACAATAAATATACCAAAACCTTAACAATAATCTGCTTGTATTTATAAATAACCATAGTTCTCATACTCAAATAGAAGTTTGTTTTATTCAAATAAGAAAATTTAAATCAATTAGAAATATATAAATATTTTAAAATATATATTTTAATTTATACTACGAGAAATCATGAAGATAACAAAGTTACTAAGACGTGTCTCTGCCACCCGCGATAAACTCTGTTCATCCATCATACTTAATTGTCTCTTCCCAGCAGTTTAGAAGGTTTTAGAAAAATGTATGTCCTAAATATGAACAGGTGACTTTAAAATTATTTTGTCTTTTTAACAGTTAACTTTAAAATATACGTTCTGGAGGTACCATAGATTAATATTTACCCTTTCTTTAACTTTACGAGTAGATAAGTATAATATGATAATAAAAACATGAGTAGAAAATATCTTTTCCTTTACATATATTAATGGTTACTCCTTAATTTGCGTATGCCCATAAACATGATTTATCTACTAATGTGTTATTGTGTGCATGATTATTTTTATGACATACTTTTTAGGCTTTTCAAATCGAAATTAATTTATACACTTTTTTTAACTTCCCGCTGTATTCCATCATTTCCTCGAGTGAAGTTTGAACCCACAATCTGTCAATTTTACAGTCACATGCTTGTACCCCTGCGCCACGAAAGCTTTCTACACTTCTACGAGATGATGGAGTCTTTTACAAGATGATTGAGTCAGTATGATATAGTGATAAATCAATATCACTATATCATACTGACTCGATCACCTTGCAAATGGATACCGAAAATTATTAAAATAATTATTATGATATTTTTTATATCTAATTAGATATAAAAGCTAAATATAAAACGATCATATACTTCAATTACCACTGAAACCCATAAAAGCAATTAAGTCACATGAACTGCTTGTTCAGTCATTCACAGCATTTTGTGAGGGCATGAGCGAACCTGCTAATTACATACAGTTGATTCAACAAGCCTTCGCTCGAGCTTACTACGACAAATCAACCATTTCTATTTAATATTCAGTTTGTATTACAATAATAATATATTTATTATTTAATATCTCATTTTATAATAGAGCAATCATTATTAATATATGATTGTAAAATTAGTTTCATGTTGTACATTGCATATAGCAGGGTTGTCAGAAATAGGAAATATAATTAAAAGTAACAAAAATCATCTGAATTTGAATGTGCGCAACGATTTACAACTAAGTTCACGCGCGTCAACGTTTTGTCGACCGTACTGTACTTGATAAAGGTATTGATGCCCTCAATAAGATATGTATGTGTATTTGCTTTAACGTAAATGGGCTTTGAAATCCTTCTTATAATTTAAGTACGATATTTCCAAATTGGGTAAGAGGTTATAATATTTTATAGGATTTCATAAATGTTCGTATTTGACTGGGCTTGCTTTTCTCAACATCGACTTCATTAATGTAAATTATAAAAAATAGTCACAATAATGCCTGATAGTAGAGAGATTTCTGAAGTATTTTCTTAAGGTTACTTATAACTATATTTTTTAATTTATGCCCTCTGGTTGCGCAGGGACACAAGCGTGCGACTTACGTGACAGGTTGGGGGTTCAATCCCCATTTAAAAAAGGAAATATTTATTATTATTTTTTTTTGCTCTGGTAACAAATAAAGCGCGGCGTTGAGTTTCGCCACTCAACATGTAATATCTCAAAATCTTCCGAAAATGAGGAGAGACTCCGTTCTTAATACTAGTTTTTTTAAGTTTCTCTACCTACCCTGCTGTGTGTGAGAAGCGTGAAGCTTATAAAAAAGTTACTAAACTAATGGAATATTTTATAAAATTATAAAATATTCCATTTCACAAATTAAGTAATTTTCCTCAAATTTAGTAGATATTTGCAAGTGTATAAAGTTGGGTTCTCTAGTGACAAATTCCATGAAATCCCTAAGAAAGAAATAAGTCATTTCAAGAGATGGATTGAACGTCGAGAAGTAATTGCTAAAGTTTCAACTCTGATAATCTCTGTAATACTTGATTATTACTTATGTATATTACTTTCAGTCAAACAATGAGTTAACTAAATAACAGTTAGACAACTTGACATGATGATATTGTAATCCTGGGGATGTTAAATCTGTTAATGGTGTAACGTTTAGTTTCGAACTCTTTTATGTCATATAAATGAAAACACTTTGTGTAAGATATATATTCATTTTTCGTTTTTTTCATGTTTGAAATTTAAAATTTGGTAAAAATATATTTTTTTAATAATTTGTTATATTTTTCCTTATATAAATGTTGTTGTTGCAGTACGAGAAAAGTTTTTTGTGTTCTAGTAGATTCAAGCCGATTTCTATGACGTTTTTCATTACATTGAATCATATATACCCTGCTTCTGTACTAATCATATATACTCTGCTTCTTTACTCTGCTACTTATTTGATAACCAAATGTAAAAGGTTTTTGAGGTCAAAACACACATAAAAAGTATGGCCCTTATACTCTCACCCTCTGGTAATTGAAATTATGCATGTTAATGAGGACACTCATGCAGAATTCTAAGCAAATATATATTTAGCCTATTTAGTCTTACATCATTGAATAAATTCAAACATATTTATATTTTAAAAATAAATTGACATAGCAACGTAGTTTATGTAAAATATGAAAATAAACAAATATTTTTTCTTACATTACTGGGTGGCCTACATACACAGATGACAGATCTTTACGTACTAGTAAATCTATCGACAGACGCTATATTATTTATAAAAATGTAATCGGCGAACTATGCCAATTAGAATTGAATATATATATATATATATATATATATATATATATATATATATATATATATATATATATATATATATATATATATATATATATATATATATATATATATATAATGATTTTTAGGTTTCTTTCTATTTCAAGTAACTATTTATGCTTTAATAATGTCAAACTATTTTTATTTAAGAAATATGTAAAGCAAAAGTAAAATAATTTAATGAATTCAATCTTATCAATATAAAGCAATTGTTTCATAGATTTAACTTAATTTATTTCTTAATATAAATATCCTTGACCTGCCCCGGTGGCGTTAAGTCTTAAATATATAATATAATTATTTTATGAATTAACCTTTTGTTGCCAATAACTTTATATTTAAATTGCTTCTTTCAAAATTCTATGAAAACTGGATCTGATATTACAAAGATATAATTTGGTAAAAATCTATCACAAAATATCTCTAAGTTCGGTTTGTTAGTTTCCAATTAAATAATATTTATATATGTGATATAGAAACTACATTTTCTTTAATCTATGTAGGATAGTTATATGATCCATTGATACTATTGCTGATTCCCTCGAGGGTGATTAACTAGACAATGCGCATTAATTATTGTGTCTCGTAATCACCATATGATAAAATACCTATATAACGCTTACTGATTACGCGTGGAACAATATTATTATTTACTATTAAACGCTACGAATTAAATTACCAACAAATAAAATATAAATGTAATGAAGATAAAATAAAAAAATCCTCATGCTGAAATAGAACCTGTATAATTCATTGTCTATGTCAGTCGATACAGTCAAATTTTATATAACATTTTGGGAAAGTCGTCAATTCATTTAATCTAAGCCCAACTTTAGCTGAAATCAACGCTCGTCAATCAAGCAGATGGACACACCGCTATCAGCATAAATTACTTAGTTGAGGTGCAAAACGACTGTTACAGTTGAGACGGCTAATGACGGAATGATCAAACGATAATTTGCAATTCAACACGTTAAAATTATGGATTTGTGCTTTGTAATGCTTCGTCGTTATTTAATAGTAAATTTAGTATTTAAAATAATACCAAGTACGACACATTAAAAAAGGGTCTAAATAAATTGTTTCCTTCAATTTCTATTTCAAAAGTTATATTTTAACAATATTTTTGTTAGATATAACTTTTCGTTGAAGTATTCAGTTGATTTCATGTTCGTTGAATATTTATTCTGAATCAATAAATATAATTGTTTAAGTATAAATATTCTACTTTGTTGTTCATTGTCTCGAAATAATTGTGTAATGTATAATTTTTATAGAGACTATCTGTGAATACAGATAATGTTTCATAAATGACCTGGAAAAACATATTAAGGATATTTTGTGTTAAATTGCTATAATTTTACAAATCTTAAATCTCATCTTGTCTGTATATACATATACCTAATTAAACATTTTTACAGTAGTTAGTCTTTCCGATTGGTCTAGGTAATATTCGAAATAGCTGAATCGATTTTTATGTGACTTAAACAGAAGAGGGGCTGTGGAGCGACATAAGACCTTTCTCCTATTGTATAACATTTTTTTAATTTATCGTTAAGAATTAAAATAATCGTTAAGAATTCGAATGATACATCGAGGTCTATATTCGTCGTTTTCATTTAGCGCATACTAGTTTTATTCTACTTGGGTTCTATTTAGGATAAATTCTATAATAAATAGGAAAGCTTAAAGAGCGTACTTAAGTTTTATAGGTCAGTTCAATGTACCTTATGCTTGCAAAGAGAGTGCATAAGCTATTAAAATTGGATTACCATATATCATGTTTTTAATGTTTGTTAGTTTACTTCAAGTAAAAGAGTGTTATTTTTTGTACCACTGTTGTAGGGATTTTTAAGAGAGAACTTCGTATAGAATTTCGTACATTGTTATAATATGTTTTAGTAATTACATTATATATAAGAAAAAAATAAGGAGATATAAAATAGTTTTTTTTTATTATAACTTAATATTGATAAATTTGATTAATGAAAACATTATAAGCGCGGAAATGGGATTGTTTACTTGTTTGTGTCTCTCTTCTTCACGTCACAACGACACGCTTGCATGTAATTATTTAATTAAGGGATATGGGCTACATAAAATTCTAATATTACAATAATTATATTAATAATATATTGGTTACTACTTGGTTAGTCGTGAATAAATATTTAGAGTACCTACTCATTAAGCCTTCTCAGTAACACCCACTCAGCTTCACGCTGTGTCCCGCAACTATATCGTAGGGCAAACAATTCGTTCCGTTCCCCACTAACCGCCAAATTTGTAGCATTGCATGTTGAGTGGCGGAAGTTAACGCCGCGTTATGCCTTATTACGGGGGCAAAGAAATGAAAACATTCAATATTTAAAATATTGAATATTTAATTTCCTCTAGTGGGGATTGAACCTACAATTTGTAGTAATTAAAGTCACATGATTGTGCACCTGCGCCACGACAGCTTCTTCTTGGTTCAATAAGTATATTTTGATGAAGTTACTGTTGCTAATTTGTACTCGCAACTGGCTTGTGACGTATATAATGTACAACTTGTTCAGAATATTCAAAAGCGGGCGAAGTCAAGAGATTATATAAATATTACTAGCTGTAACCTGACAGCTAGTAATATTTATATAATCTCCAATCAATATTAAAATAAATCACGTAGCTGCCGCACACCGCGGTCAAATAGCTTTTAAGTGTATGCAAACAAAATCAGCACTCCTGTTTCCAATAAAATTTTAAGCTACAATTAAATAGGTTAGCGACCGCCAATCGGATTAAAATATTTATTGTCACGAAAAGCAATTTACAGAGTTGACCGCAACAATGCGTCGGTAACAGCTCACTGTGCAATATCTGAGGTGAAGCCCCTGTAAAATTATTGCAGTACATTTTTTATGCAAATATGAAACGTCATACATTTTAAGCCAGGCATTGAACGAATGATAAAATATTTATGTTATATTGGGAAAATTTAACGACTTCAAATAACTGCGATATCGTAATGTATATATACATTACGATTAAAAAGGGACATATTGTTATACGCATATTCAGATGACAAATGAAATGGAAATTGTGTATATTTTTTACCTAAGCCGTAAAAAAAACGGAAGACAATGTAAATTATACTAACATTTTTTTACTCTAAAATAATATTTTCTCTCTGGGTTAAGTTGGTAATATAGTATTTGTATGACCAGTATCATTTTATTAGAGGCCAGTCGCGGCGCAGAGGCACAAAAGTGCGTATTAACGTTATGGGTTCTGTCCCCACTCGAGGATAATGAAAATTTTTATATTTTCATTTTCTCGTTCTGATAACGAGGCTAAGCTCGTCGTTGATGTATGCCACTCAACGCACAATGTCTATACAATTCGAAAGTATGTGGAGAACGGAAATGTTTTAATTTTCGGAAAGTTCTTAGTAATATTTTTTTAAGTTTCGGCTAAAAATAAATAATAATCTATCAGATACATTCACGTGCTTGTGATGCAAAAGTATAAATCTTTACTGAAATATATTCTTTAATTCAAGTTAGGCATATATTCCGAAAACAGAACAATAAACTAAACAAAATATATTCAATTACTTTGGACGCAAAGTTTAGCGGAAATATTGAAAACTAAAACCCTTTGGTTTGAAAACATTTTCAATAGAGTGCTATAACAAACAGTCGCCTGAAGCGCATACAATACACGTCTCGTTATGAATGTTGAAAATTCTACACTAATCGCCAACATGGCGGCAATAGTCATACCTGCGGTAATGCCTTTGTGAATTTACTTTAAGAGTATTCTCAAATATAACTTACATAAAGTAAAAAAAAATGTAAAATAAATTTAGATAGTATGGGAGATACCTTAATATTTTAAAATTATTCTGTAAATTCATTGAAAAACTAAAGAATTGATTTTACACACGCCATCTCGGTGCAGGAAAAATGTCGCTGACACACACATAATAATCGGACGCATATCTAACGCGGTCTCACTGATTAAGATATGTTTATACATATGAATTAAAAAATATATTTATATTCGTACAAAGGGACCATAATTATGATAATTAAAATAATAAAGCCACGTCGTGGAGCACTGGCACAAGCGTAAGTACGCGACTGTTAACACGACAGTTTATAGATTCAATTCCGATATTTCTTCGCTTTAGTAACAAGGCAAAGCGCGGCGTTGAGTTCCGCACTCACTGTCTTTAATATAGGTTCCCAAGTTTCCTCTGTATACCCTGCTATGTTCAGGATATAGTGTGAATCTTAAAAAATGAAATAAAATTAGTAATATTAATAATTGTTCTAGCAAATGCAAATCATTAATATTTCGCATATTAATGAAAGTACTGGTAAATGTTTTTAATCATGATTTACTTTATATACTATGTGTACTTTAATAATATGATAATTTTGTTCAAAGTAATTTTAGGCTTAGCTTTTGTATCCAACAAGAGCAAAAGCTTAAATCTGTTAAGCTTTAAATACTATAAGGCAGTAACCGGTTGCGTCTTAACGTGGGCCATTAAATATGCGCTTAAGCGAAGTCTGGCAAGTAATATGTGTTACACAAATATGGAACCTCTCATTTGTACTCAAAGTAAAACATATTTAGCAAATTGTTAAGTTTCTGACTCGTACATCACTAGTTTCGGGACAGTTTTGTTATAACATTGCATCTCCAATTTTAGACAATAAAGTTTAGACAAAACGGCAAAAAAAAATAAAATAAAAATAATTTCTTTGCATCTAGTGTCAAGACTCTCTTGGTGTTCAGTGTTATAATTCGGAATATCTAGGAATTGGATGAGAAGTATAACAATGTTGACGAAAAAATATTATTATATGTTGTCATAGTTATATATGTTAAGCCATTCTGCACGTTTTTTTTTTCACTTTTCAGAACGAAATTCAATGACTTATTGTGTCTTGCTTCTAGAGTAAGAAGATGAAAATAAATCATATCTCCGAAGTGAAAATTTAACCCGTCGTTAAAGCTGTATCAGCCAAATGCTATGCGACTAAGGTAAGATTATAAGAAGAAATATTAAAAGGTGGTACAAGAAAATTAATGGTAGCTTAATTTAAAAGAAAGTTGCATGACGAATCAGATGATAAGAAAGTTGCAAAGACTGTCTTTTTGCCACCCGCGATAAACTCAGAGTATCCATCATACTTAATTATCTCGCCCGCACAGTTAAAGAATTAACAGCCTACTGAATTTCAAAATTTAATATTTAAAATTTAATTAGTAGTTAAAGCGTAATTAGTATTTAAGTAATGTTTTTTTATGTATAGCTAAGTTTATTATTTTCTTTTTGTTAAGGTTATATTATTAAGGGTAATTCGGGCCATTTACAGCACGAGAGCTCGAAAATCTCTGAGAGAAATTCAATTTTTAATACTTAAAAAAAAATATATATTTATATTATTTATAAAATGTTAATCCACACTTAGAAAGGTCAAATACTTATTTAGGAAACGTATAAAAATTTATAAAAATATCCCTTTACGTCCAAATATTTATACTCAGCTTCACGCGCATAGCAGAGTAGATAGGGTTATATATTTTCTAAATAATTATTCAAAGTACATTTTATTTTCCTTTTTTTCTAATTTCTTAACGAACAGCGTGGCGAAAGTTACGTTACGGCATATAAAATATTTAGAATTTAGAATAGACGTGTAGTAAAAAACTGAGTCTTTCGCACATTGATGTAGTTGAAATGAACAATGCAATATATGGCCTCGATGACTCAAACTTTATATGAAAAAAAAGTACTGCAGTTGTTTTTTATACTCTCGTTAACACTTTATAACATACCTTCAATGTATTCTGTATTAATTTTAATTTAAATATATATTTCTTTTTAACAAATGTTACTTTTATGCATGATAAGCATTTATCATTATTTACAGGTAGATATCTAAATAGGAATTTTCTATCGTGGCGTAGTGGTATAGCGACTGACTATAAACGTGTGGATTCCATTTCCATTTTGGGAAAAAAATAGTTTTATTTTGTTCACTCTAGTAAGAAGATAAAACACGACGTTAAATTACGCTGCTCAAGACATATTGTCTCGAACGAATATTCGGTGGAGTGAGGGTTAAGTTATCACAGAACTTTCTGCTATTTGTCAATATAGTAACCCATAAAAATAAAGTCCCATTATAAACTGAAAATAAATCAAAAAGTGACTCGATAAAATTAACATTATTAACGTTGTGTTGGTTTGACTAATGAGAAGTTATAATCCTATTATTTCAACTAAGTACAAATGTACTTTATTTAATATGTACAAATAAAATGTAAAATAATTTATTTTAAATGGCTCGGAATTTTTTTTTTTTTTTTTGCCGTGTGATTCCGGCTTAGAATAGGATCACCCTGGTACTGATGGTGTCGTAAGAGGCGACTAAAGTGCGTGTGGTAGAGTCACGTTGCCAGTAATGGCAATACGCATGGGCAGACTCGACCGGATTGTTACCACCCCCGGCATTAAAGACCGGCGTTAAGTAGTGGCTTTGGCCACTGCGTTTCGCATTAGGTAATGCCGGGCCCCGGTGCCCTTCCATCTTAAAGGACGGCAACGCTCCTGTAGCTCCTCCGGAGTTACTCGGGGCCGTGGGCGACGGTGTTCACTTACCACTAGGTGACCCGTACGCTCGTTTGCCGTCATTTCCATAAAAAAAAAAAAAAAAAATGCCTTTAATTAAAAAAAAAACCTTTTCATATAAAATGGTTTACTCAGAAAATTCTATTGAGCTGTTATCGCGCAAACACAGTGGTAGCTTAGGACTTAACGAATTATCTCGCCTGTCAGCACCGCCCGGCCAATTGTGAATAACCAAATAGAGAATTTATAATCACCGTCGCCAGCGATGACCAATTTTGGTAGAAAACAAAGCATATCAACCCGTTGTCTGAAATTGACTACGGCAATTTAATTTACATTTCTATAAACCAGCTATATCACAATTCTTGACTAAAACGATCGAGGCAAAAGGGAATTTCTTTATTTACTATACCAAAAAAAGTGAAATTAAACAAAAAGTAGGTATTATATTAAAAAAATGTTATAAATATTTTATTTTTAAGATTAGATAATATAAATCTATTTAAGAACATATCATTTCTTATCTATCAACCTATATTAAATTCGTGAAAAATTTGTGAAAGTTTAATAAATTTTCATTCCGCGAATTATAAGTCGGCAATAAAAGTGAAAAAGTGCAGACACCAGTCACTTTTATATTTTCTCGTGGTAAAATACTTTTGTGAACAGAAGGAAACGTCGCTATTACATGTGACACATGACAGTGGAGCTGGGATGATGGGACCCGTCGGAATACGGCACTCATCCAAAATATGCCTTTCTTATCTGTAATCGAAATTTTATGACTATTTTAGTAGTAATAAAATAAACATAAGCTTGTATTATAGCTGTAATATTCAAAACTAGATAAAAGTCTAGTTACTTTTTAGTGTTTGCTTGTTGAAATTAGAGTATTATTACACACAATTATACAAAAAAATATACCACAGTAAAGTTGAATTCTTTGACTTTAAACAAAAAAAAAAAGTTATTACACTCGGATTTACTCGCCAAGGATTCCGTACCAATATTACAATTATAATTCAACGGATATTACAACTTTTAATATGACCTAAACTACAAAATATATTTTTATGAAATACCCATAAACTTTAATTTTATAGATTTCTTTCTTTATTTATATTGGATGTTCTCACTGCATGTCAAATTTTACAACTGTAGAACAAACGGATAGGACTTTATAGGTTTTGATAACGCGGCGTGTTTATACAAAATATAGTAAAACCGATGCATAAATGCTCGTATCTTTGTGATGGCGTTGACTTATTAGCTTGTTTTATTATTATATTTCAACGGACTGAAACTTATTTGATATTAATTAAACAAAGTTACCTTTAAAGGTTCCATATTTTACCCCCCGATGCAAAAAGAGGAATGTAATGAGTTAAAACTGACTGTCTGGAAATGTATCCTATTTCTATCCTGGCAACGTATAGAGTGCCGTACGGATTTGAGTATAGATTCTTATCGTAAATAATTAAATTTTTACCTTAACCATTATTATTTTCTTTTTTATAATTTTTTTCTTGTATTTCTTTTTATTTATATTTATATTTTTTTATATATTTTTTTTATCATCAATCTATGACATATGTGTGTATGTGTATGTATATGTATATATGTATTTGTGTGTATGTATATAGGTGTGTATGTGTATGTATATGTATATATATGTATTTGTGTGTGTATGTGTATGTATGTTCATATAGATCCATATTAGATACTGTATTTTATTGCAATTTTTTTATTATTGTCTTAACTAATTTTTTTTGGTTTTTTACTCCGCGACTTCTTCTCCCACTTCCATTGGTTGGCTGGAAGAAATTTCTTATAGAAATAAGTCCGCCATTGTAAACATGCTTTACAATTGTTATTTTTCTATAATGTAGTAATTTATGCAATAAAGAATATATATAAAATGAAAGTAATAAGTTATTAATAGACCGTTTCTAAAGGAAGAAATGAATCTTAAAATTACTTAAATTGTTACATTTCGTCTACTTTTTCTCAGTTCTCGTGACAAATTAGGAAAAATCCTTTGCAAAGAAACAAGACGTTATTAAGAGGAGGGTCATTTCAGCAGACAAGTTCAACGATCCATCACCCGTAATTGCTGGATTTCTTGGAGTGTCCATCTCACTGTTATTTGATTATCACTTATTCATTTGTTTTGTGTTTATTCATAAAAATATTCTTATATTAAATTGAAATGTATATCTAAATAATATATTGGCTGGTGTGACTTTAAACGCAACAGGTTATGGTTTTCATCCCCACTAGAAGAAATATATCAGATTTTCATTTCATTACTATGATTTGAAGCAAAGCGCGGCGTTGAGTTTCACCACCCAACACGTAATGCCTTAGACAAATCAGCGGTAAGTTCGGAAAAGGACCGGATAGGAGACTAGACTAGATTTCTAAATTTCTTCTGCACATCCCGCCGTGACCGGAATACAGCGTGAAGCTGATAAATAGTAATTTATACTCACCTTACAGGCTGTTATGGCGTAGTTGTAAGATTGTAGATGCGATGATTACAGTCGTCGGTAGGTTCGATTCCCGTCCAATTTAACTTAGAGGAATAAATTATTCAACATATTCATTTCCTCACTCTAGTAAATAAAGCAAAGTGGAAATGGACCTCCCTACCTTTATGTCATATCTTTTCACTTCGTGTCATTTTTATGGTGTAAGCCCACGAGAAGAACAATATAAGTTATAAATGGATCTAATATTTATTCACCTTGCACATAATATTATTTAGATATACATAAAGTTATTATGAAAATCTTAAGTTTCATATTAATTTGTCGCAATACTAGAGGCGGCGAATTCATTTCTCAGATAGGTACATATACGTCCATGATCTCAAAAGAAACGTTGCAATTACGTGTGATGGATTGAGGAGTTAGAGGGGACGATTGAATCATTGAATCATGGGACCCATCGGAATACAAAGTAAGCAATCGAACATTTTCTTATTTGCCATCGAAACTTTATAATATCTTCAAGGGAGTATAAAATATGAAAGGATCATGAAAATAAATGTTAAATATATTGTATGTAAACTTAGAGCAGTCATCAGCACTTTTGTCTCGAGTCAAGTATCAATAAAGTTTGAAGTAAAATGATTATTGCAAATAATGCAATTTTGTATAGAATATGTTACTTCTAATGGCTAAAATATTCTTATGCAGATAAAATCATGATAAGAGTTAATTACAACAGGAGAACAAGCGAATGAGTTCACTTTTATTATCTTTATGGACATGGTAGAGTAGGCAGAGGATACGTGGGAGCCTAGTGTTAAGACACTCCGTCTTGTTCCCCTGATTTTGCGAAAATTGAGGTGTTGGGGTGGTTACATGTTGATTGGCGGAACTCGACGGATCTCGGTGGAATTTTTTCCACAACAAAAATTTTTTTGTGAATCCACAACCTTATTATTGAGTTATTAAGCAGAATATAAAACTCATACTTCAAATGTGGTTAAGATTCTTATAAGTATATTTTTTTGAAAGTTCACTGTGCTTTTAATATTTAGAGAAATATGTTTATAATAATATTATCATGACAACCTGAAATTATCTTTTACATGAGATATATGTATATATATAAGAAAGCCTATCTTTCCTCTCACCGTGTAAATTACATCGCCCTGCATAATGCGATTGTAGCTATTGTTATCTCAAATACTGCCTCGCATACCCACTGACCCGTATATCCACGGCTCCTTTATGCCACATTTTACTTCATACTCAACTATTACGTACCATTTAAAAAAAAACATTTACAATGAGGTTAAAAGGTCTTATAACATATACATTTACTTAACTTAGGCATGTCATAGTGCAAGGGTCCAAGCGTGTGATTGTAAATTGCGTGCGTTGAATTCCGCTATTCAACATAATCTGGAAATAGAACAGATTGCCTTAATGTTACGTTCCCAAGTTCTCCCAAGTCCTCTCTACCCTCAAAAGCAAACCAATACATATTTATTTTTGTACAATATAAGGAAGTTAGATTGATGTTACAGAAATATTTCATTTTTTTATATTATTCTAATAACGAGACAAAACGGTATTGAGTGTGTTACTTCACACTAAAATAAAATGGTTTATGAGGACTTCGTCTACCGTTAAGCGGCCGCTTTTGTTACCCTCACGGAATCCACTCACTAAGATCGAAACTATTGTACGCACATTCCGCAACGCAGCTTCTCCGAAGCCGTGAGTTAGCTTTTCTTACAGATCTTTGGCGGCCTCGGACTATGGTGGTAACCATTATTTCTCCTTCCTCATTGAAGTGCCTACTAATAATAGTCATGTAGGTGATCTTTCCGCACCCTGGAACCCCACTTATTCATTCTATTTTTGATAGTTCCCAGTTGCCGAGAACCCCACTGGTTCCCAGACTGTCCGAGGTGATCTGTGCCATCTCCAGTATCCAGTCGTCCAGTATTATTCTTGTGCACTTGGCCACTACCACTATGGGGTCAATACAAGGGTACTGTCTTCAATGAAAAGCTTGATGAAGATGTCTGTTGAAGTACAAATTGACGCGGACAAAGCAGCGAGCAAAAGCCAATTATGTAGATGCTAATTATACAATAATTTTATATTAATTATTGAAAATTATATGTATTTTTTATGAGAATGTAGGGCGTTTACATTGTATAAGATAAATCAGTTTTTTATGTGCCTCAATAATGATATGACTTATATGATATGACAATAATAATTATAATTGTATAACAGCAGAAAGGTTCAATAGTCTATAATTTTGATAAGCACTTGTTCATAAAATGTTTTCAACGCCAATTAGAAAAATAAAAAATTCGCCAAAATATATTAAGGGTATCGTATATTAGCTAGATTTTAGTAATGATTGTTAGGTTATTTTAAGTAACACTTTAGTATATATGACGATTGATGAAAGGTGTTTATTTTAGAGATATGATGAAAAATTAATTAAATGATTAAAAATGAAACAAAAAACTTGAATAAATAAAATAGAAAAGAAAAAAGGGGCCTACATTAGGATTAGCAGTCGAGATCTATTTTTCAACCCATTAAATCTACCTTGTAAGAAAAATAAATCTCCCAACCAGCACAATAACATTTAGTGATGTCTGACATATGAGAAACAAAAACACATATGTGTGTTTTAGATGTCATATATAGATATAGTTATTAATAGATTGTATCAAAATTAGGTCACGCAATATCCTATATGTACACTAGAATTTTCATTCTATCGAATTATAATTTATACAGTATATAGCTACTAATTGGAAGACTGTGCAGAGCGAATACATTATTTAAATGTAAATTAAATCGCTGGAATCAATTTAGTACAAAGGAGAAATACTTGCATTGTGCCATAGTTGGTCATAACTGGGAACGATCACTATAAATTCTGTACTCTGTTATTCACAAATGAGAGAGCGGCGCTGACAGGCGAGATAATTCGTTAAATCCTAAGCTACGACCATTGTGTTTGTCTGATAACGATTCAATAGGATTTTCAAAGTAAACACTTCTATGCAACGCGATGTGTGGCTCATCTATGGGTGCGTATTTTTTTATTACCCGTTTGAAATTTTAAATGGATAAAAGTGTAACGTGTATGTTGAAATATTATGATCCAGATGAAATTGTGCGTTTATATAACATATTTCAAAGTAAAATATTCTGTAGCTGTGTCATATTCAAACAATAATATAAAACAAAATATTACGTATATATACCTTAAAAAATATAGCAGTTGGTCCACACTATAAAATGACTTGTTAGTTTGAAATTTTGTGGTTTTTAATATTGTTTTTATTATTTCTATAAACGAGGACGCTATAAAAAAATACGCAAAACATTTTTTGTACGTATTGTATCTTAAAGCCGTTAAAAGCATTATTTTTTTTCCTTTTCCCAGCCGCCAGAACGTTTGTTCTTAGACTTTTGTTGTATATATATTTGCCTATTATCAGAGCATCAATTAATTCAACAACAACAATTACTGTACGACAATTCAATTTCCATTAAAATATTTTAAGACCTGTCATGGCACAAGGGCACAAGCGAGCGGCTGTAAACGTGACATGTTGTACGTTCGATGTCTGTTAGATAAGTATAATAATAATAATATTTAATATTTCGTAACAAATAAAATATTAAATATTATTATTCAAACTGCGGCATTCAGTTCCGCCACTCTCTGTTGAATCAGAAGCAGCCCGTTTCAAACACTTTGTAGTCCGTGGTTACGAATATACAGTAAGTAAGGCAGTCATCGATTAATACGATTAAATTAATTGTTTAATTTAAAATATGCTTATCTTATTTCAACTATAAATAACAAAATATTTTAATTAAAATAACGTCAAGCTACATTTAATTGGTTAGCAGCCACAATCGATTTAAATTTAATTGTCAGGAGGACTTAAAGAGCGAACCACAGCGATGCGTCGTCAGGAATAGCTTAGTGTGCATTATCTCAGGCTCTTGTAAATGGTGAAATTATTTGGTATATTTTTTATGTGTGTCGTATTCAAGAAATAATTTCTTTTTTGCACTATCCAATGACCGATTTATAAAAATGAAGATCTTTGTTAAATTTTATTTATTCCCATAGCATACAAAGATAAGTTAAAGGTTTGACCCCCATTCAGGAAAAAGGATTTTTTTCATTTTCCTGTTTTGAAAAGACAATAAATGATAGGATACCTATAGGTATGAAATACGGTTTTTCTACGTTTATAGAATGCTTTTATGGAGTTCGTTTTTGTCTATGGAAATATCTTAAGACGTTGCGCAGGGGCACAATGATGTGATTATGTGAAGCACTGAGATCCACCTCTCAACACGCAATGCCTCAAATTTATTGGAACAGAGTGTTTTAACAGACTATTTTAACACTCGGTTTGATTGTATCTCTCATTGGTATGCCATGTGCGGGATACAGCGTGAGTGAGTAAGTGAAGATGTGTTAAAGACATGACCGGCCCCTGCCCACCCCGTTCACTAAACTCTGGCTCAAAAATTAAATGAAATAAGTGTCGTGATATAATATCATATATTTAAAAAAAATCACCTGCAACTAAACATATACTTTATATAATATAAATAAATATAATTATATACATGAACATAAGCATAATTAGTATGGTTTTTTGATTATGGCGTTCCGAGTAAACATAATTAATAATCTAGTTGTGTATATAACATAGTTACAAAGGTACATTGGTAATCACAGTGTTGTAAGTATACTTAGAGTAAGCCGTGTAAATGTTGCTTGTACACAAACATCCCATTTACATTCCAAGTAAAACACGCTTAGCAACTGATCCTAGTTTCCTAAATATATGAATATGTTATATATAAGTTAGTTGCTTTATGGTTCAACATTTCAGATGGTGCTGCCACTTATAGTAACATTTCCTGCCGGATATTATTCCCTAAATATATTAGAATATTTATAAATATTGTACTCATATTATTTGCTTTGTCAATATGTGAAACAAACTTAAAATTGAAAAATATAAATGTTCATTAAATTAATTTTCTATTTATTTGTATGGTTGTTGTATATTGACTGATTTATTTTATAATAAATCGAAATAATATAGTCCACCTTAGATTCCGTTTATTTATATTTTTGGGCTGGAAATTAACCTTTATCTATTACATGCAAAAAATCTATTTTTTTTTTAGTTTTAGGATGGAAAGAAAACTTTATTATCTATAACATGCAAAAAGCTAAATTTCTCAGCTGCGTCACAACGATGTTGTATTATCTAAAATATGATATCTCGTAAAGAAATTGGGGTCATATATAATACTATATGCCATGTAAGCTAAAAACCCTACTTAACCTTATTTAGGGTTGAATGAGTATAAGATATCCTGTTTGAGGATCCATAGAAATATAAGGACCAACTTCAAAAGGTTTTTAATAGCTATTTAAGTAAACGGTATCTATATTTATCAATTTTTAACCTATCCTTTAAATTAAATAGATTATATAGCTTATAATCCTTAAGGGAAAATATATTTAAATATTTTATGGCAGGGTAGGCAGAGAGATCTTGGGGACCTAATGTTAAAACACTCCGTTCCATTTCCGTTCCTCACATTTCGCCGAATTTGAAGCATAACTTGTTGACTGGCTGGACTCAACGCCACGTTTACGCCTTGTAACAGAGCGAAGAAATGAAAACATTAAATATTTAAATTCAAAATATTAAATATTTCATTTCCTCGAGTGGAGATCGAACCCACAATCTGTTGGTTATAGGTACACGCTAGTGCCGTTGCGAATCGGTAGGCAATATTTTATATTATTTTTTTAAAAATAAAATATCACCAATAACAAATTATATGCATAATGTTATTTGTTTTGAAATTATAACTAACGTTCTTCCACTGTTTCTAAGTTGGCAACATTTACATGTACCTAGTTTACATCCCGGATTTACATAAAGGCTGCTTTTATCTCTGAAAGCGACATAGCACCCAGGGGATCAGTAAAAATTTCAGCGGGACTCCAGTACACTTTTATGTTTGTATATGTATGTATATCTTTATCGTGCGTCCATATTTGTGCGCGTTGTTATTAAGGAAAAGTATATTTTTTAACTTTTCTATTGAATTATTTTATTCTGTATTATATAAGTTACAAAGTTATTTCTGATTAGAACAATAATTCTAAAATACAAAGAAAAAAAAACTTTTTATACAATCCAAAGCCTTGACAATAATTTGCTTGTATTTATAAATAACCATAGTTCTCATATACAAAGAGCATTTTTTTTATTCAAATAAGTAAATTTAAATCACTTACAAATTTATAAATATTTAAAAATATATATTTTAATTTATACTACGAGAAATCATGAAGATAACAAAAGTTACTAAGACGTGTCTCTGCCACCCGCGATAAACTCTGTACATCCATCATACTTAATTGTCTCTTCCCAGCAGTTTAGAAGGTTTTAGAAAAATTTATGTCCTAAATATGAACAAGTGACTTTAAAACCATTTTGTCTTTCTAACAGTTAACTATAAAATATACGTTGGAGGTACCATAGATTAATATTTACCCTTTCTTTAACTTTACGAGTAGATAAGTATAATAAGATAAAAAAAAAAACATGAGTAGAAAATATCTTTTCCTTTACATATATTAATGGTTACTCCTTAATTTGCGTATGCCCATAAACATGATTTATCTACTATTGAGTTATTGTGTGCATGATTATTTTTATAAACAGTTAACATACTTTTTAGGCTTTTCAAATCGAAATTAATTTATACACTTTTTTAACTTCCCGCTGTATTCCATCATTTCCTCGAGTGAAGTTTGAACCCACAATCTGTCAATTTTACAGTCACATGCTTGTACCCCTGCGCCACGAAAGCTTTCTACACTTCTACGAGATGATGGAGTCTTTTACAAGATGATTGAGTCAGTATGATATAGTGATAAATCAATATCACTATATCATACTGACTCGATCACCTTGCAAATAGATACCGAAAATTATTAAAATAATTATTATGATATTTTTTATATCTAATCAGATATAAAAGCGAAGCAGAAATATAAAACGATCATATACTTCAATTACCACTGAAACCCATAAAAGCAATTAAGTCACATCAACTGCTTGTTCAGTCATTCACAGCCTTTTGTGAGGGCATGAGCGAACCTGCTAATTACATACAGTTGATTCAACAAGCCTTCGCTCGAGCTTACTACGACAAATCAACCATTTCTATTTAATATTCAGTTTATATTAGAATAATAATATATTTATTATTTAATATCTCATTTTATAATAGAGCAATCATTATTAATATATGATTGTAAAATTAGTTTCATGTTGTACATTGCATATAGCAGGGTTGTCAGAAATAGGAAATATAATTAAAAGTATACAAGTATATAAGATTTACAACTAAGTTCACGCGCTTCAACGTTTTGTCGACCGTACTGTACTTGATAAAGGTATTGATGCCCTCAATAAGATACGTATGTGTATTTGCTTTAACGTAAATGGGCTTTGAAATCCTTCTTATAATTTAAGTACGATATTTCCAAATTGGGTAAGAGGTTATAATATTTTATAGGATTTCATAAATGTTCGTATTTGACTGGGCTTGCTTTTCTCAACATCGACTCCATTAATGTAAATTATAAAAAATAGTCACAATAATGCCTGATAGTAGAGAGATTTCTGAAGTATTTTCTTAAGGTTACTTATAACTATATTTTTTAAATTAGTGCCCTCTGGTTGCGCAGGGACACAAGCGTGCGACTTACGTGACAGGTTGGGGGTTCAATCCCCATTTAAAAAAAGGAAATATTTATTATTTTTTTTTTGCTCTGGTTACAAATAAAGCGCGGCGTTGAGTTTCGCCACTCAACATGTAATATCTCAAAATCTTCCGAAAATGAGGAGAGACTCCGTTCTTAATACTAGTTTTTTTAAGTTTCTTCTACCTATCCTGCTGTGTGTGAGAAGCGTGAAGCTTATAAAAAAGTTACTGAACTAATGGAATATTTTATAAAATTATAAAATATTCCATTTCACAAATTAAGTAATTTTCCTCAAATTTAGTAGATATTTGCAAGTGTATAAAGTTGGGTTCTCTAGTGACAAATTCCTTGAAATCCCTAAGAAAGAAATAAGTCATTTCAAGAGATGGATTGAACGTCGAGAAGTAATTGCTAAAGTTTCAACTCTGATAATCTCTGTAATACTTGATTATTACTTATGTATATTACTTTCAGTCAAACAATGAGTTAACTAAATAACAGTTAGACAATTTGACATGATGATATTGTAATCCTGGGGATGTTAAATCTGTTAATGGTGTAACGTTTAGTTTCGAACTCTTTTATGTCATATAAACAAAACACTTTGTGTAAAATATATATTCATTTTTCGTTTTTTCATGTTTCAAATTTAAAATTTGGTAAAAATATATATTTTTAATAATTTGTTATATTTTTCCTTATACAAATGTTGTTGTTTCAGTACGAGAAAAGTTTTTGTGTTCTAGTAGATTCAAGCCGATTTCTATGACGTTTTTCATTACATTGAATCATATATACCCTGCTTCTGTACTAATTATATATACTCTGCTTCTTTACTCTGCTACTTATTTGATAACCAAATGTAAAAGGTTTTTGAGGTCAAAACACACATAAAAAGTATGGCCCTTATACTCTCACCCTCTGGTAATTGAAATTATGCATGTTAATGAGGACACTCATGCAGAATTCTAAGCAAATATATATTTAGCCTATTTAGTCTTACATCATTGAATAAATTCAAACATATTTATATTTTAAAAATAAATTGACGTAGCAACTTAGTTAATGTAAAATATGAAAATAAACAAATATTTTTTCTTACATTTCTGGATGGCCTACACACATAGATGACAGATCTTTACGTACTAGTAAATCTATCGACAGACGCTATATTATTTATAAAAATGTAATCGGCGAACTATGCCAATTAGAATTGAATATATATATATATATATATATATATATATATATATATATATATATATATATATATATATATATATATATATATATATATATATATATATATATATATATATATATATATATATATATATATATATATATATATATAAAATGATTTTTAGGTTTCTTTCTATTTATGCTTTAATAATGTCAAACTATTTTTATTTAAGAAATATGTAAAGCAAAAGTAAAATAATTTAATGAATTCAATTTTATCAATATAAAGCAATTGTTTCATAGATTTAACTTAATTTATTTCTTAATAAAAATATCCGTGACCTGCCCCGGTGGCGTTAAGTCTTAAAGATATAATATAATTCTTTTATGAATTAACCTTTTGTTGCCAATAACTTTATATTTAAATTGTTTCTTGCAAAATTTTATGAAAACTGGATCTGATATTACAAAGATATAATTTGGTAAAAATCTACACAAAATATCTCTAAGTTCGGTTTGTTAGTTTCCAATAAAATAATATTTATATATGTGATATAGAAACTACATTTTCTTTAATCTATGTAGGATAGTTATATGATCTATTGATACTATTGCTGATTCCCTCGAGGGTGATTAACTAGACAATGCGCATTAATTATTGTGTTTCGTAATCACCGTATGATAAAATATATAACGCTTAATGATTTCGCGTGGAACAAAACAATATTATTATTTAATATTACCATTAAACGCTAGTTATTAAATTATTATTACCAACAAATAAAATATAAATGTAATGAAGATAAAATAAAAAAATCCTCATGCTGAAATAGAACCTGTATAATTCATTGTCTATGTCAGTCGATACAGTCAAATTTCATATAACATTTTGGGAAGGTCGTCAATTCATTTAATCTAAGCCCAACTTTAGCTGAAATCAACGCTCGTCAATCAAGCAGATGGACACACCGCTATCAGCATAAATTACTTAGTTGAGGTGCAAAACGACTGTTACAGTTGAGACGGCTAATGACGGTGGAATGATCAAACGATAATTTGCAATTCAACACGTTAAAATTATGGATTTGTGCTTTGTAATGCTTCGTCGTTATTTAATAGTAAATTTAGTATTTAAAATAATACCAAGTACGACACATTAAAAAAGGGTCTAAATAAATTGTTTCCTTCAATTTCTATTTCAAAAGTTATATTTTAACAATATTTTTGTTAGATATAACTTTTCGTTGAAGTATTCAGTTGATTTCATGTTCGTTGAATATTTATTCTGAATCAATAAATATAATTGTTTAAGTATAAATATTCTACTTTGTTGTTCATTGTCTCAAAATAATTGTGTAATGTATATTTTTATAGAGACTATCTGTGAATACAGATAATGTTTCATAAATGACCTGGAAAAACATATTAAGGATATTTTGTGTTAAATTGCTATAATTTTACAAATCTTAAATCTCATCTTGTCTGTATATACATATACCTAATTAAACATTTTTACAGTGGAAACAATTTTCAAAAAAATTGCCTGTTTGTTAGTCTTTCCGATTGGTCTAGGTAATATTCGAAATAGCTGAATCGATTTTTATGTGACTTAAACAGAAGAGGATACAGGAGTCTGTGGAGCGACATAAGACCTTTCTCCCATTGTATAATATTTTTTTAATTTATCGTTAAGAATTAAAATAATCGTTAAGAATTCGAATGATACATCGAGGTCTATATTCGTCGTTTTCATTTAGCGCATACTAGTTTTATTCTACTTGGTTTCTATTTAGGAGAAATTCTATAATAAATAGGAAAGCTTAAGGAGCGTACTTAAGTTTTATAGGTCAGTTCAATGTACCTTATGCTTGCAAAGAGAGTGCATAAGCTATTAAAATTGGATTACCATATATCATGTTTTTAATGTTGGTTAGTTTACTTCAAGTAAAAGAGTGTTATTTTTTGTACCACTGTTGTAGGGATTTTTAAGAGAGAACTTCGTATAGAATTTCGTACATTATTACAATATGTTTTAGTAATTACATTATATATAAGAAAAAAATAAGGAGATATAAAATTTTTTTTTTATTATAACTTAATATTGATAAATTTGATTAATGAAAACATTATAAGCGCGAAAATGGGATTGTTTACTTGTTTGTGTCTCTCTTCTTCACGTCACAACGACACGCTTGCATGTAATTATTTAATTAAGGGATATGGGCTACATAAAATTCTAATATTACAATAATTATATTAATAATATATTGGTTACTACTCGGTGAGTCGGTGAATAAATATTTAGAGTACCTACTCATTAAGCCTTCTCAGTAACACCCAGGCATAAGCGAGGCATTGAACGAATGATAAAATATTTATGTTATATTGGGAAAATTTAACGACTTCAAATAACTACGATATCGTAATGTAGAGATATACATTACGATTAAAAAGGGACATGTTGTCATACGCATATTTGGATGACAAATGAAATGGAAATTGTTTATATTTTTTACCTAAGCCGTAAAAAGAACGGAAGACGTTGTAAACTATACTTACATAGAGTAAAATAATATTTTCTCTCTGGGTTAAGTTGGTAATATAGTAGTTGTATGACCAGTAAACATTTTCTAGAATAGCTTTTTATATTTAATATTAATAGTTTATTTTTTTATATTTAATATTAATCTTTTAATATCATTTTATTAGAGGCCAGTCGTGGCGCAGAGGCACAAAAGTGCGTATTAACGTTATGGGGTCTATCCCCACTCGAGGATAATGAACATTTTTATATTTTCATTTTCTCGTTCTGATAACGAGGCTAAGCTCGTCGTTGATGTATGCCACTCAACGAACAAGGTCTACATAATTCGAAGGTATGTGGAGAACGGAAATGTTTTAATGAAAAAGTTATGTTAGTATTAAGTTAGTAGTAATGATTTTTTTTAATTTTGGCTAAAAATAAATAATAATCTATCAGATACATTCACGTGCTTGTGATGCCAAAGTATAAATCTTTACTGAAATATATATTTTTAATTCAAGTTAGGCATATATTCCGAACGCCAACATGGCGGCAATAGTCATACCTGCGGTAATACCTTTGTGAATTTACTTTAAGAGTATTCTCAAATATAATTTACATAAAATAAAAAAAATGTAAAATAAATTTAGATAGTATGTGAGATACCTTAATATTTTAAAATTATTCTGTAAATTCTTTGAAAAACAATTCTACACACGCCATCTCGTTGCAGGTAAAATGTTGCTGACTAATAATCGGACGCATATCTAACACGGTCTCACTGCTTAAGATATGTTAATATATATAAATTAAAAAAAAAATTATGTTTATACAGAGGGACTATAATTATGATAATTAAAATAATACAGCCATGTCGTGGCGCATTGGCACAAGCGTAAGTACGCGACTGTAAACATGACAGCTTATAGATTCAATTCCGATTTTTATTCGCTTTGGTAACAAGGCAAAGCGCGGCGTTGAGTTCCGCCACTCAACATGAAATCCCTCAAATTCGGCAGAAAGTGGGGAACGGAAAGGACTGTCTTTACAATAGGTTCCCAAGTTTCCTCTGTATATGTATATGTTCAGGATATAGTATGAAGCTTAAAAAATGAAATAAAATGAGTAATATTAACGAATGTATTAGCAAATGCGGCGAAATATTAATGAAAGTTCTGGTAAATGCTTTTAATCATGATTTACTTTATGTACTATGTGTACTTTAATAATATGATAATTTTGTTCAAAGTAATTTTAAGCTTAGCTTTTGTATCCAACAAGAGCAAAATCTTAAATCTTTATATTCTATAAGGCAGTAACCGGTTGCGTCTTAACGTGGGCCATTAAATATGCGCTTAAGCGAAGTCTGGCAAGTAATATGTGTTACACAAATATGGAACCTCTCATTTGTACTCAAAGTAAAACACATTTAGCAAATTATTGTAGAACGCGCAAAGTGTTAAGTTTCTGACTCGTACATCACTGGGGCAGTTTTGTTATAACATTGCATCTCCATTTTGTCCAAAAATTTTAGACAATACGGCATAAAAATTTGAAAATAAAAATAATTTCTTTGCGTAAAAATTCGGAATATCTAGGAATTGGATGAGAAGTATAACAATGTCGACGAAAAAATATTTTTACATATGTTGTCATAATTATATATGTCATAGTAAAGCCATTCTGTGAGTTTGTTTTTTTTTTCATTTTTCAGAACGAAACTCAATGTCTTACTGTGTCTTGCTTCTAGAGTAACAAGATGAAAGTAAATCATATCTTCCAAGTGAAAATTTAACCCACCGATAAAGCTGTATCAGCCAAATGCTATGCGACTGAGGTAAGATTATAAGAAGAAATATTAAAAGGTGGTACAACAAAATTAATGGTAGCTTAATTTAAAAGAAAGTTGCATGACGAATCAGATGATAAGAAAGTTGCAAAGACTGTCTTTTTGCCACCCGCGATAAACTCAGAGTATCCATCATACTTAATTATCTCCCCAGCACAGTTAAAGAATTAACAGCCTACTGGATTTCAAAATTTTATATTTAAAATTTAATTAGTAGTTAAAGCGTAATTAGTATTTAAGTAATGTTTTTTATGTATAGCTAATATCAAGGTTTATTATTTTATTTATGTTAAGGTTATATTATTAAGAGTAATTCGGGCCATTTACAGCACGAGAGCTCGAAAATCTCTGAGAGAAATTCAATTTTAATACGTTAATCCACACTTAGAAAGGCCACTAACTACTACTACGTCCAAATATTTATACTCAGCTTCACGCGCATAGCAGGGTAGATAGGGTTATATATTTTCTAAATAATTATTCAAAGTATATTTTATTTTCCTTTTTTCCTAATTTCTTAACGAACAGCGTGGCGAAAGTTACGTTACGGCATATAAAATATTTAGAATTTAGAATAGACGTTTAGTAAAAAACTGAGTCTTTCGCACATTGGTGTAGTTGAAATGTACAATGCAATATATGGCCTCGATGACCAAAACTGTATATGAAAAGAAAGTACTGCAGTTGTTTTTTATACTCTCGTTAAC
Source organism: Eueides isabella (assembly GCA_019049475.1). Taxonomy (NCBI): domain Eukaryota; kingdom Metazoa; phylum Arthropoda; class Insecta; order Lepidoptera; family Nymphalidae; genus Eueides; species Eueides isabella. The sequence goes on from CM032390.1 coordinate 5,669,031, forward strand.
ACTTTATAACATACCTTCAATGTATTCTGTATTCATTTTAATTTAAATATAATTTTCTTCTTAAAAACTGTTATAAGCTTTTATACATGATAAGCATTTATTATTATTTACAGGTAGATATCTAAATAGGAATTTTCTATCGTGGCGTAGTGGTATAGCGACTGACTATAAACTTGTGGGTTCTATTTCCATTTTGGGAAAGAAGTAATTTTATTTTGCTCACTCTAGTAAGAAGATATAGCACGATGTTAAATTACGCTGCTCAAGACACGTTTTCTCGAATTAAATCGAGAAAAGATTAAGTTTTCACTGAACTTTCTGTTATTTGTCAATATAGTAACCCATAAAAATAAACTTCCATTATACATTCAAAATAAATTGTGTGTGAAGTGATTTGATAAAATTAACATTATTAACGTTGTGTTGGTTTGACTAATGAGAAGTTATAATCCTATTATTTCAAGTAATTATAAATGTACTTTTTGTTTAATAGGTACCTACAGATAAAATGTAAAACTAATTTATTTTAAATGGCTTAGAATGACTTTAAATAAAAAAAAACCTTTTCACATAAAATGGTTTACTCAGAAAATTCTATTGAGCTGTTATCGGGCAAACACAGTGGTAGCTTAGGACTTAACGAATTATCTCGCCTGTCAGCACCGCCCGGCCAATTGTGAATAACCGAATAGAGAATTTATAATCACCGTAGCCAGCGATGACCAATTTTGGTAGAAAACAAAGCATATCAACCCGTTGTCTGAAATTGACTACGGCAATTTAATTTACATTTCTATAAACCAGCTATATCACAATTCTGGACTAAAACGATTTAAATTGAAGGGAAAAGGCAAAAGGGATTTTCTTTATTTACTATAAAAAAAAAACGGTGAAATTTAACAAAAAGTATTATATTAAAAGAATGTTATAAATATTTTATTTTTAAGATTAGATAATACAAATCTATTTAAGAACACACCATTTCTTATCTATCAACGTATATTAAATTCGTGAAAAATTTGTGAAAGTTTAATAAATTTTCATTCCGCGAATTATAAGTCGGCAATAAAAGTGAAAAAGTGCAGACACCAGTCACTTTTATATTTTCTCGTGGTAAAATACTTTTGTGAACAGAAGGAAACGTCGCTATTACATGTGACACATGACAGTAGAGCTGGAATGATGGGACCCGTCGGAAAACGGCACTCATCCAAAATATGTCTGTCTTATCTGTAATCGAAATTTTATTACTATTTTAGTAGTAATAAAATAAATATAAGTTTGTATTATAGCTGTAATATTCAAAACTAGATAAAAGTCTAGTTACTTTTTATTATTTGCTTGTTGAAATTTAAAATAATAACACACAATTATACAAAAAAATATGCCATGGAAAAGTTAAAGATTACACTCGGATTTACTCGCCAAGGATTCCGTACCAATATTACAATTATAATTCAACGGATATTACAACTAAGTAATGTGACCTAAACTACAAGATATACTTTCATGAAATACGCTCAAGGCGGTCGTTTGTCATTCCATCGCTTGACATTCCGATGAGCAAGACTAAATTCTTTTCCGTGTATGCTGCCTCCCTTTGGAATCAACTGCCTATTCCTATCCTGAAAAGTCCCTCCTTAATATCTTTTAAATCCTAATTGAAAAAGCATTTATGTGCAAGTGTAAATAATTAAATTTTTACCTTAACCCTTATTATTTTCTTTTTTATAATTTTTTTCTTGTATATTTATCATCAATTTATGATATATGTGTGTATGTGTATATATATGTATTTGTGTGTGTATGTGTATGTATGTTCATATAGATCCATATTAGATACTGTATTTTATTGCTATTTTTTTATTATTGTTTTAATTATTGTTTTTGGTATTCACTTTATAAATTTCTTTCTTTATTTATATTGGATGTTCTCACTGCATGTCAAATTGACAAACTGAAAGAACTGAAGAACAAAGGGATAGGACTTTATAGGTTTTGATTACGCGGCGTGTTTATACAAAAAACAGAAAAACCGATGCATAAATGCTCGTATCTTTGCTTGTTTTTTACTATATTTCAACGGACTGTAACTTATTTGATATTAATTAAACAAAGTTACCTTTGAAGGTTCCTTGTTTTACCCCCCGATGCAAAAAGAGGAATGTAATGAGTTTTAACTGTCTGTCTACGTATGTATCTATCCTGGCAACGTATAGTGATTTTTTTTTTTAATTTTACTATGTTTTAAAGTGTTATTCCACACTTAGGACAGAAAATGCTAAACTTAAATTTAAAAAGCGTATAAAAATTTTGAACGAAGCAGGATTTTTCGTTCTAGTGAACGAATGGCTTAGTTGGTCAGAGCGCTGGAACGGTATTCCAGAGGCGCGGGTTCAAATCCTGCTTCGTTCAAAATTTTTATACGCTTTTTAAATTTAAGTTTAGTAACGTATAGAGTGCCGTAAGCCCCACTCATCGAGGTGGTTCTTAGCCATGTAAAATTGGACAAGCATTTTAACAACATCTAGCATAATGAGGTAGTGATTTTTGGTTGTTTTAAAATTATGTTGTATGTTATTCTTGTATAAGTACTGAACTCAATAAATTAAGCAAATTATTTTTTTTTTCAATTTTGATCAGTATCGTTAGATCATGATCTGTTCTTATATAAAAAATATCTATGAACTATATGTAATTTTTTTTCATGTTTATTAATATTAATTAATTTGAAGCTGCAATACTAAAATGGTTAGCAATATTTGTTTCCATAGAATTTTAAACCACAACTAAATTGGATGGTTAGCGGTAACCCAATAAAAAAAAATGAACAAAAAAAAGATACAATTTGTTTTGGTATAATATTTTATGATATCGTTTTACTATGAAAATGTTATATATTATAATGATAACTAACTCAGTAGATGTAAATATTTATTTCACTGTCCACTGTCCTTAGGCCGTATAATAAAATTATTTCCACTCTTACTAAAAAACTAAAAGATTAAAATTATTTATTCAATCTATATATACTCAAACAACCAACCATGATAACCAGGAAAAGCACGGTGTTGAGTTCCGCCACTTCACACGCAATGCCTCAGCGAAAAGTGTGTCATGGACCGGAGTGTCTTAACACTAGGTTCCCAAATTCCTGCTACTTAACCATACTAAGTGGGAGAAACAGCCTGAAGGTAAAAAAGGCTGATTTAAATTTCATATATAAAAACAAACATTTGCTCGACAACGTAAAAATTCTCAATTACCAAAACTTTCCCACTTTTCTGCGTTCCAGCTTTAACGTGCTTCCTGCTCCCTCGCACTCAAGGCGGTCGTTTGTCATTCCATCGCTTGACATTCCGATGAGCAAGACTAAATTCTTTCAAAAATCCTTTTCCGTGTATGCTGCCTCCCTTTGGAATCAACTGCCTATTCCTATCCAGAAAAGTCCCTCCTTAATATCTTTTAAATCCCAATTGAAAAAGCATTTATTTGCAAGTGTAAATAATTATATTTTTACCTTAAGCCTTATTATTTTTTTTTATAATTTTTTTTCTTGTATATTTATCATCAATCTATGATATATGTGTGTATGTGTATATATATGTGTATGTGTATATATATGTATGTATATATATGTATTTGTGTGTGTATGTGATCCATATTAGCTGTATTTTATTGCTATTTTTATTATTGTTTTAATTATTCTTTTTGGTTTTTTACTCCGCGACTTCTTCTCCCACTTCCATTGGTTGGCTGGAAGAAATTTCTTATAGAAATAAGTCCGCCATTGTAAACATGCTTTACAATTGTTATTTTTCTATAATGTTGTAATTTATGCAATAAAGAATTTATATAAAAATGAAAGTAATAAGTTTATTAATAGACCGTTTCTAAAGGAAGAAATGAATCTTAAAATTACTTAAATTGTTACATTTCGATTACTTTTTCTCAGTTCTCGTGACAAATTAGGAAAAATCCTTTGCAAAGAAACAAGACGTTATTAAGAGGAGGGATCATTTCAGTAGACAAGTTCAACGATCCATCACCCGTAATTGCTGGATTTCTTGGAGTGACCATCTCACTGTTATTTGATTATCACTTATTCATTTGTTTTGTGTTTATATTTGAAAATATTCCTCTATTTAATTGAAATGTATATATAAATAATATATTGGCTTATTTCAGTTTAAATTTAAACTGCTATCTTCCTGGTTTGGGTGTAACATTAAACGCGACAGGTTATGTTTTGGATCCCCACTCGAAGAAATGAAATTTATCCTAATTTAATTTCTTCGCTATGATTGAGGCAAAGCGCGGCGTTAAATTTCGCCACCCAACACGTAATGCCTCAGACAGATCGGCGGAAAGTTAGGACCGGATAGGAGACTAGACAAGATTTCTAAATTTCTACTGCCCATTCCGCCGTGACCGGGATACAGTGTGAAGCTGATAAATGATAGTTTATACTCACCTTACAGGCTGTTATGGTGTAGTTTTAAGATTTTAGATGCGATGATTACAGTCGTCGGAAGAGTAGGTTCGATTCCCGTCTCATTTAACTTAGAGGAATAAATTATTCAACATATTCACTTCCTCACTCTAGTAAATGAAGCAAAGTGGAAATGGATCTCCATACCTTTATATTATAGCTTTTTATTTTGTGCCAATTTTTTTGGTGTAAGCCCACGAGAAGAACAATATAAGTTATAAATGGATCTAATATTTATTCACCGTGTGTCTAATATTATTAAGATATACATAAACTTATTATGAAAATCTTAAGTTTCATATTAATTAGTCCTAATACTAGAGGCGGCAAATTTATTTCTTAGATAGGTACATATACGTCCATGATCTCGAAGGAAACGTTGCAATTACGTGTGATGGATTGAGGAGTTAGAGGGGACGATTGAATCATGGGACCCATCGGAATACAAAGTAAGAAATCGAACATTTTCTTATTTGCCATCGAAACTTTATAATATCTTCAAGGGAGTATAAAATTTAAAAGGATCATGAAAATAAAAGTTTAATATATTGTATGTAAACTTAGAGCAGTCATCAGCACTTTTGTCTCGAGTCAAGTATCAATGAAGTTTGAAGTAAATTGATTATTGCAAATAATGCAATTTTGTATAGGAGATGTTATTTCTAATGGCTAGAATATTCTTATGCAATTTAAATCATGATAAGAGTTAATTACAAGAGAAGAACAAGCGAATGAGTTCATTTTTATTATCTTCATGGACATGGTAGATTAGGCAGAGGAAACTTGGGAGCCTAGTGTTAAGACACTCCGTCCTGTTCCCCTCATTTTGTGAAAATTGAGGTGTTAGTTTAACCACACTAACCCATGAATTTTCGCAATGTTGATTGGCGGAACTCGACGGATCTCGGTGGAATTTTCTTTAGTGGGAATGGAATCCACAACGTTATTATAACATTATATTGAGTTATCAAGCAAAACTCATACTTCGAATATATATATATATATATATATATATATATATATATATATATATATATATATATATATATATATATATATATATATATATATATATATATATAATTTTCTTTTTGATTATATCATTATACTCGTATGTATTTGTGTTTGGGGATCTGTTCTCATATTTTAGATAAGATATACATTACATTGCATTGCAAAGATTTCATCTGTAAGAGGGTAAGCTTATAAACAAGGGTACTGTCTTCAATGAAAAGCTTGATGAGGATGTCCGCTGAAGTACAAATTGACGCGGATACGAGGAAAAGCCAATTATGTATATAGATCTGTTTTTGCTTTTATTTGCTTTCATACCAGCAAATATCTAAAGATAGGAAGAGGGAAATTGACTTCGTTATGTAAAGAAAGACACACGGTTCCTATTAAGACACTACCGTTTCTCACTTTCCGCTTCCGATTCAACAGAGAGTGGCGGAACTGAACGCCGCAGTTTGAATAATAATATTTATTTTTTTTTGTTTTGAAATATTAAATATTATTATTATTATATCTAATAGGAATCGAACGTACAACTTGTTTGTACGTTTACAGCTGCACGCTGGCGCCCTTGTGCCATGAAAGGTCTTAAATTATTTTAAGGAAATTGTCGTACAGTAATTGTTGTTGTTGAATTAATTGATGCTATGATAAAAAACAAAAAAATATATTAAAAAAAATTTAAGAACAAATGTTCCGGCGCCTGAGAAAAGGAATAAAAATGCTTTTAACGGCGTTTAGATAAAATTCATCTTACAAATTAATGTTTTGCGTATTTTTTATAGCGTCCTCGTTAAAGAAATAATAAAAACAATATAATATTAGCATATTTTAGTTCTTTAGAAAATTGAAAATTATTAAAAATCACAAATTTTAAAACTAACCAATCATTTTATAGTATTTTGTTTTATATTATTGTTTGAATATGACACATCTACAGAATATTTAACTTTGAAATATGTTATATAAACGCACAATTTTATCTGGATTAATATTTCAACACACACGTTACACTTTTATCCATTTAAAAATTTCAATAAATTAAAAAAATATGCACCCATAGATGAGCCACACATCACGTTGCATAGAAGTGTTTACTTTGAAAATCCTATTGGATCGTTATCAGACAAACGCAGTGGTCGTAGCTTAGGATTTAACGAATTATCTCGCCTGTCAGCGCCGCTCTCCCATTTGTGAATAACAGAGTACAGAATTTATAATGATCGTTGCCAGTTATGACCAACTATGGCACAATGCAAGTATTTCTCCTTTGTACTAAATTGATTCCGGCGATTTAATTTACATTTAAATAATGTATTCGCTCTGCACAGCCTCCCCCAATCAGTAGCTATACTGTATAAATTACAATTTGATAGAATGAAAATCCTAGTGTACATATAGGATATTACGTGAAATAATTTTCATGCACTCTGTTAATAACTATAACAGTTTATATGACATATAAAATACACATGCGATTTTATTTTTCATGTATTAGACAACACTTAATGCCAAATTGAATATATGAAATTGAAAAGAAAAAAAGGAACTACATTAGGATTAGCAGTCAAGATCTATTTTTCAACCCATTAAATCAACCTTGTAAGAAAAATAAATCTCCTTACCAGTACAATAACAGCCGCCTAGTACAATTTGGCATTAAGTGTGACTGCTAATCCTAATGTAGTTCCTTTCTTGACTGCTAATCCTAATGTAGTTCCTTTTTTTCTTTTCAATTTCATATATTCAAGTTTTTGTTCCTTTTTTTAATAATTTAATACATTTTTCATCATAACTATAAAATAAACACCTCGCAATCGTTATGTATCCTAATAAACTGTTACTTAAAATGAAACATCATTAAAGTAACCTAATAATTATTACAAAAATCTGACTAGTATACGATACCCTAAGCATAGTTATTTGTTATTTTTTTTTATTTTTCTACTTGTTTTTGAAAACATTTTATGAACAAGTGGTTAACAAAATTATAGACAACTGAACCCCTATGCTATTGTACAAATATTATTATCACATTGTAAGTTAAACACTATTGAGGCACAATAAAACAGATCTATATACATAATTGGCTTTTCCTCGTATCCGCATCAATTTGTACTTCAGCGGACATCCTCATCAAGCTTTTCATTGAAGACAGTACTCTTGTTTATAAGCTTACCCTCTTACAGATGAAATCTTTGCAATGCAATGTAATGTATATTCTCTTCTTATCTAAAATATGAGAACAGATCCCCAAACACAAATATATATATATATATATATATATATATATATATATATATATATATATATATATATATATGTATATATATATATATATATATATATATATATATATATATATATATATATATATATATATATATATATATACATATATATATATATATATATATATATATATATATATATATATATATATATATATATATATATATATATATATATATATATATATATATATATATATATATATATATATATATATATATATATATATATATATATATATATATATATATATATATATATATATATATATATATATATATATATATATATATATATATATATATATATATATATATATATATATATATATATATATATATATATATATATATATATAGATACCTTAAAAAATAATAACAATTGGTCCACACTATAAAATGACTGGTTAGTTTTAAAATTTGTGATTTTTAATAATTTTCAATTTTCTAAAGAACTAAAATATGTTAATATTATATTGTTTTTATTATTTCTTTAACGAGGACGCTATAAAAAATACGCAAAACATTAATTTGTACGATGAATTTTATCTAAACGCCGTTAAAAGCATTTTTTTTTCCTTTTCTCAGGCGCCGGAACATTTGTTCTTAAATTTTTTTTAATATATTTTTTTGTTTTGTATCATAGCATCAATTAATTCAACAACAACAATTACTGTACGACAATTTCCTTAAAATAATTTAAGACCTTTCATGGCACAAGGGCACCAGCGTGCAGCTGTAAACGTACAAACAAGTTGTACGTTCGATTCCTATTAGATATAATAATAATAATATTTAATATTTCAAAACAACAAAAAAAAAATATTATTATTCAAATTACGGCGTTCAGTTCCGCCACTCTCTGTTGAATCGGAAGCGGAAAGTGAGAAACGGTAGTGTCTTAATAGGAACCGTGTGTCTTTCTTTACATAACGTAGTCAATTTCCCTCTTCCTATCTTTAGATATTTGCTGGTATGAAAGCAAATAATACTTTTATATTATTATGACAACTAATATACTATTTGTCTGTTTCGATAAGGAAATTTGTCTAAAATTATAAAGGTATATATTTCAAATAACAGTTAATCATATTTTATCTTCCTTGTATAATGCTTGGAATCAGTAAATTTCGTTTATGACGGGTCGACGGCTTAAAGGTGTAAAAGTCAGTGTCATAGGCCCTACTGGTGACAACTGACAGGCCATCCATCTTTATCATACGGGATTACCTGTGTCAAGTCAACTGAATGTGACTAACGGGCCCACTCATCCCCACATAAAATGCTTTTGAGCGAATGACCGTGATAATAAAATTGATGTGCCATAATTTATTAGTGTTCTACAAATACGGTTGAGATGTCCTCAAGTGTAAAAGAACCGACAAGCTCCTTTGTTTTCTTATCGATTTTGGACTATTTTAGTCAAGTTTTGGTGATTTATTATTTGTTTAATTAAGATAAATTCTACTATCCTAAATAAAAAGAAAAAATAAAACAGAGCCATTAGGACCTTTTAAATAACAGCATAAATTACATACGTGAAGGTCATAAATAAACATACCAAAGAGAAATCATCTGAGTTTAGATGATATTATATAAACTCAGTGACTAAATTAGGTTTATCATAATAACATCTTTGATTTTCGTGATTATTACAGATTTTAAATGAAACAAATTACCTGTAATAATTGCTTATGAAACATTTTTGGAACCACCCCGTTTCAAACACTTTGTAGTCCGTGGTTACAAGTTAGTAAGTAAGGCAGTCATCGATTAATACGATTAAATTTTGTTTCATTTAAAATATGCTTATCTTATTTCAATTATAAATAACAAAATATTTTAATTAAAATACAACAAGCTACATTTAATTGGTTAGCAGCCACAATCGATTTAAATTTAATTGTCAGGAGGACTTTAAGAGCGAACCACAGCGATGCGTCGTCAGGAATAGCTTAGTGTGCATTATCTCAGGCTCTTGTAAATGGTGAAATTATTTGGTATATTTTTTTATGTGTGTCGTATTCAAGAAATAATTTCTTTTTTGCACTATCCAATGGCCGATTTATAAAAATGAAGATCTTTGTTAAATTTTATTTATTCCCATAGCATACAGAGATAGTAGTTGGTGATATAGTTAAAGGTTTGACCCCCATTCAGGAGAAAGGATTTTTTTCATTTTCCTGTTTTGAAAAGACAATAAATGATAGGATACCTATAGGTATGAAATACGGTTTTTCTACGTTTATAGAATCCTTTTATGGAGTTCGTTTTTGTCTATAGAAATATCTTAAGACGCAGGGGCACAATGATGTGATTATGTGAAGCACTGAGATCCGCCACTCAACACGCAATGCCTCAAATTGGCGGAAAGTGGGAAACGAACAGAGTGTTTTAACACTCGGTTTGACTGTCTCTCTCATTGGTATGCCATGTGCGGGATACAGCGTGAGTGAGTGAGTGAAGATGTGTTAAAGACATGACCGGCCCCTGCCCACCCCGTTCACTAAACTGTGGCTCAAAAATTAAATGAAATAAGTGCCGTGAAAACATTATATCATACATTTCAAAAAAATCACCTGCAACAAAGGAACATATACTTTACATAATATAAATATAAATAAATATATTTATATACATAAGCATAATTAGTATGGTTTTTTGATTATGGCGTTCCGAGTAAACATAATTAATAATCTAGTTGTGTATATGACATAGTTACAAAGGTACATTGGTAAACACAGTGTTGTAAGTATACTTAGAGTAAGCCGTGTAAATAATGCTTGTACACAAACATCCCATTTACATTCCAAGTAAAACACGCTTAGCAACTGATCCTAGTTTCCTAAACATGTTAATATGTTATATATAAGTTAGTTGCTTTATGGTTCAAAATTTCAGATGGTGCTGCCACTTATAGTAACATTTCCTCCCGGATATTATTCCCTAAATATATTACTATATTTATAAATATTGTACTCCTATCATTTGCCTTGTCAATGTGTGAAACAAACTTAAAATTGACAAATATAAATGTTAATTAAATTTATTTTCTAATTTATTTGTATGGTTGTTGTATATTGACTGATTTATTTTATAATAAATCGAAATAATATACTCCACCTTAGATTCCGTTTATTTTTATTTTTAGGCTGGAAATGAACTTTTATCTATTACATGCAAAAAATCTATTTTTTTTTATTTTTAGGATGGAAACGAACCTTTATTATCTATAACATGCAAAATTCCTCAGCTACGTCACAATGATGTTGTATTATCTAAAATATGATATCTCGTAAAGAAATTGGGGTCATATATAATACTATATGCCATGTAAGCTAAAAACCCTACTTAACCTTATTTAGGGTTGAATGAGTATAAGATATCCTGTTTGAGGATCCATAGAAATATAAGGACCACCTTCAAAAGGTTTTTAATAGCTATTTTAGTAAACGGTATCTATAATTATCAATTTTTAACCTATCCTTTAAATTAGCTTATAATTCTTAAGGGAAAATGCATTTAAATATTTCATCGCAGGTTAGGCAGAGAGAACTTGGGGACCTAGTCTTAAAACACTCCGTTCCATTTCCGTTCCTCACTTTCCACCGAATCTGAGGCATAACGTGTCGAGTGGCGGGACTCAACGCCACGTTTTGCCTTGTACCAGAGCGAAAAAATGAAAACATTAAATATTTAAATTCAAAATATTAAATATTTCATTTCCTCGAGTGGAGATCGAACCCACAACCTGTTGGTTATAGGTACACGCTAGTGCCGTTGCGCCACGATAGGCAATATTTTATATTATTTTTTAAAATATAAAATATCACCAAAATAAATGATATGCGTAATGTAATTTGTTTTGAAATTATAACTAACGTTCTTCCACTGTTTCTAAGTTGGCAACATTTACATGTACCTAGTTTACATCCCGGATTTACATAAAGGCTGCTTTTATCTCTGAAAGCGACATAGCACCCAGGGGATCAGTAAAAATTTCAGCGGGACTCCAGTACACTTTTATGTTTGTATATGTATGTATATCTTTATCGTGCGTCCATATTTGTGCGTGTTGTTATTAAGGAAAAGCATATTTTTTTACTTTTCTATTGAATTATTTTATTTTGTATTTTATAAGTTACACAGTTATTTCTGATTAGAAAAATAATTCTAAAATACTAAGAAAAAAAAACTTTTTATACAATCCACAAAGCCTTAACAGTATTTTGCTTGTATTTATAAATAACCATAGTTCTCAAATAAAAAGAGCATTATTTTTTATTTAAATAAGAAAATTTAAATCACTTACAAATTAATAAATATTTTAAAATATATATTTTAATTTATACTACGAGAAATCTTGAAGATAATAAAATTACTAAGACGTGTCTCTGCCACCCGCGATAAACTCTGTACATCCATCATACTTAATTGTCTCTTCCCAGCAGTTTAGAAGGTTTTAGAAAAATTAATGTCCTAAGTATGAACAGGTGACTTTAAAACCATTTTGTCTTTCTAACAGTTAACTTTAAAATATACGTTCTGGAGGTACCATAGATTAATATTTACCCTTTCTTTAACTTTACGAGTAGATAAGTATAATATGATAATAAAAACATGAGTAGAAAATATATTTTCTTTTTTTTATATAAATTTATTAATGGTTACTCCTTAATTTACATATGGTCATAAACGTGATTTATCGGCTAATATGTTATTCTTAACATGATTATTTCTATAAGCAGTAAGTACTTTTTAGGCTTTTCAAAAAGAAGCTTCACTCTACTTCACGCGTGGTAGGAAAACCAGAGGAATTTTACATTGTGTGTTAAGAGGTAGAACTCAATGCCACTCTTTGCCTTGTTACCAGCGCGAAGAAATTAAAACAATATTTTGAAAATATAAAATATATCATTTTCTCGAGTGAGGTTTGAACCCACAATCTGTAGATTTTACAGTGGCACTCTTGTGCCCCTGCGCCACAAAAGCCCTCTACACTTTAAGAAGGAAATAAATCAACATCATTATATCATACTGACTCGATCACCTTGTAAAAGATTGCAAATGGATGCTGAAAATTATTAAAATAATTATTATGAAATTTTTATATCTAATCAGATATAAAAGCTAAATATAAAACGATCATATACTTCAATTACCACTGAAACCCATAAAAGCAATTAAGTCACATCAACTGCTTGTTCAGTCATTCACAGCATTTTGTGAGGGCATGAGCGAACCTGCTAATTACATACAGTTGATTCAACAAGCCTTCGCTCGAGCTTACTACGACAAAGCAACCATTTCTATTTAATATTCAGTTTGTATTACAATAATAATATATTTATTATTTAATATCTCATTTTATAATAGAGCAATCATTATTAATAGATGATTGTAAAATCAGTTTCATGTTGTACATTGCATATAACAGGGTTGTCAGAAATAGGAAAAATAATTAAAAGTAAGCAAAATCATCTGAATTTGAATGTGCGCAAAGATTTACAACTAAGTTCACGCGCGTCAACGTTTTGTCGACCGTACTGTACTTGATAAAGGCATTGATGCCCTCAATAAGATGTGTATGTGTATTTGCTTTATCGTAAATGGGCTTTAAAAACTCTCCTTATAATTTAAGTACGATATATCCAAATCGAGTAAGAGGTTATAATATTTTATAGGATTTCATAAATGTTAGTATTTGATTGGGCTTGCTTTTCTCAACATCGACTCCATTAATGTAAATTATAAAAAATAGTCACAATAATGCCTGTTAATAGAGAGATTTCTGAAGGCATTTCTTAAAGTCAGTAATTTAACTAATTTATTTAAATTAGTGTCCTGTGGTGGCTCAGGGGCAAAAGTGTGCGACTGTAAACGTGATAGGTTGGGGGTTCAATCCCCATTTAAAGAAATGAGATATTAATTTTTGTTCGCTATGGTTAGAAATATAGCGTGGCGTTGAGTTTCGCCACTCAAAATATAATATCTCAAAACCGTCGGAAAATGAAGAGAGACTCCGTTCTTAACACTAGTTTTTTAAGTTTCCTCAAGAGATACAGTATGAAGCTTCTAAAAAAAGTTACTGAACAATTTTATAAAATATTCCATTTCACAAATTAAGTAATTTTCCTCAAATTTAGTAGATATTTGCAAGTGTATAAAGTTGGGTTCTCTAGTGACAAATTCCTTGAAATCCCTAAGAAAGAAATAAGTCATTTCAAGAGATGGATTGAACGTCGAGAAGTAATTGCTAAAGTTTCAACTCTGATAATCTCTGTAATACTTGATTATTACTTATGTATATTACTTTCAGTCAAACAATGAGTTAACTAAATAACAGTTAGACAATTTGACATGATGATGATGTAATCCTGGGGATGTTAAATCTGTTAATGTTGTAACGTTTAATTTCGAACTCTTTTATGTCATATAAATGAAAACACTTTGTGTAAAATATATATTCATTTTTCGTTTTTTCATGTTTGAAAGTTAAAATTTGGTAAAAATATATTTTTTTAATAATTTGTTATATTTTTCCTTATACAAATGTTGTTGTTTCAGTACGAGAAAAGATTTTTGTGTTCTAGTAGATTCAAGCCGATTTCTATGACGTTTTTCATTACATTGAATCATATATACTCTGATTCTGTAATAATCATATATACTCTGCTTCTATATTCTACTGCTTATTTGATAATCAAATGTAAAAGGTTTTTGAGGTCAAAACACACATAAAAAGTATGGCCCTTATACTCTCACCCTCTGGTAATTGAAATTATGCATGTTAATGAGGACACTCATGCAGAATTCTAAGCAAATATATATTAAGCCTATTTAGTCTTACATCGTTGAATAAATTCAAACATATTTATATTTTAAAAATAAATTGACATAGCAACTTAGTTAATGTAAAATATGAAAATAAACAAATATTTTTTCTTACATTTCTGGATGGCCTACATACATAGATGACAGATCTTTACGTACTAGTAAATCTATCGACAGACGCTATATTATTTATAACAATGTAATCGGCGAACTATGCCAATTAGAATTGAATATATATATATATATATATATATATATATATATATATATATATATATATATATATATATATATGTATATATATATATATATATATATATATATATATATATATATATATATATATATATATATATATATATATTTATATATATATATATATATATATATATATGTATATATATATATATATATATATATATATATATATATATATATATATATATATATATATATATATATATATATATATATATATATATATATATATATATATATATATATATATTATATATATATATATATATATATATAATAAAATGATTTTTAGGTTTCTTTCTATTTCAAGTAACTATTTATGCTTTAATAATGTCAAACTATTTTTCTTTAAGAAATATGTAAAGCAAAAGTAAAATAATTAATGAATTCAATCTTATCAATATAAAGCAATTGTTTCATAGATTTAACTTAATTTATTTCTTAATATAAATATCCGTGACCTGCCCCGGTGGCGTTAAGTCTTAAATATATAATATAATTATTTTATGAATTAACCTTTTGTTGCCAATACCTTTATATTTAAATTGTTTCTTGCAAAATTCTATGAAAACTGGATCTGATATTACAAAGATATAATTTGGTAAAAATCTATCACAAAATATCTCTAAATTCGGTTTGTTAGTTTTCAATAAAATAATATTTATATATGTGATGTAGAAACTTCATTTTCTTTAATCTATGTAGGATAGTTATATGATCTATTGATACTATTGCTGATTCCCTCGAGGGTGATTAACTAGACAATGCGCATTAATTATTGTGTCTCGTAATCACCATATGATAAAATATATAACGCTTAATGATTACGCGTGGAACAAAACAATATTATTATTTAATATTACTATTAAACGCTATAAATTAAATTATTATTACGAACAAATAAAATATAAATGTAATGTAGATAAAATAAAAAAATCCTCATGCTGAAATAGAACCTGTATAATTCATTGTCTATGTCAGTCGATACAGTCAAATTTCATATAACATTTTGGGAAGGTCGTCAATTCATTTAATCTAAGCCCAACTTTAGCTGAAATCAACGCTCGTCAATCAAGCAGATGGACACACCGCTATCAGCATAAATTACTTAGTTGAGGTGCAAAACGACTGTTACAGTTGAGACGGCTAATGACGGTGGAATGATCAAACGATAATTTGCAATTCAACACGTTAAAATTATGGATTTGTGCTTTGTAATGCTTCGTCGTTATTTAATAGTAAATTTAGTATTTAAAATAATACCAAGTACGACACATTAAAAAAGGGTCTAAATAAATTGTTTCCTTCAATTTCTATTTCAAAAGTTATATTTTAACAACATTTTTGTTAGATTTAACTTTTCGTCGAAGTATTCAGTTGGTTTTATGTTTGTTGAATATTTATTCTGAATCAATAAATATAATTGTTTAAGTATAAATATTCTACTTTGTTGTTCATTGTCTCAAAATAATTGTGTAATGTATATTTTTATAGAGACTATCTGTGAATACAGATAATGTTTCATAAATGACCTGGAAAATCATATTAAGGATATTTTGTTTTAAATTGCTATAATTTTACAAATCTTAAATCTCATCTGGTCTGTATATACATATACCTAATTAAACATTTTTACAGTGGAAACAATTTTCAAAAAATTGCCTGTTTGTTAGTCTTTCCGATTGGTCTAGGTAATATTCGAAACAGCTGAATCGATTTTTATGTGACTTAAACAGAAAGATGAAGAGGGGCTGTGGAACCACATAAGACCTTTCTCCCAAATTGTATAACATTTTTTTAATTTATCGTTAAGAATTAAAATAATCGTTAAGAATTCGAATGATACATCGAGGTCTATATTCGTCGTTTTCACTTAGCGCATACTAGTTTTATTCTACTTGGTTTCTATTTATGAGAAATTCTATCATAAATAGGAAAGCTTAAGGAGCGTACTTAAGTTTTATAGGTCAGTTCAATGTACCTTATGCTTGCAAAGAGAGTGCATAAGCTATTAAAATTGGATTACCATATATCATGTTTTTAATGTTGGTTAGTTTACTTCAAGTAAAAGAGTGTTATTTTTTGTACCACTGTTGTAGGGATTTTTAAGAGAGAACTTCGTATAGAATTTCGTACATTATTATAATATTTTTAGTAATTACATTATATATAAGAAAAAAATAAGGAGATATAAAATATATTTTTTATTATAACTTAATATTGATAAATTTGATTAATGAAAACATTATAAGCGCGGAAATGGGATTGTTTACTTGTTTGTGTCTCTCTTCTTCACGTCACAACGACACGCTTGCATGTAATTATTTAATTAAGGGATATGGGCTACATAAAATTCTAATATTACAATAATTATATTAATAATATATTGGTTACTACTCGGTGAGTCGGTGAATAAATATTTAGAGTACCTACTCATTAAGCCTTCTCAGTAACACCCACCCAACTTCACGCTCTAGCCCGCAGGTATATGGCAGAGTAGACAGTCCGCTCCGTTCTCCACTTACCAGCAAATTTGTAGCATTGTATGTTAAGTGGCGGAAGTTAACGCCGCGTTATGCCTTGTTATGGGAGCGAAGAAAGGAAAACATTAAATATTGAAAATATTAAATATTTAATTTCCTCTAGTGGGGATTGAACCTACAATTTGTAGTAATTAAAGTCACATGATTGTGCTCCTGCGCCACGACAGCTTCTTCTTGGTTCAATAAGTATATTTTGATGAAGTTACTGTTGCTATATTTGTACTCGCAACTGGCTTGTGTCGTATATAATGTACAACTCGTTGAGAGTATTCAAAAGCGGGCGAAGTCTCAGGTAACAGCTAGTAATATTTATATAATCTCCAATCAATATTAAAATAAATCACGTAGCTGCCGCACACCGCGGTCAAATAGCTTTTAAGTGTATGCAAACAAAATCAGCACTCCTGTTTCCAATAAAATTTTAAGCTACAATTAAATAGGTTAGCGACCGCCAATCGGATTAAAATATTTATTGTCACGAAAAGCAATTTACAGAGTTGACCGCAACAATGCGTCGGTAACAGCTCACTGTGCAATATCTGAGGTGAAGCCCCTGTAAAATTATTGCAGTACATTTTTTATACAAATATGAAACGTCATACATTTTAAGCCAGGCATTGAACGAATGATAAAATATTTATGTTATATTGGGAAAATTTAACGACTTCAAATAACTACGATATCGTAATGTATATATACATTACGATTAAAAGGGCCATGTTTCTATACGCATATTTGGATGACAAATGAAATGGAAATTGTTTATATTTTTTACCTAAGCCGTAAAAAAAACGGAAGACGTTGTAAACTATACTTATATACAGTAAAATAATATTTTCTCTCTGGGTTAAGTTGGTAATATAGTAGTTATACAACTACTATAAATACCAGTAAACATTTTCTAGAATAGCTTTTAGTTTACTCTTTTTATATTTAATATTGTCTTTTAATATCATTTTATTAGAGGCCAGTCGTGGCGCAGAGGCACAAAAGTGCGTATTAACGTTATGGGGTCTATCCCCATTCGAGAATAATGAAAATTTTTATATTTTCATTTTCTCGTTCTGATAACGAGGCTAAGGTAATGAAAGTATGTGGAGAACGGAAATGTTTTAATGAAAATGTTACGTTAGTTAATCAGTACTGTTCTTAGTAATAATTTTTTAAGTTTCGGCTAAAAATAAATAATAATCTATCAGATACATTCACGTGCTTGTGATGCCAAAGTATAAATCTTTACTGAAATAAATTTATTAATTCAAGTTAGGCATATATTCCGAAAACAGAACAATAAACAAAACAAAATATATTCAATTACTTTGGACGCAAAGTTTAGCGGAAATATTGAAAACTAAAACCCTTTGGTTTGAAAACATTTTCAATAGAGTGCTATAACAAACATTCGCCTGAAGCGCATACAATACACGTCTCGTTATCAATGTTGAAAATTCTACACTAATCGCCAACATGGCGGCAATAGTCATACCTGCGGTAATGCTTTTGTGAATTTACTTTAAGAGTATTCTCAAATATAACTTACATAAAGTAAAAAAAATGTAAAATAAATTTAGATAGTATGAGAGATACCTTAATATTTTAAAATTATTCTGTAAATTCATTGAAATCTCGGCGCAGGTAAAATGTCGCTGACACACACATAATAATCGGACGCATATCTAACGCGGTCTCACTGCTTAAAATATGTTAATATATATGAATTAAAAAATATATTTATGTTCCTACAAAGGGACCATAATTATGATAATTTAAATAATAAAGCTATGTCGTGGCACATTGGCACAAGTGTAAGTACGCGACTGTAATCACGACAGTTTATAGATTCAATTCCGATATTTATTCGCTTTTGTAACAAGGCAAAGCGTGACGTTGAGTTCTACACTCACTGTCTTTACAGTAGGTTCCCAAGTTTCCTCTGTATACCCTGCTATGTTCAGGATATAGTGTGAAGCTTAAAAAATGAAATAAAATTAGTAATATTAATGAATGTTCCAGCAAATGCGGATAAAAGTTCTGGTAAATGCTTTTAATCATGATTTACTTTATATACTATGTGTACTTTAATAATATGATAATTTTGTTCAAAGTAATTTTAAGCTTAGCTTTTGTATCCAACAAGAGCAAAAGCTTAAATCTGTTAAGCTTTAAATACTATAAGGCAGTAACCGGTTGCGTCTTAACGTGGGCCATTAAATATGCGCTTAAGCGAAGTCTGGCAAGTAATATGTGTTACACAAATATGGAACCTCTCATTTGTACTCAAAGTAAAACACATTTAGCAAATTATTGTAGAACGCGCAAAGTATTAAGTTTCTGACTCGTACATTACTAATTTCGGGACAGTTTTGTTATAACATTGCATCTCCAATTTTAGACAATAAATTTTAGACAAAACGGCAAAAAAAAATAAAATAAAAATAATTTCTTTGCATCTAGTGTCAAGACTCTCTTGGTGTTCAGTGTTCTAATTCGGAATATCTAGGAATTGGATGAGAAGTATAACAATGTTGACGAAAAAATATTATTATATGTTGTCATAGTTATATATGTTAAGCCATTCTGCACGTTTTTTTTTTTCACTTTTCAGAACGAAATTCAATGACTTACTGTGTCTTGCTTCTAGAGTAAGATGATGAAAATAAATCATATCTCCGAAGTGAAAATTTAACCCGTCGTTAAAGCTGTAACAGCCAACTGCTATGCGACTGAGGTAAGATTATAAGAAGAAATATTAAAAAGTGGTACAACAAAGTTAATGGTAGCTTAATTTAAAACAAAGTTGCATGACGAATCAAATGATAAGAAAGTTGCAAAAACTGTCCTTTTACCACCCGCGATAAACTGAGAGTATCCATCATACTTAATTATCTCGCCCGCACAGTTAAAGAATTAACAGCCTACTGGATTTTTTAAAATTTTATATTTAAAATTTAATTAGTAGTTAAAGTGTTATTAGTATTTCAGTAATGTTTTTTTTATTTATAGCTAATATCAAGGTTTATTATTTTCTTTTTGTTAAGGTTATATTATTAAGGGTAATTCGGGCCATTTACAGCACGAGAGCTCGAAAGTCTCTGAGAGAAATTCAATTTTTAAAAAAATTTAAAAAAAAGGATATATTTATATTATTTCTAAAATATTAATCCACCCTTAGAAAGGCCAAATACTTATTTAGGAAACGTATAAAATATCCTTCTACGTCCAAATATTTATACTCAGCTTCACGCGCATAGCAAGGTAGATAGGGTTATATATTTTCTAAATAATTATTCAAATTTTATTTTCCTTTTTCCTAATTTCTTAACGAACAGCGTCGCGAAAGTTACGTTACGGCACATAAAATATTTAGAATTTAGAATAGACGTATAGTATATAAATATAAAAACTGAGTCTTTCGCACATTGATGTAGTTGAAATGTACAATGCAATATATGACCTCGATGACTAAAGCTTTATATGAAAAAAAAGTACTGCAGTTGTTTTATATGTTAAGCAAGAGATCATAACATTTATATTTGTTTAGAGTTTATACTGTCGTTAACACTTTATAAAATACCTTCAATGTATTCTGTATTAATTTTAATTTAAATATAATTTTCTTTTTCATAACTGTTATAAGCTTTTATACATGATAAGAATTTATCATTATTTACAGGTAGATATCTAAATAGGAACTTTCTATCGTGGCGTAGTGGTATAGTGACTGACTATAAACGTGTGGATTCCATTTCAATTTTCGGAAAGAATTAATTTTACTTTGTTCACTCTAGTAAGAAGATAAAGCACGATGTTAAATTACGCTGCTCAAGACATATTATCTCGAACGAATATTCGGTGGAGTGAGGAACGGAGTGTTAGGATTAAATTTTCACTGAACTTTCTGCTTTTTGTCAATATAGTTACGCATAAAAATAAACTTCCATTGTAAACTGAAAATAAATAGAAAAGTGACTCGATAAAATTAACATTATTAACGTTATGTTGGTTTGACTAATGAGAAGTTATAATCCTATTATTTCAACTAATTATAAATGTACTTTATTTAATATGTATAAATAAAATGTAAAAATAATTTATTTAAAATGGCTTAAAATGCCTTTAATAAAAAAAACCTTTTCACATAAAATGGTTTACTCAGAAAATTCTATTGAGCTGTTATCGGGCAAACACAGTGGTAGCTTAGGACTTAACGAATTATCTCGCCTGTCAGCACCGCCCGGCCAATTGTGAATAACCGAATAGAGAATTTATAATCACCGTAGCCAGCGATGACCAATTTTGGTAGAAAACAAAGCATATCAACCCGTTGTCTGAAATTGACTACGGCAATTTAATTTACATTTCTATAAACCAGCTATATCACAATTCTGGACTAAAACGATTTAAATTCAAGGGAAAAGGCAAAAGGGATTTTCTTTATTTACTATAGGAAAAAAACGGTGAAATTTAACAAAAAGTATTATATTAAAAGAATGTTATAAATATTTTATTTTTATGATTAGATAATATAAATCTATTTAAGAACATATCATTTCTTATCTATGAACCTATATTAAATTCGTGAAAAATTTGTGAAAGTTTAATAAATTTTCATTCCGCGAATTA
This sequence comes from Eueides isabella, assembly GCA_019049475.1. Classification (NCBI taxonomy): domain Eukaryota; kingdom Metazoa; phylum Arthropoda; class Insecta; order Lepidoptera; family Nymphalidae; genus Eueides; species Eueides isabella. The sequence goes on from CM032390.1 coordinate 5,691,086, forward strand.
TAAGTCGGCAATAAAAGTGAAAAAGCGCAGACACCAGTCACTTTTATATTTTCTCGTGGTAAAATACTTTTGTGAACAGAAGGAAACGTTGCTATTACATGTGACACATGACAGTAGAGCTGGGATGATGGGACCCGTCGGAATACGGCACTCATCCAAAATATGCCTTTCTTATCTGTAATCGAAATTTTATTACTATTTTAGTAGTAATAAAATAAATATAAGTTTGTATAATAGCTGTAATATTCAAAACTAGATAAAAGTCTAGTTACTTTTTATTATTTGCTTGTTGAAATTTAAAATAATAACACACAATTATACAAAAAAATATGCCATGGTAAAGTTGAAGATTACACTCGGATTTACTCGCCAAGGATTCCGTACCAATATTACAATTATTATTCAACGGATATTACAACTAAGTAATGTGACCTAAACTACAAGATATACTTTCATGAAATACGCTCAAGGCGGTCGTTTGTCATTCCATCGCTTGACATTCCGATGAGCAAGACTAAATTCTTTTCCGTGTATGCTGCCTCCCTTTGGAATCAACTGCCTATTCCTATCCTGAAAAGTCCCTCCTTAATATCTTTTAAATCCCAATTGAAAAAGCATTTATTTGCAAGTGTAAATAATTAAATTTTTACCTTAACTCTTATTATTTTCTTTTTTATATTTTTTTTTCTTGTATATTTATCATCAATCTATGATATATGTGTGTATGTGTATATATATGTATTTGTGTGTGTATGTGTATGTATGTTCATATAGATCCATATTAGATACTGTATTTTATTGCTATTTTTTATTATTGTTTTAATTATTCTTTTTGGTATTCACTTTATAAATTTCTTTCTTTATTTATATTGGATGTTCTCACTGCATGTCAAATTGACAAACTGAAAGAACTGAAGAACAAAGGCATAGGACTTTATAGGTTTTGATAACGCGGCGTGTTTATACAAAATACAGTAAAACCGATGCATAAATGCTCGTATCTTAGCTTGTTTTTTTACTATATTTCAACGGACTGTAACTTATTTGATATTAATTAAACAAAGTTACCTTTGAAGGTTCCTCGTTTTACCCCCCGATGCAAAAAGAGGAATGTAATGAGTTTTAACTGTCTGTCTACGTATGTATCTATCCTGGCAACGTATAGTGTTTTTTTTTTTATTTTTACTATGTTTTAAAGTGTTATTCCACACTTAGGACAGAAAATACTAAACTTAAATTTAAAAAGCGTATAAAAATTTTGAACGAAGCAGGATTTTTCGTTCTAGTGAACGAATGGCTTAGTTGGTCAGAGCGCTGGAACGGTATTCCAGAGGCGCGGGTTCAAATCCTGCTTCGTTCAAAATTTTTATACGCTTTTTAAATTTAAGTTTAGTAACGTATAGAGTGCCGAAAGCCCCGCCCATCGAGGTGGTTCTTAGCCATGTAAAATTGGACAAGCAATTGAACAACATCTAGCATAATGAGGTAGTGATTTTCGGTTGTTTTAAAATTATGTTGTATGTTATTCTTGTATAAGTACTGAACTCAATAAATTAAGCAAATTATTTTGTTTTTAATTTAGATCAGTATCGTTAGATCATGATCTGTTCTTATATAAAAAATATCTATGAACTATATGTATTTTTTTTTCATATTTATTAATATTAATTAATTTTAAGCCGCAATACTAAAATGGTTAGTAAAATCAATATTTGTGTCCATAGAATTTTAAACCACAACTAAATTGGATGGTTAGCGGTAACACAATAAAAAAATTGAACAAAAAAAAAAGATACAATTTGTTTTGGTATAATATTTTATGATATCGTTTTACTATGAAAATGTTATATATTATAATGGTAACTAACTCAGTAGATGTACATATTTATTTGAGTGTCCACTATCATTAGGCCGTATAATAAAATTATTTCCACTTTTACTATAAAACTAAAAGATTAAAATTATTTATTCAATTTATATATACTCAAACAACCAACCAAGATAACCAGGAAAAGCACGGTGTTGAGTTCCGCCACTTCACACGCAATGCCCCAGCGAAAAGTGTGTCATGGACCGGAGTGTCTTAACACTAGGTTCCCAAATTCCTGCTACTTACCATACTAAGTGGGAGAAATAGCCTGAAGGTAAAAAAGCTGATTTAAATTTCATATATAAAAACAAACATTTGCTCGACAACATAAAAATTCTCAATTACCAAAACTTTCCCACTTTTCTGCGTTCCCGCTTTAAACGTGCTTCCTGCTCCTTCCATCGCTTGACATTCCGATGAGCAAGACTAAAACTAAGTCTTTCAAAAATCCTTTTCCGTGTATGCTGCCTCCCTTTGGAATCAACTGCCTATTCCTATCCAGAAAAGTCCCTCCTTAATATCTTTTAAATCCCAATTGAAAAAGCTAAATGCTTTTGCAAGTGTAAATAATTATTTTTTTACCTTTACCCTTATTATTTTCTTTTTTATATTTTTTTTTCTTGTATATTTATCATCAATCTATGATATATGTGTATGTGTATGTATATGTATATATATGTATGTATATATATATATATATATATATATATGTATGTATGTATATGTGTTTGTATTTGTGTGTGTATGTGTATGTATGTTCATATAGATCCATATTAGATACTGTATTTTATTGCTATTTTTTTATTATTGTTTTAATTATTCTTTTTGGTTTTTTACTCCGCGACTTCTTCTCCCACTTCCATTGGTTGGCTGGAAGAAATTTCTTATAGAAATAAGTCCGCCATTGTAAACATGCTTTACAATTGTTATTTTTCTATAATGTAGTAATTTATGCAATAAAGAATATATATAAAAATGAAAGTAATAAGTAATATTTCTTAATTGACCGTTTCTAAACGAAGAAATGAATCTTAAAATTACAAAAATTGTACATTTCGTCTACTTTTTCTCAGTTCTCGTGACAAATTAGGAAAATCCTTTGCAAAGAAACAAGACGTTATTAAGAGGAGGGTCATTTCAGCAGACAAGTTCAACGATCCATCACCCGTAATTGCTGGATTTCTTGGAGTGACCATCTCACTGTTATTTGATTATCACTTATTCATTTGTTTTGTGTTTATTTTTAAAAATATATAATATAATAAATTCAAACTGTAATAAGCCAATAATATTATTTAGATATACATTTCAATTTAATATAATATATTCTTATATTAAATTGAAATGTATATCTAAATAATATTATTGGCTTATTACAGTTTAAATTTATACTTCTAGCTGTCCTGGTCTAGGTGTGTCTTTAAACGCGACAGGTTATGTTTTGGATCCCCACTCGAAGAAATGAAATTTATCCTAATTTTATTTCTTCGCTATGAATTGAGGCATAGCGGGGTGTTGAGTACCGCCGCCCAACACGTAATGCCTCAGACAGATCGGCGGAAAGTTAGGACCGGATAGGAGACTAGACTAGATTTCTAAATTTCTACTGCCCATCCCGCCGTGACCGGAATACAGCGTGAAGCTGACAAATGATAGTTTATACTCACCTTACAGTCCGTTAGTCCATAGTTGTAAGATTGTAAATGCGATGATTACAGTCGTCGGAAGAGAAGTTTCGATTCCCGTCTCATTTAACTTAGAGGAAAAATTTATTCAATATATTCATTTCCTCACTCTAGTAAATAAGGCAAAGTGGCATGGACCTCCCTAACTTTATGTCATAGCTTTTCACTTCGTGCCAATTTTTTTGGTGTAAGCCCACGAGAAGAACAATATAAGTTATAAATGGATCTAATATTTATTCACCTTGTACCTAATAATATTTAGATATACATAAACTTATTATGAAAATCTTAAGTTTCATATTAATTAGTCGTAATACTAGAAGCGGCAAATTTATTTCTTAGATACGTCCATGATCTCGAAAGAAACGTTGCAATTACGTGTGATGGATTGAGGAGTTAGAGGGGACGATTGAATCATGGGACCCATCGGAATATAAAGTAAGCAATCGAACATTTTCTTATTTGCCATCGAAACTTTATAATATCTTCAAAGGAGTATAAAATTTAAATTTGTGCGTGTGATAGAGTCACGTTGCTAGTAATGGCAACACGCATGGGCAGACTCGACCGGATTGTTACCACCCCCGGCATTTAAGACTGGCGTTAAGTAGTGGCTTTGGCCACTGCGTTTCGCATTAGGTAATGCCGGGCCCCGCTGCCCATCCACCTTAAAAGACGGCAACGCCCCTGTAGCTCTTCTGGAGTTACACAGGGCCGTGGGCGACGGTGATCACTTACCATCAGGTGACCCGTACGCTCGTTTGCCGTCTCTTCCATAAAAAAAAAATATGAAAGGATCATGAAAACAAATGTTAAATATATTGTATGTAAACTTAGAGCAGATATCAGTTTTGTCTCGAGTAAAGTATCAATAATGCTTGAAGTAAAAATGATTTTGCAAATAATGCAATATTTTATTGAAGATGTTATTTCTAATGGCTAGAATATTCTTATGCAGATTAAATCATAATAAGAGTTAATTACAACAGAAGAACAAGCGAATGAATTAACTTTTAATAGCTTCATGTACATGACAGAGTAGCCAGAGGATACTTGGGGGCCTAGTGATAAGACACTCCGTCTTTTCCCCTTATTTGGCCAAAATTGAGGTGTTGGTGGTGGTTACGTGTTGATTGGCGGAACTCGGCGGAATTTCCTTAAGTGGGAATGGAATCCACAACCTTATTATTGTGTTCTTAAGCATAATATAAAACTCATACTTCAAAAGTATTAAGGATTCTTATAGGTATATTTTTTTGAAAGTTCACTGTGCAAATATTTCGACAAATATCTTTATCATCATAACTAGAATAATATTATCATTACAACCTGAAATTATCTTATCATGAGATATATGTATATATGTAAGAAATCCTATCTCACCGTGTAAATTACATCGCCCTGCATAATGCGATTGTAGCCATTGTTATTTTAATACTGCCTCGCATACCCACTGGCCCGCATATCCTCGGCTCCTTTATGTCATATTTTACTTCATACTCAACTATTACGTACCATTTAAAAAAAACATTTACAACAAAGTTAAAAGGTTTTACTTTAGTCTTATAGCATATACATTTATTGAACTTAGGCCTGTCGTAGTGCTAGGGGCCAAGCGTGTGTTTGTAAATTGGTACGTTAAATTCCGCTATTCAACATACACTGCTTCAAAATGCATGCTTTTGCGGAAAGTGAGAAACAGAAGAGAGTGCCTTAATGTTATGTTCCCAAGGTTCCTTTGTCTACCCTCAAAAGAAAACGAATACTTATTTATTTTTGTACAATATAAGGAAGTTAAATTGATGTTATAGTAATACTTCATTTTCTTTATTGATCTAATAACGAGACAAAACTCGGCATTGAATGTGTTACTACACACTAAAATGAAATGGTTCATGAGGACTTCGTCTACCGTTAAGCGGCCGATTTTGTTACCCTAACCGAATTCGTTCGTTAAGATCGAAACCATTGTCGCACATTCTTCAACGCAGCTTCTTCGAAGCGATGTTTTAGCTTCTCTCACAGATTTTTGGCGGTCTCGACTATGGTGGTAGCCACGATATCTTCTTCCTCATTGAAGTGCCTGACTATGTCGGTGAACTTTCCGCACCCTGGAACCCCACTTATTCATTCTATTTGTGGTAATTCCCAGTTGCCGAGAACCCCACTGGTTCCCAGACTGCCCGAGACGGTATATGCCATCTCCAGTAGCCAGTCGTCCAGCAGTACTGTTGTGCACTTGGCCACTACCACTATGGGGTCGCTCTTTGGTGTTTAAACATTAGTTCTCTTCGTTCTTTAGTTTCAATCATTCCAACGAAGCCTTTGGTGTTATTATATGCTGCCATGTACTGTCCCGACATACTCCCTTGGATGATTTGGGAGTTGCCGTAATAGTATAGTTCCACCTTTAATATAAAAATAAACAAAAACCCAATTATGTAGATGCTAATTATACAACAATTTTATATTCCGACCTACACTCCGCTGTCGAAGTTCTGACACCTCTTATAGAAAAAATCTGGACTGAAGAGGAATTACCAGACGACTGGAACAAAGGGCTGTTGATAACCGTTCCAAAAAAGGGGGACTTTAGCCATTGCAATAATAGGAGAGGTATCACTTTGCTCTCGTTACCGTCAAAGGTTTTCTGCAAGATTATCCTGGATAGGTTGTCGAGGGCCGTCGAACCTCTCCTTCGCAAGGAACAGGCTGGCTTCTGCCTGAACCGATCGTGCATCGACCAAATTAACACTCTGCGTATCATACTAGAACAAGCATCAGAATGGTAAAGGGAGGTTTATCTAAGCTTTGTAGATTTCGAAAAAGCCTTTGATACGTTGAAGTGGACGAGCATATGGTCCCGACTCTCCGACATTGGTGTCCCGCAGAAGATTATCGAGCTACTGAAGGCCATCTACAGAAAATATTCCTGTAAAGTAACGCACGAAGGCCTCATATCTGAAGACATCGAGGTACATGCGGGCGTCCGCCAAGGCTGCTTACTTTCGCCTCTCCTCTTCCTAGCTGTCCTTGACGGGGTTATGCATCGCGCATTTGCAAATAAGAGACGCGGGTTAATGTGGGGAATAACCGATGTCCTAGAAGACCTGGACTACGCCGACGATGTCTGCTAGCCACACGCATCGCGACATGCAATCCAAGTTGGACGACCTGCATCGCACCTTTATGAATTGGACCGAAGGAAGTGGAACGAGTCCATAATGTGTGGCTCATCTATGGGTGCATATTTTTTTATTACCCGTTTGAAATATTTAAATGGATAAAAGTGTAACGTGTGTGTTGAAATATTATGATCCAGATGAAATTGTGCGTTTATATAACATATTTCAAAGAAAAATATTGTGTAGCTGTGTCTTATTCAAACAATAATATAAAACAAAATACTACGTATCCACACAATAAAATGACTTGTTAGTTTTAAAGTTTGTGGTTTTTAATATTTTTCATTTGCCTAAAGAACTAAAATATGTTAATATTATATTGTTTTTATTATTTCTATAAACGAGGACGCTATAAAAAATACGCAAAATTTTTTTTTTACGTATTGTATCTTAAAGCCGTTAAAAGCATCATTTTTTTTTCCTTTTCCCAGCCGCCAGAACGTTTGTTCTTAAACTCTTTTTACATATATGTTTGCCTATTATCAGAGCATCAATCAATTCAACAACAACAATTACTGTACGACAATTCAATTTACATTTAAATAATTTAAGACCTGTCATGGCACAAGGGCACAAGCATCCGGCTGTAAACGTGACAAGTTGTACGTTCGATTCCTATTAGATATAATAATAACAATATTTAATATTTCATACGAAATAAAATATTAAATATTATTATTCAAACTGCGGCGTACAGTTCCGCCACTCTCTGTTGAATCGGAAGCGGAAAGTGAGAAACGGTAGTGTCTTAATAGGAACCGTGTGTCTTTCTTTACATAACTCAATTTCCCTCTACCTATCTTGAGATATTTGCTGGTATGAAAGCGAATAATACTTTTATATTAGTATGACAACTAATATGCTATTTGTCTATTTCGATAAGGAAATTTGTCGAAAATTATAAAGGTATACACTTCAAATTACAGTTAATCATATTTTATTTTCCTTGTGTAATGCTTGGAATCAGTAAATTTCGTTTATGACGGGTCGATGGCTTAAAGGTGTAAAAGTCAGTGTCATAGGCCCTACTGGTGACAACTGACAGGCCATCCATCTTTATCATACGGGATTACCTGTGTCAAGTCAACTGAATGTGACTAACGGGCCCACTCATCCCCACATAAAATGCTTTTGAGCGAATGACCGTGATAATAAAATTGATGTGCCATAATTTATTAGTGTTCTACAAATACGGTTGAGATGTTCTCAAGTGTAAAAGAAACGAGAAGCTTCTTTGTTTTCTTATCGATTTTGGACTATTTTAGTCAAGTTTTGGTGATTTATTATTTGTTTAATTAAGATAAATAACTGCACTTTTGTAATATTTTTGTCTGATCCTTAATCCGATATTACAGTGAGTGGGACATCTTAAATAACAGCATAAATAACATATGTGAAGGTCAAAAAAGGTCATAAATAAACATACCAAAGAGAAATCATCTGAGTTTAATATTATATAAACTCAATGACTAAATTAAGTTTATCACAATAACATCTTTGATTTTCGTGATTATTACAGATTTTAAATAAAACACATTACCTGTATTAATTGTTTATGAAACATTTTTGGAACCACCCCATTTCGAACACTTTGTAGTCCTTGGTTACGAGTATACAGTAAGTAAGGCAGTCATCGATTAATACGATTAAATTTTGTTTCATTTAAAATATACTTATCTTATTTCAAATATAAATAACAAAATATTTTAATTAAAATACAACAAGGTACATTTAATATTTTTACTATGTTTTAAAGTGTTATTCCACACTTAGGACAGAAAATACTAAACTTAAATTTAAAAAGCGTATAAAAATTTTGAACGAAGCAGGATTTGAACCCGCGCCTCTGGAATACCGTTCCAGCGCTCTGACCAACTAAGCCATTCGTTCTCACCGAACTCCGTCGAAATTCTTATACGCTTGTTACAACTTATTTTTGTTGTTAGCATCTCTGTAGGGAGATTTTTACAAATTTCCGCTACCCAAAGACAACTCATAAGAATTATCGTTTGGCAAGAGAGAATACTATTTACTTTAATATTTTTACTATGTTTTAAAGTGTTATTCCACACTTAGGACAGAAAATACTAAACTTAAATTTAATTGGTTAGCAGCCACAATCGATTTAAATTTAATTGTCAGGAGAAGGACTTAAAGAGCGAACCACAGCGATGCGTCGTCGGGAATAGCTTAGTGTGCATTATCTGAGGCTCTGGTAAATGGTGAAATTGTTTGGTTTATATTTTAAAATATATATGCAGAGTATGTCGTATTTTTAGAGAACAATTTCTTTTTTGAATTATCCAATGTTCGATTTATAAAATGAAAATCTTTGTTAAATTTAATTTATGTGTCATAGCGTACAAAGGTACCGTCTGGTGATATAAATATAGATTTGATCCCCATTCGGGAGAACGGATTATTTTCATTTCCTTGTTCTAAAAAGACAATGAATGATTGGGTATGGAACACGATATTAAGACTTCGTTTTTGTCTATGAAAATATATTAAGACGTAGCGCAGGGGTATGTGATGATGTGAAGGTTGTGGTATTAATCCCTACTCGAGGCAATGAAATATTTAATAATTTCAAATTTAATATTTAATGTTTTCACTTCTTCGCTCTGTTACAAATGCAAAGCGCACCATTGAGTTCCGCCACTCAACACGCAATATCTCAAATTGGCGGAAAGTGGAAAACGAATATTGTGTTTGCCAGTCTCTATCCATGGTATGCCATATGCGGGATACAGCGTGAAGCTGAGTGAGTGAGTGAAGATATGTTAAGGACGTGACTACCCCTTCCCACTACGTTCACTAAACTCGGGCTCAAAAATTAAATGAAATAAGTGTCGTGAAAACGTTATATCAAACATTTTAAATTATTTACCTGCTACAAAGGAACATATACTTTACATAATATAAATAAATATAATTAGATACATGAACAAACTCGTAATTGGTATGGTTGTTTGATAATGGCGTTCCGAGTAAACATAATTAATAATCTAGTTGTATATATGACATAGTTATAAAGGTACATTGGTAAATACAGTGTTGTAAGTATACTTAGAGTAAGCCGTGTAAATAACGCTTGTACACAAACATCCCATTTACATTCCAAGTAAAACACGCTTAGCAACTGATCCTAGTTTCCTAAACATGTGAATATGTTATATATAAGTTTTTGCTTTATGGTTCATAATTTCAGATGGTGCTGCCACTTATAATTACATTTTACCCCGGAAAGTATTCCCTAATCTGATATTACAATATTCATAAATGTTGTCTCATTATTTGCCTATTGCAAAAAAAAATCTCAAATATAAAGGTTTATACCATTTATTTTCTGTTGATTTGTATGGTTGTTCTCCATTGACTGATTTATTATTAAAAACACAACCGAAATACAACTCCACAATAGATTGTCCGTTGGTTGCTTATTTTTAAGCTGGGACCGAACCTCTATCTATTATATGCAGAAAACTAAATTCCTCAGTTGCGTCACAACGATGTTGTATTATCTAAAATATGATATCTCGTAAAGAAATTGGGGTCATATATAATACTATATGCCATGTAAGCTAAAAACCCTACTTAACCTTATTTAGGGTTGAATGAGTATAAGATATCCTGTTTGAGGATCCATAGAAATATAAGGGCCAACTTCAAAAGGTTTTTAATAGCTATTTTAGTAAACGGTATGTGTAATTATCAATTTTTAACCTATCCTTTAAATTAAATAGCTTATAATCCTTAAGGGCAAATACATCTAAATATTTTATGGCAGGGTAGACAGAGAGAACTTGGGGACCTAGTGTTAAAACACTCCGTTCCATTTCCGTTCCTCACTTTCCGCCGAATTTGAGGCATAACGTGTCGAGTGACGGGACTCAACGCCACGTTTTGCCTTGTACCAGAGCGAAAAAATGAAAACATTAAATATTTAAATTCAAAATATTAAATATTTCATTTCCTCGAGTGGAGATCGAACCCACAACCTGTTGGTTATAGGTACACGCTAGTGCCGCTGCGCCACGATAGGCAATATTTTATATTATTTTTAAAATATAAAATATCACCAAAAATTCAATATATGCATAATGTTATTTGTTTTGAAATTATAACTAACGTTCTTCCACTGTTTCTAAGTTGGCAACATTTACATGTACCTAGTTTACATCCCGGATTTACATAAAGGCTGCTTTTATCTCTGAAAGCGACATAGCACCCAGGGGATCAGTAAAAATTTCAGCGGGACTCCAGTACACTTTTATGTTTGTATATGTATGTATATCTTTATCGTGCGTCCATATTTGTGCGTGTTGTTATTAAGGAAAAGCATATTTTTTAACTTTTCTATTGAATTATTTTATTTTGTATTTTAGAAGTTACACAGTTATTTCTGATTAGAACAATAATTCTAAAATACAAAGAAAAAAAACTTTTTATACAATCCAAAGCCTTGACAATAATTTGCTTGTTTTTATAAATAACCATAGTTCTTATATACAAAGAGCATTTTTTTTTATTTAAATAAGAAAATTTAAATCACTTACAAATTTATAAATATTTAAAAATATATATTTTAGTTTATATTACGAGAAATCATGAAATAACAAAGTTACTAAGACGTGTCTCTGCCACCCGCGATAAACTCTGTACATCCATAATACTTAATTGTCTCTTCCCAGCAGTTTAGAAGGTTTTAGAAAAATTTATGTCCTAAATATGAACAGGTGACTTTAAAACCATTTTGTCTTTCTAACAGTTAACTTTAAAATATACGTTCTGGAGGTACCATAGATTAATATTTACCCTTTCTTTAACTTTACGAGTAGATAAGTATAATATGATAATAAAAACAAGAGTAGAAAATATCTTTTCCTTTACATATATTAATGGTTACTCCTTAATTTGCGTATGCCCATAAACATGATTTATCTACTATTGTGTTATTGTGTGCATGATTATTTTTATAAACAGTTTACATACTTTTTAGGCTTTTCAAATCGAAATTAATTTATACACTTTTTTTAACTTCCCGCTGTATTCCATCATTTCCTCGAGTGAAGTTTGAACCCACAATCTGTCAATTTTACAGTCACATGCTTGTACCCCTGCGCCACGAAAGCTTTCTACACTTCTACGAGATGATGGAGTCTTTTACAAGATGATTGAGTCAGTATGATATAGTGATAAATCAATATCACTATATCATACTGACTCGATCACCTTGCAAATAGATACCGAAAATTATTAAAATAATTATTATGATATTTTTTATATCTAACCAGATATAAAAGCTAAGCAGAAATATAAAACGATCATATACTTCAATTACCACTGAAACCCATAAAAGCAATTAAGTCACATCAACTGCTTGTTCAGTCATTCACAGCATTTTGTGAGGGCATGAGCGAACCTGCTAATTACATACAGTTGATTCAACAAGCCTTCGCTCGAGCTTACTACGACAAATCAACCATTTCTATTTAATATTCAGCTTATATTAGAATAATAATATATTTATTATTTAATATCTCATTTATAATAGAACAATCATTATTAATATATGATTGTAAAATTAGTTTCATGTTGTACATTGCATATAGCAGGGTTGTCAGAAATAGGAAATATAATTAAAAGTAACAAAAATCATATGAATTTGAATGTGCGCAACGATTTACAACTAAGTTCACGCGCGTCAACGTTTTGTCGACCGTACTGTACTTGATAAAGGTATTGATGCCCTCAATAAGATATGTATGTGTATTTGCTTTAACGTAAATGGGCTTTGAAATCCTTCTTATAATTTAAGTACGATATTTCCAAATTGGGTAAGAGGTTTTAATATTTTATAAGATTTCATAAATGTTAGTATTTGATTGGGCTTGCTTTTTTCAACATCGACTCCATTAATGTAAATTATAAAAAATAGTCACAATAATTCCTGGTAATAGAGAGATTTCTGAAGTATTTTCTTAAGGTTACTTATAACTATATTTTTTAAATTAGTGCCCTCTGGTTGCGCAGGGACACAAGCGTGCGACTTACGTGACAGGTTGGGGGTTCAATCCCCATTTAAAAAAGGAAATATTTATTATTATTTTTTTTTGCTCTGGTAACAAATAAAGCGCGGCGTTGAGTTTCGCCACTCAACATGTAATATCTCAAAATCTTCCGAAAATGAGGAGAGACTCCGTTCTTAATACTAGTTTTTTAAGTTTCCTCTACCTACCCTGCTGTGTGTGAGAAGTGTGAAGCTTATAAAAAAGTTACTGAACTAATGGAATATTTTATAAAATTATAAATTATTCCATTTCACAAATTAAGTAATTTTCCTCAAATTTAGTAGATATTTGCAAGTGTATAAAGTTGGGTTCTCTAGTGACAAATTCCATGAAATCCCTAAGAAAGAAATAAGTCATTTCAAGAGATGGATTGAACGTCGAGAAGTAATTGCTAAAGTTTCAACTCTGATAATCTCTGTAATACTTGATTATTACTGGTGTATATTACTTTCAGTCAAACAATGAGTTAACTAAATAACAGTTAGACAATTTGACATGATGATATTGTAATCCTGGGGATGTTAAATCTGTTAATGGTGTAACGTTTAGTTTCGAACTCTTTTATGTCATATAAATGAAAACACTTTGTGTAAAATATATATTCATTTTATCGTTTTTTCATGTTTGAAATTTAAAATTTGGTAAAAATATATTTTTTTAATAATTTGTTATATTTTTCCTTATACAAATGTTGTTGTTGCAGTACGAGAAAAGTTTTTTGTGTTCTAGTAGATTCAAGCCGATTTCTAAGACGTTTTTCATTACATTAAATCATATATACTCTGCTTCTGTACTAATCATATATACTCTGCTTCTCTACTCTGCTGCTTATTTGATAACCAAATGTAAAAGGTTTTTGAGATCAAAACATACATAAAAAGTATGGCCCTTATACTCTCAGCCTCTGGTAATTGAAATTATGCATGTTAATGAGGACACTCATGCAGAATTCTAAGCAAATATATATATTAAGCCTATTTAGTCTTACATCGTTGAATAAATTCAAACATATTTATATTTTAAAAATAAATTGACATAGCAACTTAGTTTATGTAAAATATGAAAATAAACAAATATTTTTTCTTACATTTCTGGATGGCCTACATACATAGATGACAGATTTTTACGTACTAGTAAATCTATCGACAGACGCTATATTATTTATAAAAATGTAATCGGCGAACTATGCCAATGAATTCAATCTTATCAATATAAAGCAATTGTTTCATAGATTTAACTTAATTTATTTCTTAATATAAATATCCGTGACCTGCCCCGGTGGCGTTAAGTCTTAAATATATAATATAATTATTTTATGAATTAACCTTTTGTTGCCAATACCTTTATATTTAAACTGTTTCTTGCAAAATTCTATGAAAACTGGATCTGATATTACAAAGATATAATTTGGTAAAAATCTACACAAAATATCTCTAAATTCGGTTTGTTAGTTTTCAATAAAATAATATTTATATATGTGATATAGAAACTACATTTTCTTTAATCTATGTAGGATAGTTATATGATCTATTGATACTATTGCTGATTCCCTCGAGGGTGATTAACTAGACAATGCGCATTAATTATTGTGTCTCGTAATCACCGTATGAATATAAAATATATAACGCTTAATGATTACGCGTGGAACAAAACAATATTATTATTTAATATTACCATTAAACGCTATAAATTAAATTATTATTACCAACAAATAAAATATAAATGTAATGTAGATAAAATAAAAAAATCCTCATGCTGAAATAGAACCTGTATAATTCATTGTCTATGTCAGTCGATACAGTCAAATTTCATATAACATTTTGAGAAGGTCGTCAATTCATTTAATCTAAGCCCAGCTTTAACCGAAATCAACGCTCGTCAATCAAGCAGATGGACACACCGCTATCAGCATAAATTACTTAGTTGAGGTGCAAAACGACTGTTACAGTTGAGACGGCTAATGACGGTGGAATGATCAAACGATAATTTGGAATTCAACACGTTAAAATTATGGATTTGTGCATTGTAATGATTAGAACTTTTATTTAATAGTCAAATGAGTATTTAGAATAATACCAATTACGAATCATTAAAAAAGGGTCTAAATAAATTGTTTCCCTTAATTTCTATTTCAAAAGTTATATTTTAACAACATTTTTGTTAGATTTAACTTTTCGTCGAAGTATTCAGTTGATTTTATGTTTGTTGAATATTTATACTTAATCAATAAATATTATTGTTTAAGTCTAAATATTTTACTATATTGTTCGTTGTCTCGAAATAATTGTGTAATGTATATTTTTATAGAGACTATCTGTGAATACAGATAATGTTTCGAAAATGACCTGGAAAAACATATTCAGGAATATTTGGTGTTAAATTACTATAAATTTACAGATCTTAAATATCATCTTGTCTGTATATAAAAATAATTAAAAAAAAATTTTTACAGTGGAAACAATTTTCAAAAAAATTGCCTGTTTGTTAGTCTTTCCGATTGGTCTAGGTAATATTCGAAATAGCTGAATCGATTTTTATGTGACTTAAACAGAAGAGGGGCTGTGGAGCGACATAAGACCTTTCTCCTATTGTATAACATTTTTTTAATTTATCGTTAAGAATTAAAATAATCGTTAAGAATTCGAATGATACATCGAGGTCTATATTCGTCGTTTTCACTTAGCGCATACTAGTTTTATTCTACTTGGTTTCTATTTAGGAGAAATTCTATAATAAATAAGAAAGCTTAAGGAGCGTACTTAAGTTTTATAGGTCAGTTCAATGTACCTTATGCTTGCAAAGAGAGTGCATAAGCTATTAAAATTGGATTACCATATATCATGTTTTTAATGTTGGTTAGTTTACTTCAAGTAAAAGAGTGTTATTTTTTGTACCACTGTTGTAGGGATTTTTAAGAGAGAACTTCGTATAGAATTTCGTACATTATTATAATATGTTTTAGTAATTACATTATATATAAGAAAAAAATAAGGAGATATAAAATATTTTTTTTTATTATAACTTAATATTGATAAATTTGATTAATGAAAACATTATAAGCGCGGAAATGGAATTGTTTACTTGTTTATGTCTCTCTTCTTCACGTCACAACGACACGCTTGCATGTAATTATTTAATTAAGGGATATGGGTTACATAAAATTCTAATGTTACAAAAATTGTATTAATAATATATTGGTTACTACTCGGTGAGTCGGTGAATAAATATTTAGAGTACCTACTCATTAAGCCTTCTCAGTAACACCCACTCAGCTTCACGCTGTAGCCCGCAACTATATCGTAGGGCAAACAATTCGTTCCGTTCCCCACTAACCGCCAAATTTGTAGCATTGCATGTTGAGTGGCGGAAGTTAACGCCGCGTTATGCCTTATTACGGGGGCGAAGAAATGAAAACATTCAATATTTAAAATATTAAATATTTAATTTCCTCTAGTGGGGATTGAACCTACAATTTGTAGTAATTAAAGTCACATGATTGTGCACCTGCGCCACGACAGCTTCTTCTTGGTTCAATAAGTATATTTTGATGAAGTTACTGTTGCTATATTTGTACTCGCAATTGGCTTGTGTCGTATATAATGTACAACTCGTTGAGAATATTCAAAAGCGGGCGAAGTCTCAGGTTACAGCTAGTACTTACTTAGGTAGGCAGAGAGAACGGAGCGCCAAACGCTACGGTCTCGGCATACCTCTTTCGCCTCGTCCACTGTCATCAACCTCTTCATACATGCCCTCCGGGGGGTCCTCATGCTTTTTACGTGACCTTCCTCCAGTATCGTCGATACTGTGTTTTCGAAGGTCAACCGAGGTCTCCCCCTCCCTCCCTTACCACTCACTTTTCCTTCATAAATCTTTTTTACCATTCTTTCTTCACTCATTCGCTCGACGTGCCCAAACCACCTGAGCACGTTCTTCTTCATTCTCACTGTGACATCCACGCTAGTAATATTTATATAATCTCCAATCAATATTAAAATAAATCACGTAGCTGCCGCACACTGTGGTCGAATAGCTTTTAAGTGTATGCAAACAAAATCAGCACTCCTGTTTCCAATAAAATTTTAAGCTACAATTAAATAGGTTAGCGACCGCCAATCGGATTAAAATATTTATTGTCACGAAAAGCAATTTACAGAGTTGACCGCAACAATGCGTCGGTAACAGCTCACTGTGCAATATCTGAGGTGAAGCCCCTGTAAAATTATTGCAGTACATTTTTTATACAAATATGAAACGTCATACATTTTAAGCCAGGCATTGAACGAATAATAAAATATTTATGTTATATTGGGAAAATTTAACGACTTCAAAAACTACCTTATCGTAATGTAGAGATATACATTACGATTAAAAAGGGACATGTTGTCATACGCATATTCGGATGACAAAGTAAATGTAAAATGTTTATATTTTTTACCTAAGCCGTAAAAGAAACGGAAGACGTTGTAAAGTATACTAACATACATAGAGTAAAATAATATTTTCTCTCTGGGTTAAGTTGGTAGTATAATAGTTGTATGACCAGTAAACATTTTATAGAATAGCTTTTGTTTAATCTTTTAATATCTAATATTGTCTTTTAATATTTTTTTATTAGAGGCCAGTCGTGGCGCAGAGGTACAAAAGTGCGTATTAACGTTATGTGTTCTGTCCCCACTCGAGGATAATGAAAATTTTGATATTTTAATTTTCTCGTTCTAATAACGAGGCTAAACTCGTCGTTGATGTATGCCACTCAACGAACAATATCTACACAATTCGGAGGTATGTGGAGAACGGAAATGTTTTAATGAAAAAGGAATGAATTAACACTAGGTTCCGAGTTTCCTCTGCCTACTTTGCTAAACGCGTGATACAGTGTGATAAGGTTCACGATCAAAAAATAGTTTCTCAGTACTGTTCTTCGTAATGTTTTTTCGAGTTTCGGATAAAAATAAATAATAATCTATCAAATACATTTACGTGCTTGTGATGCAAAAGTATAAATCTTTACTGAAATATATTTTTTAATTCAAGTTAGGTACCTATATATTCCAAAAACAGAGCAATAAACAAAACAAAACATATTCAATTACTTTCGACGCAAAGTTTAGCGGAAATATTGAAAACTAAAACCCTTTGGTTTGAAAACATTTTCAATAGAGTGCTATAACAAACAGTCGCCTGAAGCGCATACAATACACGTCTCGTTATGAATGTTGAAAATTCTACACTAATCGCCAACATGGCGGCAATAGTCATACCTGCGGTAATGCTTTTGTGAATCTACTTTAAGAGTATTCTCAAATATAATTTATATAAAGTAAAAAAAAATGTATTATAAATTTAGATAGTATGAGAGATACCTTAATGTTTTAAAATTATCCTATAAATTCATTGAAAAACAATTGTTTAACATCGAACGACGGTGCGAGTATATATATATATATATATATATATATATATATATATATATATATATAAATATATATATATATATATATATATATATATATATATATATATATATATATATATATATATATATATATATATATATATATATATATATATATATATATATATATATATATAAATATATATATATATATATATATATATATATATATAAATATAAATTAAACAAAATATATTTTCATACAAAGGTACCATAGTTAAGATAATTAAAATAATAAAGGCATGTCGCAGCGCAATAGTACAAGCGTATGACTGTAAATGCGACAGTTTATGGACTCGATTCTCATATTTCTTCGCTCTGATAACAAGTCAAAGGCGTTGAGTTCCGCAACTCAACACGCCATCCCTCAAATTCGTAGGAAACTAGCGAAACGGAAAGGACTGTCTTTGCAATATGTTTCATAGTTTTCTCTGTATACCCTGCTATGTTCAGGATATAGTGTAAAGCTTAAAAAATTAAATAAAATGAGTAATATAAACGAAAGCTCTAGCAAATGTGGCAAAATATTAATGAAAGTTTTGGTTAATGCTTTTGATCATGATTTACTTTATATACTATGTGTACTAATAATATGATAATTTTGTTCAAAGTAATTTTAAGCTTAGCTTTGGTATCCAACAAGAGCAAAAGCTTAAATCTGTTAAGCTTTAAATACTATAAGGCAGTAACCGGTTGCGTCTTAACGTGGGCCATTAAATATGCGCTTAAGCGAAGTCTGGCAAGTAATATGTGTTACACAAATATGGAACCTCTCATTTGTACTCAAAGTAAAACACATTTAGCAAATTATTGTAGAACCCGCAAAGTGTTAAGTTTCTGACTCGTACATTACTAATTTCGGGACAGTTTTGTTATAACATTGCATCTCCAATTTTAGACAATAAATTTTAGACAAAACGGCAAAAAAAATTAAATAAAAATAATTTCTTTGCATCTAGTGTCAAGACTCTCTTGGTGTTCAGTGTTCTAATTCGGAATATCTAGGAATTGGATGAGAAGTATAACAATGTTGACGAAAAAATATTATTATATGTTGTCATAGTTATATATGTTAAGCCATTCTGCACGTTTTTTTTTTTCACTTTTCAGAACGAAATTCAATGACTTATTGTGTCTTGCTTCTAGAGTAAGAAGATGAAAATAAATCATATCTCCGAAGTGAAAATTTAACCCGTCGTTAAAGCTGTAACAGCCAAATGCTATGCGACTGAGGTAAGATTATAAGAAGAAATATTAAAAGGTGGTACAAGAAAATTAATGGTAGCTTAATTTAAAAGAAAGTTGCATGACGAATCAGATGATAAGAAAGTTGCAAAGACTCTTTTTTTGCCACCCGCGATAAACTCAGAGTATCCATCATACTTAATTATCTTGCCCGCACAGTTAAAGAATTAACAGCCTACTGAATTTCAAAATTTAATATTTAAAATTTAAATAGTAGTTAAAACGTAATTAGTATTTAAGTAATGTTTTTTATGTATAGCTAAGTTTATTATTTTCTTTTTGTTAAGGTTATATTATTAAGGGTAATTCGGGCCATTTACAGCACGAGAGCTCGAAAATCTCTGAGAGAAATTCAATTTTTAATACTTAAAAAATATTATATATTTATATTATTTATAAAATGTTAATCCACACTTAGAAAGGCCAAATACTTATTTAGGAAACGTATAAAAATTTATAAAAATATCCTTCTACGTCCAAATATTTATACTCAGCTTCACGCGCATAGCAGGGTAGATAGGGTTATATATTTTCTAAATAATTATTCAAAGTACATTTTATTTTCCTTTTTTCCTAATTTCTTAACGAACAGCGTCGCGAAAGTTACGTTACGGCATATAAAATATTTAGAATTTAGAATAGACGTATAGTATATAAATATAAAAACTGAGTCTTTCGCACATTGGTGTAGTTGAAATGTACAATGCAATATATGACCTCGATGACTAAAGCTTTATATGAAAAGAAAGTACTGCAGTTGTTTTATATGTTAAGCAAGAGAACATAGCATTTATATTTGTTTAGAGTTTATATTCTCGTTAACACTTTATAAAATACCTTCAATGTATTCTGTATTAATTTTAATTTAAATATAATTTTCTTTTTCATAACTGTTATAAGCTTTTATACATGATAAGAATTTATCATTATTTACAGGTAGATATCTAAATAGGAACTTTCTATCGTGGCGTAGTGGTATAGCGACTGACTATAAACGTGTGGGTTCTATTTCCATTTTGGGAAATAATTAATTTTATTTTGTTCACTCTAGTAAGAAGATAAAACACGACGTTAAATTACGCTGCTCAAGACATTTTTTCTCGAATTAAATCGAGAAAAGATTAAGTTTTCACTGAACTTTCTGTTATTTGTCAATATAGTAACCCATAAAAATAAACTTCCATTATAAATTGAAAATAAATTGTGTGTGAAGTGACTTGATAAAATTAACATTATTAACGTTGGTTTGGTTTGACTAATGAGAAGTTAAATCCTATTATTTCAACTAATTATAAATGTACTTTTTGTTTAATATGTACCTACAAATAAAATATAAAACTAATTTATTTTAAATGGCTCAGAATTGCCTTTAATTAAAAAAAAACCTTTTCATATAAAATGGTTTACTCAGAAAATTCTATTGAGCTGTTATCGGGCAAACACAGTGGTAGCTTAGGACTTAACGAATTATCTCGCCTGTCAGCACCGCCCGGCCAATTGTGAATAACCGAATAGAGAATTTATAATCACCGTAGCCAGCGATGACAAATTTTAGAAAAAAAAAAAGCATATCAACCCGTTGTCTGAAATTGACTACGGCAATTTAATTTACATTTCTATAAACCAGCTATATCACAATTCTGGACTAAAAACGATTTAAATTCAAGGGAAAAGGCAAAAGGGATTTTCTTTATTTACTATAGAAAAAAAAGGTGAAATTAAACAAAAAGTATTATATTAAAAAAATGTTATAAATATTTTATTTTTAAGATTAGATTATATAAATCTATTTAAGAACAAATCAAATTTCTTATCTATTAACCTATATTAAATTCGTGAAAATTTTGTGAAAGTTTAATAAATTTTCATTCCGCGAATTATAAGTCGGCAATAAAAGTGAGAAAGTACAGACACCAGTCACTTTTATATTTTCTCGTGGTAAAATACTTTTGTGAACAGAAGGAAACGTCGCTATTACATGTGACACATGACAGTGGAGCTGGGATGATGGGACCCGTCGGAATACGGCACTCATCCAAAATATGCCTTTCTTATCTGTAATCGAAATTTTATGACTATTTTAGTAGTAATAAAATAAATATAAGTTTGTATTATAGCTGTAATATTCAAAACTAGATAAAAGTCTAGTTACTTTTTATTATTTGCTTGTTGAAATTTAAAATAATAACACACAATCATACAAAAAAAATATGCCGTGGTAAAGTTGAATCCTTCGACTTGACACATAAAAAAATAGTTATTACACTCGGATTTACTCGCCAAGTATTCCGTACCAATATTACAATTATAATTCAACGGATATTACAACTAAGTAATGTGACCTAAACTACAAGATATACTTTTATGAAATACCCATAAACTTTCACTTTATAAATTTCTTTCTTTATTTATATTGGATGTTCTCACTGCATGTCAAATTTTACAACTGCAGAACAAAGGGATAGGACTTTATAGGTTTTGATAACGCGGCGTGTTTATACAAAATACAGTAAAACCGATGCATAAATGCTCGTATCTTTGTAATGGTGTTGACTTCTTAGCATGTTTTTTTATTATATTTCAACGGACTGTAACTTATTTGATATTAATTAAACAAAGTTACCTTTAAAGGTTCCACGTTTTACCCCCCGATGCAAAAAGAGGAATGTAATGAGTTTAAACTGTCTGTCTACGTATGTATCTATCCTGGCAACGTATAGCCGTGAGTTAGCTTCTCTTACAGATCTTTGGCGGTCTCGACTATGGTGGTAGCCACTATTTCTCCTTCCTCATCGAAGTACCTGACTATGTAGGTGATCTTTCCGCACCATGGAACCCCACTTATTCATTCTATTTTTGATAGTTTCCAGTTGCCGAGAATCCCACTGGTTCCTAGACTGTCCGAGATGGTCTGTGCCATCTCCAGTATCCAGTCGTCCAGCATTATTCTTGTGCACTTGGCCACTACCACTATGGGGTCAATACAAGGGTACTGTCTTCAATGAAAAGCATGATGAAGATGTCCGCTGAAGTACAAATTGACGCGGACACGAGCAAAATCCAGTTATGTAGGTGCTAATTATACAACAATCTTATATTACTTATTGAAAATTGTATGTATTTTTATGAGAATGTAGGGCGTTTACATTGTATAAGATAAATCAGTTTTTTATGTGCCTCAATAATGATATGACTTATATGATATGACAATAATAATTATAATGGTACAATAGCATAGGGGTTCAGTTGTCTATAATTTTGCTAATCACTTGTTCATAAAATGTTTTCAAAAACAAGTAGAAAAATAAAAAAATCGCCAAAATATGTTAAAGGTATCGTATATTAGCTAGATTTTAGTAATGATTGTTAGGTTATTTTAAGTAACACTTTAGTATATCTGACGATTGATGAAAGGTGTTTATTTTAGAGATATGATGAAAAATTAATTAAATGATTAAAAATGAAACAAAAAACTTGAATAAATAAAATAGAAAAGAAAAAAGGGGCCTACATTTGGATAAGCAGTCGAGATCTATTTTTCAACCCATTAAATCTACCTTGTAAGAAAAATAAATCTCCCAACCAGCACAATAACATTTAGTGATGTCTGACATATGAGAAACAAAAACACATATGTGTGTTTTAGATGTCATATATAGATATAGTTATTAATAGATTGTATCAAAATTAGGTCACGCAATATCCTATATGTACACTAGAATTTTCATTCTATCGAATTATAATTTATACAGTATATAGCTACTAATTGGAAGACTGTGCAGAGCGAATACATTATTTAAATGTAAATTAAATCGCTGGAATCAATTTAGTACAAAGGAGAAATACTTGCATTGTGCCATAGTTGGTCATAACTGGCAACGATCATTATAAATTCTGTACTCTGTTATTCACAAATGGGAGAGCGGCGCTGACAGGCGAGATAATTCGTTAAATCCTAAGCTACGACCACTGCGTTTGTCTGATAACGATTCAATAGGATTTTCAAAGTAAACACTTCTATGCAACGCGATGTGTGGCTCATCTATGCGTATTTTTTATTACCCGTTTGAAATTTTAAATGGATAAAAGTGTAACGTGTGTGTTGAAATATTATGATCCAGATGAAATTGTGCGTTTATATAACATATTTCAAACAATAATATTCTGTAGCTGTAGCTTAGCTATTCATATTCAAACAATAATATAAAACAAAATACTACATATATATATAACTTAAAAAATTATAGCAGTTGGTCCACACTATAAAATTACTTGTTAGTTTGAAATTTTGTGGTTTTAATATTGTTTTTATTATTTCTATAAACGAGGACGCTATAAAAAAATACGCAAAACATTTTTTGTACGTATTGTATCTTAAAGCCGTTAAAAGCATTATTTTTTTTCCTTTTCCCAGCCGCCAGAACGTTTGTTCTTAGACTTTTGTTGTATATATATTTGCCTATTATCAGAGCATCAATTAATTCAACAACAACAATTACTGTAGGACAGTTCAATTTCCATTAAAATATTTTAAGACCTGTCATGGCACAAGGGCACAAGCGAGCGGCTGTAAACGTGACAAGTTGTACGATCGATGTCTGTTAGATAAGTATAATAATAATAATATTTAATATTTCATAACAAATAAAATATTAAATATTATTATTCAAACTGCGGCATTCAGTTCCGCCACTCTCTGTTAAATCAGAAGCGGAAAGTGGGAAACGGTAGTGTCTTAATAGGAACGGTGTGTCTTTCTTTACATAACGTACTCAATTTCTCTCTACCTATCTTGAGATATTTGCTGGTATGAAAGCGAATAATACTTTTATATTATTATGACAACTAATATGCTATTTGTCTATTTCGATACGGAAATTTGTTTAAAATTGTAAAGGCATATACTTCAAATTACAGTTAATCATATTTTATCTTCCTTGTGTAATGCTTGGAATCAGTAAATTTTGTTTATGATGGGACGACGGCTTAAAGGTGTAAAAGTCAGTGTCATAGGCCCTACTGGTGACAACTGACAGGCCATCCATCTTTATCATACGGGATTACCTGTGTCAAGTCAACTGAATGTGACTAACGGGCTCACTCATCCCCACATAAAATGCTTTTGAGCGAATGACCGTGATAATAAAATTGATGTGGCATAATTTATTAGTGTTCTACAAATACGGTTGAGATGTTCCCAATTGTAAAAGAATCGAGAAGCTTCTTTGTTTTCTTATGGACGGATGGATTTTGGACTATTTTAGTCAAGCGTTGGTGATTTATTATTTGTTTAATTAAGATAAATAATTGCCCTTTTGTAACACTTTTGTTTAATCTTTAATCCAATATAAGATGTTCCTAAATAAAAAGAAAATTAAAACGAGAGAGTGATTAGGACCATAAATAACAACATAAATAACATACGTGAAGGTCAAAAAAGGTCATAAATAAGCTCACCAAAAAGAAGTCATCTGAGTTTATATACAGTTTATTATATAAACTCAATTACTAAATTAAGTTTATATCATAATAACATCTTTGATTTTCGTGTCATATATATATATA
The DNA here is from genome assembly GCA_019049475.1 of Eueides isabella. Classification (NCBI taxonomy): domain Eukaryota; kingdom Metazoa; phylum Arthropoda; class Insecta; order Lepidoptera; family Nymphalidae; genus Eueides; species Eueides isabella. The sequence goes on from CM032390.1 coordinate 5,716,168, forward strand.
TATATATATATATATATATATATATATATATATATATATATATATATATATATATATATATATATATATATATATATATATATATATATATATATAAATTTTAAAAGAAACAATATACCTGTACTAATTGCTTATGAAACATTTTTGGATAATATAACTATTAATACAATTAAATTTTGTTTCATTTAAAATATGCTTACCTTATTTCAATTATAAATAACAAAATATTTTAATTTAAATAACGTCAAGCTACATTTAATTGGTTAGCAGCCACAATCGATTTAAATTTAATTGTCAGAAAGACTTAAAGAGCGAACTACAGCGATGCGTCGTCAGGAAAAGCTTAGTGTGCATTATCTGAGGCTCTTGTAAATGTTGAAATTGTTGGTATTTTTTTTAAATATATATGCAGAGTATGTCGTATTTTAAGAAACAATTTCTTTTTTGAATTATCGCGTACAAAGATAGCGTCTGGTTATATAATTAAAGGTTTAACCCCTATTCCGGGGAACGGATTATTTTCATTTCCCTGTTCTAAACAGATGAATTTTTCATGAAGATGAAGTTTATAGAAGTCTTTTATGGAGTTCGTTTTTGTCTATGAAAATATATTAAGACGTGGCGCAGGGACATAAGGGTGTGATGATGTGAAGGTTGTGGTTTTAATCCCTACACGAGGCAATGAAATATTTAATAATTTCAAAATATATAATATTAATTATTTTCACTTCTTCTCTTTTTTTTATGGAAGAGACGGCAAACGAGCGTACGGGTCAACTGATGGTAAGTGATCACCGTCGCCCACGGCCCCGTGTAACTCCAGAAGTCCGTCTTTTAAGGTGGATGGGCATCGGGGCCCGGCATTACCTAATGCGAAACGCAGTGGCCAAAGCCACTACTTAACGCCGGTCTTAAATGCCGGGGGTGGTAACAATTCGGTCGAGTCTGCCCATTCGTGTTGCCATTGCTGGCAACGTGACTCTACCACACGAACTTTAGTCGCCTCTTACGACACCATCAGTACCAGAGTGATCCTATTCTAAGCCGGGATCACACGGCAAAAAATCTTCTCTTTTAAATGCAAAGCGCAGCGTTGAGTTCCGCCATTCAACACGCAATACCTCACATTGGCGGAAAGTGGGAAACGAACGGAGTGTTTTGATACTAGGTTTGCCTGTCTCTATCCATGGTATGCCATGTGCGGGATCCAGCGTGAGAGCTGAGCGAGTGAGTGAAGATATGTTAAGGACGTGACTACCCCCTTCCCACCCCGTTTACTAAACTCTGGCTCAGAAATTAAATGGAATAAGTGCCGTGAAAACATTATATCATACATTTCAAAAAAATCACCTGCAACAAAGGAACATATACTTTACATAATATAAATAAATATAATTAGATACATGAAAAACTCATAATTGGTATGGTTGTTTGATTATAGCGTTCCGAGTAAACATAATTAATAATCTAGCTGTGTATATGACATAGTTATAAAGGTACATTGGTAAACACAGTATTGTAAGTATACTTAGAGTAAGCCGTGTAAATGTTGCTTGTACACAAACATCCCATTTACATTCCAAGTAAAACACGCTTAGCAACTGATCCTAGTTTCCTAAACATGTGAATATGTTATATATAAGTTAGTTGCTTTATGGTTCAACATTTCAGATGGTGCTGCCACTTATAGTAACATTTCCTCCCGGATATTATTCCCTAAATATATTAGAATATTTATAAATATTGTACTCCTATCATTTGCCTTGTCAATGTGTGAAACAAACTTAAAATTGAAAAATATAAATGTTCATTAAATTAATTTTCTATTTATTTGTATGGTTGTTGTATATTGACTGATTTATTTTATAATAAATCTAAATAATATACTCCACCTTAGATTCCGTTTATTTATATTTTTAGGCTGGAAATGAACTTTTATGTATTACATGCAAAAAATCAATGTTTTTTTTAGTTTTAGGATGGAAACAAAACTTTATTATCTATAACATGCAAAAAACTAAATTCCTCAGCTGCGTCACAACGATGTTGTATTATCTAAAATATGATATCTCGTAAAGAAATTGGGGTCATATATAATACTATATGCCATGTAAGCTAAAAACCCTACTTAACCTTATTTAGGGTTGAATGAGTATAAGATATCCTGTTTGAGGATCCATAGAAATATAAGGACCAACTTCAAAAGGTTTTTAATAGCTATTTTAGTAAACGGTATCTATAATTATCAATTTTTAACCTATCCTTTAAATAAAATAAATTAAATAGCTTATAATCCTTAAGGGAAAATACATTTAAATATTTTATGGCAGGGTAGGCAGAGAGATCTTGGGGACCTAATGTTAAAACACTCCGTTCCATTTCCGTTCCTCACATTTTGCCGAATTTGAAGCATAACGTGTTGAGTGGCGGGACTCCACGCCACGTTTTGCCTTGTAACAGAGCGAAGAAATGAAAACATTAAATATTTAAATTCAAAATATTAAATATTTCATTTCCTCGAGTGGAGATCGAACCCACAACCTGTTGGTTATAGGTACACGCTAGTGCCGCTGCGCCACGATAGGCAATATTTTATATTATTTTTTAAAATATAAAATATCACCAAAAATAAATGATATGCATAATGTAATTTGTTTTGAAATTATAACTAACGTTCTTCCACTGTTTCTAAGTTGGCAACATTTACATGTACCTAGTTTACATCCTGGATTTACATAAAGGCTGCTTTTATCTCTGAAAGCGACATAGCACCCAGGGGATCAGTAAAAATTTCAGCGGGACTCCAGTACACTTTTATGTTTGTATATGTATGTATATCTTTATCGTGCGTCCATATTTGTGCGTGCTGTTATTAAGGTAAAGCATATTTTTTAACTTTTCTATTGAATTATTTTATTTTGTATTTTATAAGTTACACAGTTATTTCTGATTAGAACAATAATTCTAAAATATAAAGAAAAAAAAAACTGTGTATTTTTTTTTGTACTGTGTATTTTTTCCTTTCTTTTACATATAGGTATTTATAATATTGTTTTTATGAATAAGTATTTTCCTTAGCTCTTTATACTATATGTGATTGTCTCTTTATCTTTGTTAAACTTAGTTAGATTATTTTCTATTAGAAAAAGGTGAGAAATTTTGTATACTTTTGTTTTTATTCTATTTTTGTACTTGTAAACGGGTATATCAATTGCTTTGTTTTCTGTTTACTTGTTTTGTTTTTTTTTTTGTCATTGATATTGTTTTATGCATTTTTATAGTTATTTTAATCTTAGATCTTATTATCATTATTATATATATTATTATTATTATTGTCATTATTATTTTATCATTATTTATTTTTTATTATTCTTAATATTTTATTATATTTATTTGCAATAGTTTTTTATATATTACTATAATGAGCCAAACGTCTAATATAAGTAACAGCTCGTTAATCAATGCCGATAGTGTTTATGATTCTGCGACTGATTCAAATGACAGCTTTCACAGCACATATGTAGCTTTAAATACGCTTTTAGATTCCAAATTCTCTATTGCTTCCAAAAATTTTAATGTCATCCATATAAATTCCCAAAGTATTCCTGCACACTACTCAGATCTCCTTTCTTCTCTTGTTGTGAAAAACATTCATGCCATACTTGTATCTGAAACTTTTCTGAAACCCTGCCTTCTTTCTACTTCTTACTCCATCCCAGGATTCCATTTAATACGTAATGATCGTGTAAACAAAGGTGGTGGAGGTGTAGCCATTTACCTCCGCAGTCATTTACCTTTCACAATACTTGATAAATCAGATTCTCAGTACTCAGAAGCTGCTGAACATATTTTTGTTGAAATAATGATTGGCACTATAAAAGTATTGCTGGGAGTTTTTTATAGTCCATCCTTACACATTAATTATTTTCAATCACTTGAAACATTACTAGAGAAGTATGTGTCAATAGTAGATCATATTATTTTAATGGGAGACTTCAACACTTGTATAATCAAAAATGATAAGCGTGCCAATACTCTCAAAAATATAATCGAAAGCTCTAACCTACACCTTCTTCCATCTAGCGCTACGCACTTTTTCCCACATTGTTCTCCTTCACTCCTTGATCTGATAATTGTATCGTCTCTAGATCATGTGCATTTTCATGGCCAGTTCCCTGCTGAAGAATTTTCCTACCACGACCTCATTTACCTTTCCTATAAAATAAAGCCACCTAAATTTAAGCCTACAGTTGTTGTGCGTCGTAATTTTAAGGACTTTGATGACAATAAATTTAACGATGACCTCAAATTAATCGATTGGACGAGTATCTTCACCGCGTCAACCGTTGACTTGAAAATGGAAATATTTAATTCAATTTTAACAGAACTTTTCGATGTCCATGCTCCTCTGAGGCCTGTCAAATTGAAGCACTTACCTGCACCATGGCTGTGCCAAGAAATAAAGGTCTTAATGGCGAGACGAAACAAAGCGAAAGGTAAGTACAAACGCAATCCATCCGACGTCAATTTGTCAAAATATAAACGGCTACGTAATGAATGCAACAAGATGTGTAGAGATGCACAACGGAATTATATTCATAAATCTGTAGATGTGAAGGACTCTGGAAGAATCTGGCAGTTCCTTAAGGTCATGGGCATTGGATATCAAATGAAACACACGTACTTTAACATTGATCTTAATGGTCTCAACAGGCATTTTCGCTTCAACAGCTCTCTATATCCCAAACAAGCAAAGCACTCTTAATGAACTAAAGTCACAACCTAAGCAAAATGCGCCTGCATGTGAGTTTCACGAAATTTCAGCTGATAATATTAGGGAAAACATAATGGCTATAAACTCTGAAACTATTGGGTGTGATGGTATTAGTCGTAGAATGTTGACACTATCCCTTGACACAATTCTTCCAGTTCTTTGTCATATATTTAATTTTTCTTTATCCTATTGTGCATTTCCAAAAGTATGGCGATCCTCGCACGTTGTTCCTGTCCCAAAAATATCGAGTCCTTCATTATTTTCTCATTTTCGTCCAATTTCTATCCTTCCCTTCCTTTCTAAAGTCCTCGAGCGTATTGTACATCAACAACTTTCACAATATTTAGCAGAAAATAACATACTGAGCAAGTACCAGTCGGGCTTTCGGCCAGGACATAGCACTACTACTGCTCTGATTAAAGTTTGTGATGACATTCGCTGTAGTATTGACAACAAGCAAGTCACTGTCTTAGTTTTGCTTGATTTCTCTAATGCCTTTAATACCGTAGACTTTGACATCCTGCTTGCTATTCTTGAACACTTAAACATGTCCAATAATATCATCAAGTGGTTTCACTCCTACCTACACAATCGCCAACAAAGTATTCGTTATGCAAACAACACCACAATACGCTGTAGTCTTAAAGCAGGAGTTCCACAGGGAGGAGTTCTATCTCCTATCCTCTTCTCAATTTTTATAAATGCCTTAACTGATTTACTTACTGTTCCTTTTCATCTCTATGCCGATGACCTGCAAATTTATGTAACATCTACTGTTGAAGGGATCTCCGAAACTATTAAACGAATTAACCACAATCTTCAGAGAATATTTGTATGGAGCAAATCGTATGGCTTAAAATTAAATTCGACTAAATCTCAATCAATAATCATTGGCAATAAAAAACAAATATCAAAATTAAATTTTTCACTTTTACCACCAGTTTTGTTCGATGGCACTTCTATATCTTACACTAAGTCTGTCAGAAACCTAGGTATCATCATGGATAATACCTTATCATGGACTCCACATATTTTGAACATTAGCCGGAAGATATTTGCTACAATGGGCTCTTTGAAAAGATGGAAAAATTATATGCCAATCAAAACTAAAATTACTTTAGTCACTTCTCTCCTCCTTCCCATCATCGACTATGCTGATACATGTTACCTTGACTTATCACAAGAACACCAAGATAAACTTGAGCGTCTCCAAAATATCTGCATTAGATACATTTTTAATTTGAAAAAATTTGATCATGTCTCTGCATATCGTGATAAGCTTCAATGGTTGACAGTTCGGCATCGTCGATATGTCCATATCCTATGCAACCTATACACTATCCTCTTCCATAATAACACTCCTCCCTATCTAAAGGAGTGATTCACTTTCTTGGGTACCGACACTTTAGTACATCTAAACCTTCGCTCCAAAACCGACAACAAATTAAAGGTGCCTATGTGCAATACAGTAGGTTTCAATGTATCCTTTACTGTTAAAAGTGTAATTTTGTGAAATCAGTAAATTTTTTTCAATTACCATCCCGTATTCGACATTGTAAAACGCTTCATGTCTTCAAAAAAGCTTTGAAGCATCACTATTTGGCAAAACAAAGTAATATTTAATACATATGTATATATATATGTAACAATATTTATGTATTTATATATATATATATATATATATATATATATATATATATATATATATATATATATATATATATATATATATATATATATATATATATATATATATATATATATATATATATATATATATATATATATATATATATATATATAACAATATTTATGTATTAATTATATAGGGCTGTCGTTGAGGATGCAAAATGAACCGAAACGAATTTACTTATATTTATTTAAGCTATTTAGTTACAATTAACTAATCCTAAGACGCGACAATCTGTTCGATGTCAGAACAAAAAGTGAAGATCTCTAAACTCTAAATTATATTTATATTAAATTAAACGATATAACGTAATCGGTGAATACCGGGTGGTCCCCACAGTATGATGTTTCTCGTTAGCGCTCGACGTTCAGGAGGTCTTGCGAAACAAAGCAGCGATGGTGGTATCTTCACGGAGCGTATTGCGATGAATCATACATGGTGTGATTATTTATGATGTTTCTCGGTAGCGCTCGACGTTTGGGAGGTCTTGCGAAACAAAGCAGCGTTGGTGGTAGCTTCACCGAACGTATGGTGTGATTATTTCTTAACAACTCCCTCCACAGGATCAGCAGCTATTTGGAGACTTTTGTCGAAAATAGTGCTGATAGAGACATAGGATCTCTGGGGCTGTCCTGGACATCTTGTGTTCTGGTTGTCTCGTCCTCTCTCTGGTTGATATTCTTCGAAGGCATACATTTACGACGAATGAGGACTATGCTTATAATGAGTACTGATGCACCGATGAGTATGTAGACAGGTATAGTTGTGTGATAGAGAGTGTCTAAGTTCGACGGTTCCAAAGTCACTGGTTCTTGAGAGGCAACCCTGATGTTGGTTGAGTGTAAGTGACTCAAATCTATGCTATTCAATTTCAAGATGGTCTTCGCTGTCGCTTTGTATGGGTCTTTGTTACCATATTCTGTATTCAACATTTTCAAAACTCGTCCTTTCACTTGATCATGGTGGTTAGTGATGGTAAAGATGGACGTTTGTAGAGCACACCCTTGAGGTATTTCAACTAAATAACTTCCATGAAGGTTTCTGTATTGATCTTGAGAACAGGCTAAGTGAACTTTCGTTAGGTTGGGAAAGCTCAGAACGTAGTGACGATCATCCAGTCTTTCCATGGCTTGAGATGATAAAATTACTGGAGTAACTCGACAGGATTCATGAATATATTGCTGAAGTATAAGATGTTGAATGCAGGTCGTTTGTTCTCCATAGTGTCGGTTTAAGCTGTCCTCGCAAAGATGACCGTGACTATACTTCGGACGTTCTGTCTTTATATACAGTAGATCTTTTTCGTGGATTGCTACGTATGGATAGGTAGGGATTATAGTTTAATTATTACTATTAGGGGCTAAGGACAATTTGTAAAGGATGTAGTTATTAGGATTCACGATTGGGAACTTAGTTACCAAGATATTATATCATCATCTTTATAATAATATCCTAATCTTAATAGATCTAAATATTCTCAAAAATTGATAGCTACCACTACTTCTAAATTGAATAACCCTTTCACTTTATTTAACATTACTATATAAAAACAGTTTGTTTTTCTATAAATGCATGTCCTTCATGAATATTAATCGAAATTTTAAGAAATTTGGAAGTATTTGCCGGTCTAATTTCCTCATACAATTTTTAATAGTACTGTATAGATTTTGGAAACGCTCATAACACTCCTGCGTAGTGCTAGAACCTTGCGATAAAATTGCTAAATCGTTATATAGAGCGATCTCATCTCGTTGGTCCGCAATGTTGTTCATTAAAGCAGTTCGAATGCTTTGCCAATCGGATGGAATCCCATTAGAATTTATTAAGTGAGCAGCAGAGCCTGTTACTTTGTTCAAAATCCCATTGAGAAGGGCACACATACTTAGTTCACTACTGTTTGCACTACAAAACTGGCCTACTAATTCGTCACATAATTTTAAAAATCTCGTGAGCACATTCAGGTTCCCTTCGAACTCGGGTACCAACCTTAAGGCTTTATAAATGGTATCTAATTCAGACATATCCGTTCCCTCTTCTATACTACTCAAAGTAATATCTCTTTTTCTATCTATGAAAAGTTGCCTACTACTAGTAACTATCCTAGGTTCCTTTGATTTTCTTAAATGAAAAATCTTGGCAAATTTTATTAACACAGGTTAGTGAAGGCTAGGACTGAGCAACCACTAAAAAGAATCTAGTGTACTCACATGAACATGTTTCGGTCCCTCTGCGTTATCGATGTCTAGATAAACCTCTGATGCAGCACTACTTGTAGATTCGGATGCTCTGGATGCAGCTAGACAAGCTACGACGGGGCTTCACGCGATTACGGAAATCTTCTACGCGAAATGTTCCGCGAGCATCCTACCGACTGCGCCAATTATGTAGGGCTGTCGTTGAGGATGCAAAATGAACCGAAACGAATTTACTTATATATATATTTATTTAAGCTATTTAGTTACAATTAACTAATCCTAAGACGCGACAATCTGTTCGATGTCAGAACAAAAAGTGAAGATCTCTAAAGTCTTAATTATATTTATATTAAATTAAACGATATAACGCAATCGGCGAATACCAGGTGGTCCCCACAGTATGATGTTTCTCGTTAGCGCTCGACGTTCAGGAGGTCTTGCGAAACAAAGCAGCGATGGTGGTATCTTCACGGAGCGTATTGCGATGAATCATACATGGTGTGATTATTTATGATGTTTCTCGGTAGCGCTCGACGTTTGGGAGGTCTTGCGAAACAAAGCAGCGTTGGTGGTAGCTTCACCGAACGTATGGTGTGATTATTTCTTAACATATTTATGTATGTGTATTAATACTTGTTTTTGTATGTATATATATATGTGTGTATGTGTGTATATATCTATGTATATGTGTGTATATGTATATGCATCAATATATGTTATTTGATAGGTACGTTTGTCATGTATATGCATAACACATATGTGTGTTATATAGTAATTATGCTGTATATCTATAGATTATTATTATTATTTATCTATTATTATTGTTGTTTTTTTTTTCTAATAAACTTTTATATGCACTCCTATGTTTCTTATATAAATGAGTGTTTATGCCTAGGTTACCTGTAAGAGATCACTAATAGTGATAAGGTCGCCTTTGCATGCAGTACTTCTTCCATGTATTACTGTTATTTCTTTTTTTGTTATCTTCTTTTTTTATTTCATTTGTTATTTTAAGTTAATTTGTATTTTTTTTATGATGTGTATGCAATAAAGAATTATCTATCTATCAAAAAAAAACTTTTTATACAATCCAAAGCCTTGACAATAATTTTGTTTTTATAAATAACCATATTTCTCATGTACAAATAGTAACTTTTTTTATTCAAATAAGAAAATTTAAATCACTTACTTATTTTAAAATATTTATGAATATATATTTTAATTTATACTACGAGAAATCATGAAGATAAAAAAGTTACTAAGACGTGTCTCTGCCACCCGCGATAAACTCTGTACATCCATCATACTTAATTGTCTCTTCCCAGCAGTTTAGAAGGTTTTAGAAAAATTAATGTCCTAAATATGAACAGGTGACTTTAAAACCATTTTGTCTTTCTAACAGTTAACTTTAAAATATGCGTTCTGGAGGTACGATAAATTAATATTTACCCTCTCTTTGAATTTACGAGTAGATAACTATAATATGATAATAAAGACATGAGTAGAAAATATATTTTCTTTTTTTTATATAAATTTATTAATGGTTACTCTTTAATTTACATATGGTCATAAACGTGATTTATCTGCTAATATGTTATTTTTAACATGATTATTTTTATAAGCAGTTAGTACTTTTTAGGCTTTTAAAAAAGAAGTTTCACTTTACTTCACGCATGGCAGGAAACACAGAGGAATTTTACATTGTGTGTTAAGAGGTAGAACTCAATGCCACTCTTTGCCTTGTTACCAGCGCGAAGAAATTAAAATAATTAATTTGAAAATATAAAATATATCATTTTCTCGAGTGAGGTTTGAACCCACAATCTGTAGATTTTACAGTCGCACGCTTGTGCCCCTGCGCCACAACAGCCCTCTACACTTTTAGAAGGAAATAAATCAACAACAATCAACATGATATAATGAATATCATACTGACTCGATCACCTTGTAAAAGATTGCAAATGGATACCGAAAATTGTTAAAATAATTATTATGATATTTTTATATCTTATCAGATATAAAAGCTAAATATAAAACGATCATAATGAGCGAACCTGCTAATTACATACAGTTGATTCAACAAGCCTTCGCTCGAGCTTACTACGACAAATCAACCATTTCTATTTAATATTCAGTTTATATTAGAATAATAATATATTTATTATTTAATATCTCATTTTATAATAGAGCTATCATTATTAATAGAATAGTGATTGTAAAACTAGTTTCATGTTGTACATTGCATATAGCTGAAGGTTGTCAGAAATAGGAAAAATAATTAAAAGTAAGCAAAAATCATCTAAATTTGAATGTGCGCAACGATTTACAACTAAGTTCACGTGCGTCTACGTTTTGTCGACCGTACTGTACTTGATAATGGTATTGATGCCATCAATAAGATATGTATGTGTATTTGCTTTAACGTATATGGGCTTTGAAATCCCTCCTTATAATTTAAGTACGATATTTCCAAATTGAGTAAGAGGTTATAATATTTTATAGGATTTCATAAATGTTCGTATTTGATTGGGCTTGCTTTTCTCAACATCGACTCCATTAATGTAAGTTATAAAAATAGTCACAATAATTTCTGATAGTAGAGATATTTCTGAAGTGTTTTATTAAGGTTACTTATAACTATTTTTTTTAAATTAGTGCCCTCTGGTTGCGCAGGGACAGAAGCGTGCGACTTACGTGACAGGTTGGGGGGTTCGATCCCATTTAAAAAAGGAAATATTTATTAATATTTTTTTTTGCTCTGGTTACAAATAAAGCGCGGCGTTGAGTTTCGCCACTCAACATGTAATATCTCAAAATCTTCCGAAAATGAGGAGAGACTCCGTTCTTAACACTAGTTTTTTAAGTTTCCTCTACCTACCCTGCTGTGTGTGAGAAGTGTGAAGCTTATAAAAAAGTTACTGAACTAATGGGATATTTTATAAAATTATAAAATATTCCATTTCACAAATTAAGCAATTTTCCTCAAATTTAGTAGATATTTGCAAGTGTATAAAGTTGGGTTCTCTAGTGACAAATTCCTTGAAATCCCTAAGAAAGAAATAAGTCATTTCAAGAGATGGATTGAACGTCGAGAAGTAATTGCTAAAGTTTCAACTCTGATAATGTCTGTAATACTATTTATGTATATTACTTATGTATATTACTTTCAGTCAAACAATGAGTTAACTAAATAACAGTTAGACAATTTGACATGATGATATTGTAATCCTGGGGATGTTAAATCTGTAATGGTGTAACATTTAGCTGCGAACTTCTGTATGTGATACATAAATGAAAACACTTAGTGTAAAAATGTATTAATTTTTCGTTTTTTTTTTATGTTTTAAATTAAGAATTAGATAAAATTAATTTTTTCCTAATAATTTATTATATTTTTCCTTATACATATGTTGTTGTTTCAATACGAGAAAAATATTATTGTGTTCTAGTAGATTCAAGCCGATTTCTATGACGTTTTTCATTACATTAAATCTTATATACTCTGCCTTTTTATTGGATAACCAAATGTAAAAGGTTTTTGAAGTCAAAACATACATAAAAAGTATGGCCCTTATACTCTCAGCCTCTGGTAATTGAAATTATGCATGTTAATGAGGACACTCATGCAGAATTCTAAGCAAATATATATTTAGCCTATTTAGTCTTACATCATTGAATAAATTCAAACATATTTATATTTTAAAAATAAATTGACATAGCAACGTAGTTTATGTATTTTACATAAACTGAGTTGCTATGAAAATAAACAAAAAATTTTTCTTACATTTCTGGATGGCCTACATACATAGATGACAGATCTTTACGTACTAGTAAATCGATCGACTTAACTTTATTTTTCTAGGGAAACTTAGGATCAAAATAATCAAAATTTACCTCAGTGACAATCAGACGCTATATTATTTATAAAAATATAATCGGCGAACTATGCCAATTAGAGTTGAATATATATAAAAAATGATTTTTAGGTTTCTTTCTATTTCAAGTAACTATTTATGTTTTAATAATGTCAAAATATTTTTATTTTAAGAAAAATGTAAAGCAAAAGTAAAATAATTTGATGAATTCAATCTTATCAATATAACGCAATTGTTTCATAGATTTTACTTATTTTTATTTCTTAATAAAAATATCCGTGACCTGCCCCGGTGGCGTTAAGTCTTAAAGATATAATATAATTATTTTATGAATTAACCTTTTGTTGCCAATAACTTTATATTTAAATTGCTTCTTTCAAAATTCTATGAAAACTGGATCTGATCTTACAAAGATATAATTTGGTAAAAATCTACACAAAATATCTCTAAATTCGGTTTGTTAGTTTCCAATAAAATATATTTATATATGTGATATAGAAACTTCATTTTTTTTAATCTATGTAGGATAGTTATATGATCTATTGATACTATTGCTGATTCCCTCGAGGGTGATTAACTAGACAATGCGCATTAATTATTGTGTCTCGTAATCACCGTATGATAAAATATATAACGCTTAATGATTACGCGTGGAACAAAACTGTAATATTATTATTTAATATTATTGTACGATATAAATTAAATTATTATTACCAACAAATAAAATATAAATGTAATGTAGATAAAATAAAAAAATCCTCATGCTGAAATAGAACCTGTATAATTCATTGTCTATGTCAGTCGATACAGTCAAATTTCATATAACATTTTGAGAAGGTCGTCAATTCATTTAATCAAATCTAAGCCCAGCTTTAGCCGAAATCAACGCTCGTCAATCAAGCAGATGGACACACCGCTATCAGCATAAATTACTTAGTTGAGGTGCAAAACGACTGTTACAGTTGAGACGGCTAATGACGGTGGAATGATCAAACGATAATTTGCAATTCAACACGTTAAAATTATGGATTTGTGCTTTGTAATGCTTCGTCGTTATTTAATAGTAAATTTAGTATTTAGAATAATACCAAGTACGACACATTAAAAAAGGGTTTAAATAAATTGTTTCCTACAATTTCTATTTCAAAAGTTATATTTTAACAATATTTTTGTTAGATATAACTTTTCATTGGAGTATTCAGTTGATTTCATGTTCGTTGAATATTTATTCTTAATCAATAAATATAATTGTTTAAGTATAAATATTCTACTTTGTTGTTCATTGTCTCGAAATAATTGTGTAATGTATAATTATTATAGAGACTATCTGTGAATACGGATAATGTTTCATAAATGACCTGGAAAAACATATTAAGGATATTTGTGTTAAATTACTATAATTTTACTAATCTTAAATCTCATCTTGTCTGTATATACATATACCTAATTAAACATTTTTACAGTGGAAACAATTTTCAAAAAATAGCCTGTTTGTTAGTCTTTCCGATTGGTCTAGGTAATATTCGAAACAGCTGAATCGATTTTTATGTGACTTAAACAGAAAGATGGAGAGGGGCTGTGGAGCGACATAAGACCTTTCTCCCAAATTGTATAACAATTTTTTAATTTATCGTTAAGAATTAAAATAATCGTTAAGAATTCGAATGATACATCGAGGTCTATATTCGTCGTTTTCATTTAGCGCATACTAGTTTTATTCTACTTGGTTTCTATTTATGCGAAATTCTATCATAAATAGGAAAGCTTAAGGAGCGTACTTAAGTTTTATAGGTCAGTTCAATGTACCTTATGCTTGCAAAGAGAGTGCATAAGCTATTAAAATTGGATTACCATATATCATGTTGTTAATGTTGGTTAGTTTACTTCAAGTAAAAGAGTGTTTTTTGTTTGTACCACTGTTGTAGGGATTTTTAAGAGAGAATTTCGTATAGAATTTCGTACATTATTACAATATGTTTTAGTAATTACATTATATATAAGAAAAAAATAAGGAGATATAGGTATATATATTTTTTTATTATAACTTAATATTGATAAATTTGATTAATGAAAATATTATAAGCGCGGAAATGGGTTTGTTTCCTTGTTTGTGTCTCTCTTCTTCACGTCACAACGGCAGGCTTGCATGTAATTATTTGTTGCGTGGTGAAGTTAGTGGGGAGCCAAAAGAGGAATATGGGCTACATAAAATTTCTAATATTACAATAATTACATTATTAATATATTGGTTACTATCCGGTGAGTCAGTGAACAAGTATTTAGAGTACTCATTAAGTCTTATCGGTAAGACTCACTTAGCTTCACGCTGTAGCCCGCAGATATATGGCAGGGCAAACAATCCGTTTCATTCCCCATTAACCGCCAAATTTGTAGCATTGCATGTTGAGTGGCGGAACTCAACTCCCCGTTATGCCTTATTACGGAAGCGAAGAAACGAAAACATTAAATATTTAAAATATTAAATATTAAATTTCCTCTAGTGGGGATTGAACCTATAACTTGTCGGAATTAAAGTCACATGATTGTGCACCTGCGCCACGACAGCTTCTTCTTGGTTCAATAAGTATATTTTGATGAAGTTACTGTTGATAAATTGTCCTCGCAACTGGCTTGTGTCGTATATAATGTACAAGTTGTACAGGTGTTGAGAGTATTCAAAGGCGGGCGAAGTCTCAGGTTACAGCTAGTAATATTTATATAATCTCCAATCAATATTAAAATAAATCACGTAGCTGCCGCACACCGCGGTCAAATAGCTTTTAAGTGTATGCAAACAAAATCAGCACTCCTGTTTCCAATAAAATTTTAAGCTACAATTAAATAGGTTAGCGACCGACAATCGGATTAAAATATTTATTGTCACGAAAAGCAATTTACAGAGTTGACCGCAACAATGCGTCGGTAACAGCTCACTGTGCAATATCTGAGGTGAAGCCCCTGTAAAATTATTGCAGTACATTTTTTATACAAATATGAAACGTCATACATTTTAAGCCAGGCATTGAACGAATGATAAAATATTTATGTTATATTGGGAAAATTTAACGACTTCAAATAACTACGATATTGTAATGTAGATATACATTACGATTAAAAAGGGACATGTTGTTATACGCATATTCGGATGACAAAGTAATTGTAAGATGTTTATTTTTTTTACCTATGCCGAAAAAAAAACGGAAGACGTTGTAAACTAACTATACTAACATAGAGTAAAATAATATTTTCTCTCTGGGTTAAGTTGGTAATAGAGTAGTTGTATGACCAGTAAACATTTTCTAGAATAGCTTTTAGTTTATTTTTTTTATATTTAATATTGTCTTTTAATATCATGTTATTAGAGGCCAGTCGTGGCGCAGAGGCACAAAAGTGCGTATTAACGTTATGGGTTCTGTCCCCACTCGAGGATAATGAAAATTTTTATATTTTCATTTTCTCGTTCTTATAACGAGGCTAAGCTCGTCGTTGATGTATGCCACTCAACGCACAATGTATATACAATTCGAAGGTATGTGGAGAACGGAAATATTTAAATGAAAAAGTTACGTTAGTTAATCAGTACTGTTCTTAGTAATGATTTTTTAAGTTTTGGCTAAAAATAAGAAATAATCTATCAGATACATTCACGTGCTTGTGATGCAAAAGTATAAATCTTTACTGAAATATATTTTTTGATTCAAGTTAGGCATATATTCCGAAAACAGAACAATAAACAAAACAAAATATATTCAATTACTTTGGACGCAAAGTTTAGCGGAAATATTGAAAACTAAAACCCTTTGGTTTGAAAACATTTTCAATAGAGTGCTATAAAAACAGTCGCCTGAAGCGCATACAATACACGTCTCGTTATGAATGTTGAAAATTCTACACTAATCGCCAACATGGCGGCAATAGTCATACCTGCGGTAATGCTTTTGTGAATCTATTTCAAGAGTATTCTCAAATATAACTTACATAAAGTAATAAAAAAATGTAAAATAAATTTAGATAGTATGAGAGATACCTTAATGTTTTAAAATTATTATATTGAAAAACAATTCTTTAACACACATCCATCCAGTCATCTCGGTGCAGGTAAAATGCTGCTGACACACACATAATAATCGGACGCATATCTAACACGGTCTCACTGCTTAAGATATGTTAATATATATAAATTAAAAAAAAATGTTTATACAGAGGGACTATAATTATGGTAATTAAAATAATAAAGCTATGTCGTGGCGCATTGGCACAAGCGTAAGTACGCGACTGTAAACACGACAGTTTATAGATTCAATTCCGATATTGCTTCGCTTTGGTAACAAGGCAAAGCGCGGCGTTGAGTTCCGCACTCACTGTCTTTACAATAGGTTCCCAAGTTTCCTCTGTATATGTATATGTTCAGGATATAGAATGAAGCTTAAAAAATGAAATAAAATGAGTAATATTAACGAATATATTAGCAAATGCGGCGAAATATTAATGAAAGTTCTGGTAAATGCTTTTAATCATGATTTACTTTATATACTATGTGTACTTTAATAATATGATAATTTTGTTCAAAGTAATTTTAAGCTTAGCTTTGGTATCCAACAAGAGCAAAAGCTTAAATCTGTTAAGCTTTAAATACTATAAGGCAGTAACCGGTTGCGTCTTAACGTGGGCCATTAAATATGCGCTTAAGCGAAGTCTGGCAAGTAATATGTGTTACAAATATGGAACCTCTCATTTGTACTCAAAGTAAAACACATTTAGCAAATTATTGTAGAACGCGCAAAGTGTTAAGTTTCTGACTCGTACATCACTAGTTTTGGGGCAGTTTTGTTATAACATTGCATCTCCATTTTTAGACAATAAATTTTAAACAATACGGCAAAAAAAAATTAAAATAAAAATAATTTCTTTGCATCTAGTGTCAAGACTCTCTTGGTGTTCAGTGTCCTAATTTGGAATATCTAGGAATTGGATAAGAATTATAACAATGTCGACGAAAAAATATTTTTACATATGTTGTCATAATTATATATGTCATAGTTAAGCCATTCTGCACGTTATTTATTCACTTTTCAGAATGAAACTCAATGACTTACTGTGTTTTGCTTCTAGAGTAAAAAGATGAAAGTAAATCATATCTCCGAAGTGAAAATTATAAGAAGAAATATAAAAAAGTGGTACAACAAAATTAATACTAGGTTAATTTTAAAGCAAGTTGCATGACGAATCAGATGATAAGAAAGTTGCAAAGACTGTCTTTTTGCCACCCGCGATAAACTCAGAGTATCCATCATACTTAATTATCTCGCCCGCACAATTCAAGAATTAACAGCCTACTGAATTTCAAAATTTAATATTTAAAATTTAATTAGTAGTTAAAGCGTAATTAATATTTACGTAATGTTTTTTTATGTATAGCTAATATAACCTTAACAAAAAGAAAATAATAAACTTATTTTCTTTTTGTTAAGGTTATATTATTAAGGGTAATTCGGGCCATTTACAGCACGAGAGCTCGAAAATCTCTGAGAGAAATTCAATTTTTAATACTTAAAAAATATTATATATTTATATTATTTATAAAATGTTAATCCACACTTAGAAAGGTCAAATACTTATTTAGGAAACGTATAAAAAATTATAAAAATATCCCTCTACGTCCAAATATTTATACTCAGCCTCACGCGCATAGCAGAGTAGATAGGGTTATATATTTTCTAAATAATTAATCAAAGTACATTTTATTTTCCTTTTTTCCTAATTTCTTAACGAACAGTGTGGCGAAAGTTACGTTACGGCATATAAAATATTTAGAATTTAGAATAGACGTATAGTATATAAATATAAAAACTGAGTCTTTCGCACATTGATGTAGTTGAAATGTACAATGCAATATATGACCTCGATGACTAAAGCTTTATATGAAAAGAAAGTACTGCAGTTGTTTTATATGTTAAGCAAGAGATCATAACATTTATATTTGTTTTGAGTTTATACTCTCGTTAACACTTTATAAAATAACTTCAATTTATTGTGTATTAATTTTAATTTAAATATAATTTTCTTTTTCATAACTGTTATAAGCTTTTATACATGATAAGAATTTATTATTATTTACAGGTAGATATCTGAATAGGAACTTTCTATCGTGGCGTAGTGGTATAGCGACTGACTATAAACTTGTGGGTTCTATTTCCATTTTGGGAAATAATTAATTTTATTTTGTTCACTCTAGTAAGAAGATAAAGCACGATGTTAAATTACGCTGCTTAAGACACGTTTTCTCGAATTAAATCGAGAAAAGATTAAATTTTCACTGAACTTTCTGTTATTTGTCAATATAGTAACCCATAAAAATAAACTTCCATTATAAATTGAAAATAAATTGTGTGTGAAGTGACTTGATAAAATTAACATTATTAACGTTGTGTTGGTTTGACTAATGAGAAGTTATAATCCTATTATTTCAACCAATTATAAATGTACTTTATTTAATATGTACCTACAAATAAAATGTTAAACTAATTTATTTTAAATGGCTTAGAATGCCTTTAATTAAAAAAATACCTTTTCATATAAAATGGTTTACTCAGAAAATTCTATTGAGCTGTTATCGGGCAAACACAGTGGTAGCTTAGGACTTAACGAATTATCTCGCCTGTCAGCACCGCCCGGCCAATTGTGAATAACCGAATAGAGAATTTATAATCACCGTAGCCAGCGATGACCAATTTTGGTAGAAAACAAAGCATATCAACCCGTTGTCTGAAATTGACTACGGCAATTTAATTTACATTTCTATAAACCAGCTATATCACAATTCTTGACTAAAACGATCGAGGCAAAAGGGATTTTCTTTATTTACTATACCAAAAAAAGTGAAATTAAACAAAAAGTAGGTATTATATTAAAAAAACTTTATAAATATTTTATTTTCAAGATTAGATAATATAAATCTATTTAAGAACATATCATTTCTTATCTATCAACCTATATTAAATTCGTGAAAATTTTGTGAAAGTTTAATAAATTTTCATTCCGCGAATTATAAGTCGGCAATAAAAGTGAAAAAGTGCAGACACCAGTCACTTTTATATTTTCTCGTGGTAAAATACTTTTGTGAACAGAAGGAAACGTCGCCATTACATGTGACACATGACAGTGGAGCTGGGATGATGGGACCCGTCGGAATACGGCACTCATCCAAAATATGCCTTTCTTATCTGTAATCGAAATTTTATGACTATTTTAGTGGTAATAAAATGAACATAATTGTTGCTTGTATTATAGCTGTAATATTCAAAACTAGATAAAAGTCTAGTTACTTTTTAGTGTTTGCTTGTTGAAATTTAAAATAATAACACAATTATACAAAAAAATATGCCATGGTAAAGTTGAATCCTTCGACTTTACACAAAAAAAAATTGTTATTACACTCGAATTTACTCGCCAAGAATTCCGTACCAATATTACAATTATCATTCAACGGATATTACAACTAAGTAATGTGACCTAACCTACAAGATATACTTTTATGAAATACCCATAAACTTTCACTTTATAAATTTCTTTCTTTATTTATATTGGATGTTTTCACTGCATGTCAAATTTTACAACTGTAGAAAATAGGACTTTATAGGTTTTGATTACGCGGCGTGTTTATACAAAATACAGTAAAACCTATGCATAAATGCTCGTATCTTTGTGATGGTGTTGACTTATTAGCTTGTTTTTTTTATTATATTTCAACGGACTGTAACTTATTTGATATGAATTAAAAAAAGTTTTAAAGGTTCCATATTTTACCCCCCGATGCAAAAAGAGGAATGTAATGAGTTTTAACTGTCTGTCTACGTATGTATCTATCCTGGCAACGTATAGAGTGCCGTACGGATTTGAGTGTAGATTCTTATCGAAAGCCCCGCTCATCGAGGTGGTTCTTAGCCATGTAAAATTGGATAAGCAATTTAACAACAACTAGCATAATGAGGTAGTGATTTTTGGTTGTTTTAAAATTATGTTGTATGTTATTCTTGTATAAGTACTGAACTCAATAAATTAAGCAAATTATTTTGTTTTTAATTTAGATCAGTATCGTTAGATCATCTGTCCAGAAAAGTCCCTCCTTAATATCTTTTAAATCCCAATTGAAAAAGCATTTATTTGCAAGTGTAAATAACTAAATTTTTACCTTAACCCTTATTATTTTCTTTTTTATAATTTTTTTTCTTGTATATTTATCATCAATCTATGATATATGTGTGTATGTGTATATATATGTATGTATATATATGTATTTGTGTGTGTATGTGATCCATATTAGATACTGTATTTTATTGCTATTTTTTTATTATTGTTTTAATTATTCTTTTTGGTTTTTTACTCCGCGACTTCTTCTCCCACTTCCATTGGTTGGCTGGAAGAAATTTCTTATAGAAATAAGTCCGCCATTGTAAACATGCTTTACAATTGTTATTTTTCTATAATGTTGTAATTTATGCAGTAAAAAATATATATAAAAATGAAAGTAATAAGTTTCTTAATAGACCGTTTCTAAAGGAAGAAATGAATCTTAAAATTACTTAAATTGTTACATTTCGTCTACTTTTTCTCAGTTCTCGTGACAAATTAGGAAAAATCCTTTGCAAAGAAACAAGACGTTATTAAGAGGAGGGATCATTTCAGTAGACAAGTTCAACGATCCATCACCCGTAATTGCTGGATTTCTTGGAGTGACCGTCTCACTGTTATTTGATTATCATTTATTCATTTGTTTTGTGTTTATATATAAAAATATATAATATAATAAAATCAAACTGTAATAAGCCAATAATATCATTTAGATATACATTTCAATTTAATATAATATATTCTTATATTAAATTGAAATGTATATCTAAATAATATTATTGGCCTATTACATTTTAAATTTATACTTCTAGCTGTCCTGGTCTAGGTGTGTCTTTAAACGCAACAGGTTATGTTTTGGATCCCCACTCGAAGAAATGAAATTTATCCTAATTTTATTTCTTCGCTATGAATTGAGGCATAGCGGGGTGTTGAGTACCGCCGCCCAACACGTAATGCCTCAGACAGATCGGCGGAAAGTTAGGACCGGATAGGAGACTAGACTAGATTTCTAAATTTCTTCTGCCCATCCCGCCGTGACCAGAATACAGCGTGAAGCTGACAAATGATAGTTTATACTCACCTTACAGTCCGAAGTCCATAGTTGTAAGATTGTAAATGCGATGATTACAGTCGTCGGAAGAGAAGTTTCGATTCCCGTCTCATTTAACTTAGAGGAAAAATTTATTCAATATATTCATTTCCTCACTCTAGTAAATAAGGCAAAGTGGCATGGACCTCCCTAACTTTATGTCATAGATTTCACTTCGTGCCAATTTTTTTGGTGTAAGCCCACGAGAAGAACAATATAAGTTATAAATGGATCTAATATTTATTCACCTTGCACATAATATTATTTAGATATACATAAACTTATTATGAAAATCTTAAGTTTCATATTAATTAGTCGTAATACTAGAGGCGGCAAATTTATTTCTTAGATAGGTACATATACGTCCATGATCTCGAAGGAAACGTTGCAATTACTTGTGATGGATTGAGGAGTTAGAGGGGACGATTGAATCATGGGACCCATCGGAATACAAAGTAAGCAATCGAACATTTTCTTATTTGCCAACGAAACTTTATAATATCTTCAAGGGAGTATAAAATATGAAAGGATCATGAAAACAAATGTCAAATATATTGTATGCAAACTTAGAGCAGATATCAGTTTTGTCTCTGATAAAGTAATAATAATGTTTGAAGTAAAAATGATTATTGCAAATAATGCAATATTGTATTGAAGATGTTATTTCTAATGGCTAGAATATTCTTATGCAGATAAAATCATGATAAGAGTTAATTACAACAGAAGAACAAGCGAATGAATTAACTTTTAATAGCTTCATGTACATGACAGAGTAGCCAGAGGATACTTGGGGGCCTAGTGATAAGACACTCCGTCTTTTCCCCTTATTTGGCCAAAATTGAGGTGTTGGTGGTGGTTACGTGTTGATTGGCGGAACTCGGCGGAATTTCCTTAAGTGGGAATGGAATCCACAACCTTATTATTGTGTTCTTAAGCATAATATAAAACTCATACTTCAAAAGTATTAAGGATTCTTATAGGTATATTTTTTTTAAAGTTCACTATGCTCTAAATATTTTGACAAATATCTTTATCATCATAACTAGAATAATATTATCATTACAACCTGAAATTATCTTATCATGTGATATATGTATATATGTAAGAAATCCTATCTCGCCGTGTAAACTACATCGCCCTGCATAATGCGATTGTAGCCATTGTTATTCTAATATTGCCTTGCATACCCACTGACCCGCATATCCTTGGCTCCTTTATGTCATATTTTACTTCATACTCAACTATTACGTACCATTTAAAAAACACATTTAAAAGATTTTACTTTAGTCTTATAGCATATACACTAATTTAACTTAGGCCTGTCATAGTGCTAGGGGCCAAGCGTGTGTTTGTAAATTTGGTACGATAAATTCTGCTATTCAACATATACTGCTTCAAAAAGCATGCTTTTGCGGAAAGTGAGAAACAGAAGAGAGTGCCTTAATGTTATGTTCCCAAGGTTCCTTTGTCTACCCTCAAACAAAAACGAATACTTATTTATTTTTGTACAATATAAGGAAGTTAAATTGACTTTACAGTAATATTTTTTTTTATTGATCTAATAACGACAAAACTCGGCATTGGGTGTGTTACTCCACACTAAAATGAAATGGTTCATGAGGACTTCGTCTACCGTTAAGCGGCCGATTTTGTTACCCTCACGGAATCCATTCACTAAAATCGAAACTATTGTTCGCACATTCCTCAATCAACAGTGCTTCTCGGAAGCGGTGTGTTAGCTTCTCTCACAGATCTTTGATGGCCCCGATTATGGTGGTAGCCACTATTTCTCCTTCCACATTGAACTGCTTGACTATGTAGGTGATCTTTCCGCAGCCTGGAACCCCACTTATTCATTCTATTTTTGATAATTCGGAGTTGCCGAGAACCCCACTGGTTCCCAGACTGCCCGAGATGGTCTGTCCCATGTCTAGTATCCGGTTGTCCAGCATTACTCTTGTGCACTTGGCCACTACCACTATAAGGTCGCTCTAGGGTATTTTAAACTTTAGTTCTTTTCGTTCTTCAGTTTCAATCATTCCAACGAAGCCTTTGGTGTTATTATATTTCAACGAAGCCTTTGGTGTTATTATATTTTCATAGAAACGCATAAATTTTTATTTTATGATTTATATTTCAGGCGAATTACCTTTAAATAGCCTATACGATACAAAAGACGCAATTGCTACGGCAGTCATGAGAGTTTTCATAAAGTACGAAACGAGTACATTACAAGATCTATCTATAGTAGATAAGATGGTGTAAAATTATTTGCAATAGTACGCACTTGTGATAAGATGGAGTGTAAGAACTGCCCAGGAAAAAGGATAAAAAGGTTAGAAGATAAAAAAAGGTTAAAGGAAGACCACAGGCCTGTGGTCTTTCTCTAACCCTTTTTTATCGTTGGACATAGACAACTGTCGCCAAAGTTCTAGCGAGGTAATATTTTATAGTATAGAGCAGAACAGCAAAATCATAATAATTGTTAATTCCTTTATTTGATATCATTTCATCAATTTACAGCAAAAAATAGTTACGAGTACATTCTTGAGCTCAAACTTGCGTTGTACTTGTGACCCAATAGAAAGTTTTCAATGGATTCGCTCACTCGAATTCAATGTGGCTAATTAAATACAATCTAATGGAATACCAAATCCATATAATCGTATGTTGAACAACTCATTAACTAAAAACATAGATGATGTCAAAGTGTTTTCATAGCTAGTTAATTCAATCAGATATTCTTTATAATGATAACTATAATAATTAACGATTATGACATACTAAAGCATACGTAAGTTGTTGTTTAACGTAAATGCTAAATAGTTACGCATTTTAAAAAAAAATATTAAAGTACAGGTTAAATAAAGTAAATGACGAATCAAGACGTATTCATATATTGAACGGTACAGATAGAAACGTAAATACCAATAACCTTTGCGTTCTTGTAATAGCTGAAAAGAGTTCGCGTTTATTGAGCCGTTAGGATATAATTTCATCTTGTGTTTATGACGCCGTAAACTTTGCAGCGCTTATACAGCCGCTGTCAATTACCGCCCTTCATCTCTTTGGCTTGCTCATTTCAAATTTTACCTTCGATTTGAGATTACATTTTGAAATATCCCCATTCATTTTTTCCTATAATGTTCCTTGTTTAATATTCCTTCGAAAAATATGATTAAATTTTATATGAACACAGGACTGTGACAAATGAAAAGTCCTCATTCCATTAATCGTTTTTATACTTACATAAAAAAGAAGTGGACCTGTCAATCTTCGGGACAATCTTCGATGAAATATGGCGAAGTCATTAGTATCTTCCTTATTCAGAAAAGATAAGCGTAACTTTAAAAATATTTTTGAAATAAGTAAATAAAATTGGATAAAATGAAAATGATGATTAAATACGCTGAAAATTAGATAAAATGTTAAACTTCTTTATTTGGAAAGTTAAATTGTTATATGTATGTATTCAACGAGCTGTTTTGTTAACTTGTCACGTACACTGCTTGACGCAACATGTTAGTAATTTTTTACCAGGATTGTAACATACTTTATATTCTAGTGTCGAAGGTTGGTAAGGTACAGAAATAAATTATAAATCGTATCTGAACAACAGCGTTCAACAGTTTGGAAACAATTTTGGGTTTCAGAATACAAAATAATATATGTAAACCTTAAATAATATAAAATAATTAAATATATTTTAGGACAGTTAGGACCCATCTGTGACGCTTGAAATCTTTTTTAGGTTCCTGAATGTCGTTGATATTTATAGTATGTCTTAAATATGCTAAGACAAAGTAAGCAATTACGAGTAGTTCTGCCATTCAAGATACAATCTTTGTAAGGAATAACATAGATAATTTTGTACGTATCTACAACATAGATTACAGACCATCAACATACAAATACACAAAAATACAAAATACATGATTGCACACAAAAAAACATTTTAAATATACAAACTAAACAAAAACATATTTTAGAATACGTAAATTACATTATTATCTATGCCTTGTTTGCGAGAGATGTGATAAAAGAAACAAAAGTAACATAAAAATTTACTTCAATACAATTGTATTTATTTGACTATAAAATATAATTTATACATATCCTTTATCACGTCATTAAGCATGACGAGAGTATAAAGCAATAAATAACACTAGTGGCATCGTAATATTATGTTAGTGTTGGCGTCTGTCTTTACTAAATTATGTTTATCCGACAGGTGGCAGCTGTAGTCCGGAGGTACTTAATCCACATAGTGACGGTGTGTGAACTAACAATAAGATCATTTCGTAGCAAATATGAATAATGACCGTGGCTTATATTATTAATGCTAATTGTAATCATGAATTATATATCAGTATACAATGATTAGCTTAATGGGTTATTAATTTGATAATTTTAATTCCCGCTTTCTCTATACAGTATGTACGTTTATCGTATAGAGAAAGCGGAAATTTGAGACCATAATGTTAATATCTTAGAAACAGCTTCTTAGCTAAACAATGTAACGCTACATTGTGTAGCTGATAAGCTGTTTATGTGTAGCTAACAAAAAATATATTTAACGCAACTTAATACCAAAAATTATTACTTTGTTGAGACAGTTTTTCGTGTATTGTATATATGCAGACCGGTTTTACCATGAAATTAAATTTAACTTACTTCAATGCTTAAACTTAAGCCAATTCTTAGAGTCATTTAAGGTTATAAAATTAACAGTTTAAAGTTTAGTTTAGTTGTAAATGTACTCAATGAAGTAAGTAATTGCTTAAATTTTCGTAAGTTTAAATATTTTGTATTATGTCTTATTGCATTAAAACATTAGAAAATGATTATACCCACGTATATACGTATAATTCTCATTTACAAATTAATTCTTAACCAAAGAAAGTAGTTAGTATAAAGAAGGTATTTCGATGTTTGCTATTTATCCAAATCTTAAAAAATGTGTATTAAATAGTGAGGCAAAACACCGCGTAGAGCCATTTTTTTTTACTTAAATAATATTTTTAAATATAGCTTTAATATAATTAACGTTGTAGGTATAGGATATCACGCATATTATTGTAAGCTTCCAGCATCAGTAGTATATACATATGTTTAGAGTAACAAAATTTTATTAAGTCTTCTCCATATCATGCGAAGCAATCATTAGTAATTTACAGGGTATTTTCTTTCTTGAGTGATGAAGAAAAAAGAAATATTCACATTGTATAATGGAAAAATAACATGATCAGATGGGATTATGATTGAACTAAATTGTAAATTTTACGCTGTTAACTAGTTGTTGAGAATGGAGAGAGCAATTATTGTCTATTAAGATGAATCAAGTGCGTGTCCGAAGAATTCAGTGTCCCCCCCCAAAAATCCAGTAACTTATAGAAGTTTACAGTGCTTATGTACTGTATGAATAAACTACAAATTTGAGTTTGTAATATTTTTTTTCTCTATGAATTACCTACTAACTTGCACTTCACGGATTTTTTAGTTTATTTGTACAGTAAGTTCACACTTAAACGTTTTTTTTTTTAATTTCGCGATAATTACACTTTTTCCATGAGAATTTTCTAATTTAAAACAATCGATCGCCTTTCTATATTTTTTTCAGCTCCACGCTGTAACTCGCGCATGACAGGGCAGGAAGAGGGAACTTAGGTATCTAATGTTAAGACACCCGTTCCGTTCCCCACTTTCCGCCGAACTTAAGGCATAATAAAGTTGTTACCAGAGCGAATCCACAACCTGCTAGTGCTGCATGTTCGTGACCTACGCCACGACAGACTTCAATTCTACTTTATTCATATCAATACAAATTTCCGTAGTTAATTTGGTCATATTTTTATTTATAGAAAATATATAATTGTCAGTTAATTAGATATATGTACTTTATACTGTGACGGCTGTGGATCATAGCGATCATGTAATAGTGAAAAGCCAAGGAAAGTTTCGTTTATGGAGTCGTTAGGATTAATTTCATCTCGTGCTTATAGCCCTATAAAAAGTTTGCAGCGCTTATACAGCCGCTGTCAATTACCAAAGTCTCCGCTCTAGCGCGCTAAAAATGAAAATAACTCGCAAGTAACTTATGATGATGCAATTCACTAGATAACGATGTTGAGAAGAGTGTGTGTTACTTCGTTATTCCTTCGTTGTTCCTTAGACACTCGATCTATAGTTTAATTATTTGAGATTAAATTAGTTCTAGGCTTTATGTTTGATATTTTTTTTATTACACTAGATTACAATTCAAACTTTATTCACACAGAGAAAGTAATATAAGACTATTAAGATTTACATACATATGTATATTATACACATTTTGTGTGGATACATGATTTGTCTGATTGTGCCACGGTTAATATTCAAATTTTAAAATTGTGAAAAAAAGGCCATTAATAAACACATAATAAGGACACAAACTTAGTTAATAAAATATTTAAATTGATATTTCACAAGGTAGGTGTTTTGTATACAACGTGGCAACTTTGATTGCTTGTCAAGTACACACGTGGTTTTGGTGAAACTCGTTAAATTTTGCATGGTTATTAATTATTAAAAGCATGTTTGTTGAATTTTGTAAATTAATTTTAAGACACAATTATACACGAAGAAAATTTAATTTGGTCATTTCATAATAAAGCAACCAGAGTTTGTTTATAAAAAGAGGTATAAAGTGGACGTAGAAATACGTACGTACGTAGTGGGACTAACGTGTAAACATTAAAACTAATATACAAGATGAAGTAGTTTATTTTTTAATTTGCTCTTGAGTAAATGTTGAAACTCCATTTTATTGCAGAAAATAGAAAAACTTTAAAATATTGTGTAGTTAGCAATGTATTGGTATTGGTTTTTTATTGACTTACTCTCACTACAAACTGGTTACTTCAGAATTAATATTTGTTGAATGATTTTTTTTCCACCTTCACTCGTGCATATTGTGGGAGAGGCAAGAAATGTTAAAATTATTATTTTAACGCTTTTCGTTTTCCGTTACGCAGAAATATTTTTTTATTTGAGTTGCGAAATCCAATGCAAAATATTGCTTGACCAGACCGAGATAACTTATACTTACAGACATCAATATAGAAAGCGCGATTGACGATTTATGTAGAAGTGGGTGTAACCGACTTTTATGATTTTTGTGATCGTACACTGCCACTGTTGCATTATTATTAATGTTAACTTTAACGGAGAGAGCAACTGAATGGTTCCAGCCATTGGAGAAGTACGATAGTGCTGTACACATGTAAAATAAATATTATAAGCTAAATAAAATAAGTCAGGTCTCACGGATATTACATTGTACACGTCGGGTTAAGTAGCCATAAAATGAAATATGCCGTTCATGTTATTTAACTAACTTGCAGTTGCATAGTAAACTATGATAAAACTATATATTATAATTGACTATGCAACAAAAAACTATAAGTACATAAAGATATTATGGTATCTGATTTGAACTTATTTAGTGTAATCTTTAAGTATTTGGCTGCTTAAAGTGATGAAAGATGTGATAAATGGACAGACCTAAACGATGATTTGACGTAGCTAGTTGGATATATACCGAAATATATTGTATGTATATATAAATATTTACAGTAGCGTTTGGCGTTCCGTTCTATCTGCCTACTACACTAGGGATATAGTGTGAAGATAAATAACTAAGTTAGTATATCTTAATATATGAAGATATATTTAAAGAACACTTAAGCAAGTGACATTATTAATTATTGGTGAATATGGCTATGGGTTGAAATATATCTGATTTGATAGATTTAACAGAACGCCATTAAAACGATGAAACTAATAAAAATAATGATTCAATCATATCGATTTTGTCAGTATATTTCAATTACTACACTTAAATTTAAAAAGCGTATAAAAATTTCGAACGAAGCAGGATTTGAACCCGCGCCTCTGGAATACCGTTCCAGCGCTCTGACCAACTAAGCCATTCGTTCAGAGCGCTGGAACGGTATTCCAGGGGCGCGGGTTCAAATCCTGCTTCGTTCGAAATTTTTATACGCTTTTTAAATTTAAGTGTAGTATTTTCTGTCCTAAGTGTGGATTTACACTTTAAAACATAGTAAAAATATTTCAATTAATTTATGAATCTATTTATGTGCTTTTCAGGAGAGAAGACATTTCATAATATTACTTAATCAAAATTATACAATACATACGTATTAATACAACAAAAATATTGGTAATCATAAACTTATGAAAACACACATTTCATATTTAAATAATTTTATCACCATCCTGCCTATTTATTGCCTATTATGGGTAATAACTGAAGTTTCACTGCAGAGCAAATATGGAAATTTATTACAACTTACATGCAGTTTCCAATGAAATTCGTACATAATAATTTATTGAAATCAGGTCAACATCATCTATATTTAGTATCGGATAAATATTGCAACTGTTAAATAAAAAAAATATGAAAAAATGATAACGAAAATCAAGCAAAATATTGATAAATTCTTCTCATTTATTTTATTTCTCAGTCGTAGTGATTTTATAAAAAATGTTTTTATTATGGGTACGAGCCCCGCCATTAGACATACAATTTCTTAACTTTAGCAATAGGTGAGCTAAGCCGCTCTATAAGAGTTAAAGCGTCTACGAATCTGATAATTCTAAAATTAAATCTATATATATCTAAATAATTAATTTAAGCACAAGAAATATAATTCAATGAAAAAGTAATTATTAATACAAATGTATTATTATATATATAAGTATTTATTTTTCATATAACTTAATCTTATTGAAATATAATATAATATTTGTAAGCTTCAACAGTTGGAAACAGTTCATTTATTGTTGTCTCATTAATTTTAATTTGCGGATAAATCTGTTTCGGTCCGTCAAAATAATAATTAAGGCTAAAAGCTTTTCAATTGCATTGATCTTATTCAGTTGCTTACAGTAAAGTGGATAAAATTATGTGATGTTAAATTTATTTTATATTGGAAAAAATCTCAATCTCAAATTAAATAGATCCAATAGAAATATAATTATATAAAAAAATAACTTTTATGTTTACTATTTTTAAAGTATTATTCTAGGAAAGAAAAGTCCAACTTCGACGGTTTCCAAGAGGCGCGAGTTCAAATCCTGCTTCGTTCAATTTTTTATACGTTTTTAAATTTAATAAAAAAAACTCTTTCTAAAACAGTAACAAAGTATCACGGCCATATTTTAGTAAAATAAGGGAGTCCTATTATTTTCCCATAAATGTTAATAAAATTAATTATATGTACTATTAATTAATTATATGTAAGGCTACTACTTTTCCTCTGATACAGGCACCTTACGGGCGCACAAACATGGACGCATTAATTAGTTCCCATTGGTGTTGTGGACCGCCAGCATAGTATGTCCGGAGTAGTTGATAACGGAGCTACAAATAACAACGTAGAATGTAAAAGGAGGAATAGATCACAAGAATTATTTGATGTGAAATATCAAATATGATATTGAATTAAATTTAAATAAAATTTTAGTAAGTAGTCTTTTCGTATACATAAACAAATTTAACTTGTGCTATATTTCCAAGATGCATTTTTATTGTTTGCTTGCTAACAAAAATTGTTAGCAAATTTACCTACTGGCATAATATCTGACGACGTTGTTAACATTAATGTGGACGGCGTACTCTTTTCCGCGGCGAGCATGTGCGTGTCCCAAACCTACCGGGGGAATCATGGAGGATATCGTATAGTATGTCCGGCTCTATGTCTCCGAATTCAGTGACCACCTGTTTTGGACAATGGAGTAATATAAAACTGAAGGAAAAAGATTTAAATACAAACGGGCGTAAACAAAATTTTTATACTTTTAACTTCTCATATTGTTATATATAGTAGTAGGCCTAGGTAGAAACAATTAATTTCAACATACTTATTGGCTATAAACTCAAATTATTAATTTAAACCAAAGTAGGAGTTCAAACTGGAACTGGTCTTATCTGGGCGAACTGTACCGTACCGTACTGTAGATTTTCACTATTCGTAAGTTGCCCAAAGAATCGAAATACAACAAATCAGCAATTTAAGTAGAAGGATTCAGAACATCAATATAGAAATATGCCGCCCAGCGGGCTATTATATCACAATGATGAGAAAACCGTGGAGTCCTCTTATTTTTGTAAATAGGAGCAATCTTATTAACAACATTAGCGACAAAAAAGTAAAAAGAGCTATTGTGCGGGATTCCGTTACTAGCATTGGTCATCACCTTGAGAGATGTGTTTGATGTGTAGTTTTGGCATAAGCGTGAATGTGGATAGCAGTAAATTGCTTCCGGATTAATAATATTTTTTATATTTCCCGCTAATAGCGCAATACAAATATAAACTATATGCCATTTAATGCTAAGTAAAAGGCAATATTCAAAATCTAATACATTTTTTTAACGTAAAATTTGTATTATACGATATTTTCAATGGGCATTGTGTTATTGAATTAAACAATTGACTTAATGATCACTTTGTATGAAATGTACCATAAATGTAAGTATAACAATTACAATTCTTTTTTGGTATACCTTTATAAGTAACAAATCGTTAATTTATGTTAACATTTTTTTATTGTTTCCTTTATTGATATAACAAGTAATCGATTCTTCTCAAATTCAATAATGCCACGTCAACGAGAATAATCCTGTAGAAACTCTATAGGGTCTCCGATTACACGGCGGATTGCATGCAATATGCGGTAAAACTAACCTGTAAATTGTCGTTGTTGAAGGCACAAGCACCCAAGGTTGACTGAAAATGGGTTGTGGGTTTGATATCACTTGAAAAAATGAAGAAAATTTCATTTTTTTTGAAAAAATGAAGAAAATTTCATTTTTTCGCTCTGGTAACAAAGCAAACCGTTGAGTGCCGCCACTTAACATGCAATGTCTTAAATTCGGCGAAAAGTGAGGAACAAAACGTAATGCTTTAACATTAGGTTCCCAAGTTTCCTTTGCCCTTCCTGCCTGCATAGTCTTTTAAGTTCAATTGTTTCTGTACATCAAGGTGCTGTATATGTTTAACATTAAATTAAGCTCAAAACCTTCTGATTTCAGTGAAATGATCTTGATACACAAATAGAATTGTTGGTTAAAGAGTAGAAAGTTAGATTTAACATTCAAAATTAAAAAGAATTACAAAAAATACTTAATTGAAAATATACTCTCTGAAATAAAGTGGAACGAGGAATCAAAAAAGCAGTTTCTATTCGAGCAGCAGGTGTCCTTTATACAGTCATCGAATAAATTCACTGTCCGGAACAAATCGTGAAACTAAGTGCACTTATTTGGGTTTATTTTTAAGCACGTAATATCTTTATAACGAAAGGCAATGAAAAATGGTAGTTCCTTACTGTATACTTGTACAGATTACTAGCTTGAATTACAATATTTCATTTACTAATTCCATTTATTTTTATGTTATAATAAAGTTATCAATTTAAACACAATATATTTACATTAAAAACTAAAATTTCAATTAAATAAATAAAAAACATATAGCAATTTTGTTAAATTAAACATGACGTCTCTTTTTTGTTTATCAACCTTTTTAAATAAAACAAACACTAAATATTGAAGGAATGTTGCCAATTTTTTTTATTTATCTTCCATATACAGACAGCGGTGAGTTACAGATTTGTTATAAGTATAGATTAGAAAACAGATCTTTAACATACTCTTTAATAAAATTTATAAAAATAGCATTGTCTTTACTACTTTGTAAAGTGTTATAGCACAATTAGGACAGAAAATAATAAACTTAAATTTGAAAAGCGTATAAAAATTTTGAACGAAGCAGGATTTGAACACGCGCCTCTTGAAAACCGTTCAAGCGCTCTGACCAACTTATTTAATATTTTTACTATTTTTTAAGGTGTTATTCGACACTTAAAAATAGAAAATGCTAAACTTAAATTTAAAAAGCTTGGTTGGTCAGAGCGCTTGAACGGTTTTCAAGAGGCGCGGGTACAAATCCTGCTTCGTTCAAAATTTTTATACGCTCTTTAAATTTAAGTTTAGCAATAACATTATCTTTTGTTTCAAGTATTTTTTGAAGTGAAAACTTTTTAGCGGCGTTGCGCACTTTTTTTTTGGAATGGGTAATAACTTCTAAATCTGGCATCAGGACCCGTAACCTGGTCGGAAATTCTTAAGACTGGTAGAGTAAACAGCCGGCGCGGCGTAGGACAGGACGTATCCTCCTCTCTTTCTAAGGGGGACCAAAATGTATGCGCCTGCTGTTTCGTATAGACGGCGCAGGGCGCTTGCGTGAATGTTGACGCGAATGTTAAATGCAGGCGATAAAAATCAACTATTAATTGAAGTTTTAAATAATGAATTTGGTTTAACTATGTCTAATGATGGAAATCTTAACACAACGAAATACAAAACTACTATTAGTGCGGTCTTTATTAGACATTTAAATAGGTTCGAATCAAAACTGTTCGTTTCTTACTTCAGCTATCATAAACCTATCGTATCAGTTTTAGAGATTGGTGATGATGGTTCTGGTTATAATGATGGTGAAAAAGTCATCGAAATTATGAATGGAAGTTGATTTTTCTAAGAGATAAACTTTTTAATGTAAAATAATTGTAATAGTTCTGAAGTGTTACACTTTTAATGTAATATAAATTGTCATGTTTGTGTAGGATAGCGCAATAAATGAATATCGTATTCTACCACATAAACGATAGTACTTTTATACTGATAATTAAAGCAATTCATGCAAAATTATTCCCTACCCATTCCAAAATATCAAAAATGCACAACGTTAATATTCAAGTTTTCACTTCTGCCGTCACTCACAAAGTGCATTTTTTTCTGTTTTACAATACAGAGGTAACTTGGGAACCTAGTGTTTATACACTCCGTTTCGTTTCACCCCATTTTTCGCTTCAAGGCCGCAAGTAAATTATTATCAAGTAAAGCAGTACAGTGGAGAATATTGTAAAGCTGAAATCTATGTCTGAAAGATACAATACATAGATCATGCGAGAATAATTAAAGTATATATATATAGTTGAAAAAAAGCAATAGCTTTTAAGCAATTTATTTTGTTAAGTGTTTGGCCTTACGCTGCTATGAGAAACATTATTTTCATTAACGCTTAATAGTTAGGTAAGATACATTGTTCATGGACGTACTCAAAGTGCAGTGGGATGTGGGTTCGATCGATAGGAAACACAATGATTCTATATTCCATCTGCACTCAAAGGAATCACTTTGTTTATGACTTTATGTTTTTTTTGTGCAATAAATTATATTGTATTGCATTGTATATATACTACATATTCAATTAAATCACTATGTATACTATATATTAAATTAAATCAAGTTGGCTGGCGGAAGTCAATGCCGTCCTTTGGCTTACGAGAGTGGAGAAATGATAATAGTTAACTGCAATATCCTTCCCATTCATTGATATATCATTCCGAAATATTTTAAAGTCGTACAGATGGAATGACTAATGACAATACATGAAATGAAAATTAGGGTATAGTAGTAAATTTTGGCATCGTTTATTGTATAATATAGTTGAAAAGTAACTAACATACCTGTTATGAGAATTCAGATACTATGTGATATGTCGTAGATTGTGACAAATATTTACATAGCGTATACAAACATTGTCTCAGGATCTAATGCCGTGGTACTAGTTGCGTACTACACTGGATGAAATACATATGAAAATCGGAAACGATCAGAAATTCTGAATAATATATTTATTTATATTGTTCAGAATTATTTATTTATTATTCAGAATTTCTGATCGTTTCTTTATGGATAAAATACTTATACAAATACCGATATTTTAAAGAATATCGATGCTTATTTCACAAATTTATCGAATCTGTAGTGGAATCGATTATAAATTAGTAAATATTAAACACAAGACCGGAGTCATCATTCAGGTAAAATAATCCACACATCTATCTTCGAATGAAGACAATGGGATGTACAGCAATATAAATTTAAATATTTTTATTCAAAATAAGAAGTTACAGGCTTTTTGAGCGTCGAACAAATTACCACCAGTTCACTGAAGTTACTGCCTTAGACCTGAGAAGAACTGGCGAAAGAAACACAGCGCGACATGTCTTTTTACATACAATAACATAACGTCACTATAACTATATAGCTAGTCTGGCTCCAAAACAGGTTGTGAGTTTGATTTCCACTTGCAAAACATAAATATTTTCCCGGTCCCTTAAAAAACAGAAAGCGGCTTTGTTCCTCACTTAAAAAGGTAAAGAAATATAACTTTTGTTTTACACGCAAATAAGACCCGAAGATACTAAATTAGATGTAGTAATTACTATCTACTTATTTCTTAGCTGAATATCCTAACCCAAATATTTTAGTCAGATGTGGTGTTTAATATATTTTTTATCATAACTCCGTTCTTAAATAAACATAATTTAAAATCCAATGTAATAAATGAATAAATGATGAATTTTAATCAAATTAAGCTACAAAATTTATATTCAAAGTAATTTTAATATTGAAGTATTAAAGCAAAAAGTAGCTATGATGAATGGAATGTAACGAGTCGGGAGACCTTTATTTTCTGGTACCCCAGACTTCGTTTACACGCGGTGTCCTTCTTTCATTTTCTTTGATATAAAATTTATCCGTCGCAATTTTGCTGATTTTCAAGGAAAATAATTTTGAAATTTTATAGCATGTATTTTGTAGCTGAAAACATTTTAGAGATATATTTAAGTATAGAAAGAATAAAAATATATTGTAATATTTCATTCGCTAAGATTAATATACAGCAACTTTTCTACATGACATTTATTTTTAATAACATAAATGTTATAAATTACAAATATACTCATTTTAGCTTACAACTACACTAGGAATCTCAAACAGCTTCCGCTAAGATCGTAGCTTCAAAGACGTGATGCAAATGCCGCAACAATTTCGAAACTGCTTCTCTCAGATATTGCACAAGCTGCACTTGTAATTTACCACTAATAAACAAAATTGTAGAGTAGAATAATTGTGATATATAATAGCCATTTGAAGTAGGTACACTATTATTTATAAGCTTACCTGGATAAATTTCGTATTCTAATAACAAAACATTACATAAGATTATAGTTTGAAATTCGATAAGAAAGAATAGAAGATAATTATTCAAATAAAATTTATTATTTTTTTAATTACGAACCAATTGAGTGTATATAAAACTAATTGTAAATATTAACGGAACTTTGTTAAAAAATAATAGCTAAAATGATATTGAAATCGAATAATTATTGCGATTAACATGCACAAATGCGTAAACGAACAAATAAAATTAAAAGAAAATGTTTTGGGTGGTAAATTTTTAATAACGATTAATTTTTAACTCAATAATTTACATCGAACAGTTACGATTTTAAAAAGATATAGATAGTGTAACGTTATACGAATCTGAATCCTTAAAACGTAAAATATTTTAAGAATTTTCTCTTCTTTACATACATTTTAACCAAATGAATCATAACTATATTATCGTGTCTGAGTGGCTGCTTCACTTAATTCACACTCATGTTAGATTAAATCCAAAACATAATATTTCGGTAAACGTTTTGGTAGAAATTTCATTACAAGATCTTAGGCGATGTAAGATTTTAATTAACTCAATTTGTCTTGACAATGTCGTGGTTTATCCCTTGCTGAAGTGTTTGACAATTTTCGGTTAGGAGATGGATGAGTTTGATGAATCTAAATGGAATGAGGGCTAAGATTCTTGAGAATGAAATAGATAATTCTTGGTACAACTCTAGTGCACAAAGCTATTAATTGTAAGTTATAACAGCAAATTGATGATGGCGATTATATTGTATTAAAATATTATATTTTCCTTTTATTTTTGTGATTTTCTTGTTTCGCAATTATAGAAATTGCGAACAAAAGCGTTGGATTACTGCACACGGCGGCAATCCTTATTGATGATATACATATCTATTTATTGATAAGTATCACACTGCTTTATGAAATATTCAGCAAAAAATTAAAATATATACATACAGCACGAATTTACTTACTATTTATGTTATAATAGAGAAGACTTTGTATTAAGTACTGATTGATATCTAATATTGTACCTATCTCGACCTTTAATATTATATTTATATCGGAAACGTCAAAGTCATTTACCATCTCCGTACAGGGTCCCTTGGGGACTCTTGTTATACGTTTTGCGATTGAAATATTTCCGTGTCTCTGAACACTTACATCTCTTTGTATATTTATGTCAACAAAGTAGTCGTGCGTAGATACAATTTTTTCATACTCGAGAGGAAATTTATACATGTTTCTACTTAAAAAAAATATTTTGCTGGATATATAGATGTGTAATATACCTTTTGATATGACCTTTACTAGAGCAGTATCTGAATGCACTAGTGAGTTCTATATCTATAGCCTTCAGAAGAATGCGAACTATTTTGTGTTATATCGAAAAGCGTTACGTTTCACTACTTTTATTTTTCATATGGAAAAGACAAGGCAAACGAACACACGGGTCACCTGACGGTGATAAGAAATATCTGTAAAGTGAATAGAAAATGATAATAGAGTCTCTTTATTCCTTTTTCAAAACACCTTGTCATTTAAACGAATATTTAATTTAGTTACGTAATATTTAAGGCTTATTTGTAGTTTGCCTGAATTAAGGTAAAATTAGATAAAGCTGCAGATGGCAAATAGCAAACGATCTTCCCGATTCGGATCGCAAGTTAAATCGTCAGTCCCTGTCGATCTCCCATTACTAACAGCCATTAAATAGTCAAAGGCTTGTAATAACTACATTGGAAATTAATTTGCAGTTACTTCTTGGATTTCAGTAACTGGAATTTGACTTACAAAATTAATGAATGAAAATGTCATTGGGAAAATAATAAAATATTATTTTGTATAGAACAAAGGACGATATTAAATTATATGAGTATGCATATAGACTAACAAAGAAAATAAATCTGAAGAACGAAAAGTCTTAATACTTGGTTGGTAGCAAGAAAAAGTATTCATTAAGCCAGAATTACGAATTCCAACATATAATTTTAATCTCAATGTCTATCCCCAAAATATTAAATCTACCAAAAACGAACATTAACCATTATTTTCATGAGGCATTTGAATAAATTAATTCATTAACCTAACAAACATTTACATAATAACATTTAAAATATAATACTAATTTCATAAATCTTGCTTTGGTTAGAATTTTGTGAAAGTTAAATAACTCGACCGTTATCCCGACTGTAGTTCTCGCTCGTGTACACTCCGTAAATCCTGTTTTTCAACTCTATTAGCATAGAAGTTTGCTTGTTTAATAATATTCGCTGTCGTTACCAGAGATTTGAAAATTTCAACGATCATTTCAGTCAGTTAATATAAAAAAATAGAAGTTATTTATATGTTAAAAAAAAGGGATATTTATTTATAAATGAGCGTCGTACCACAGAGGCACAACATGTGATAGTTCGAAATTAAAAAATGGCTCAGTACCTAATCAATGGAATAAATTATTTATTTATTATTCATTAAATTAAATTCATAAAGACCACACAATAAAAACCAATAAATATTATGACCTAATAAATGAACTAACCAAAAATAACTACGCGGTTAATTTATTTGCGATAGAAGTGGGAGCGAGAGGTATACCAGCAAAATCTCTCTACAACCTACTAAAAGATCTTGGCCTGTCGAGAACTGCAGTAAGTTCTACCTTAGAACGAGTATCTAAGGCTGCACTAACAGGCTCCTATGAAATTTGGCTCAGTAGAGGGGGTAACATGAGTAGTAAAGGTGAGTGTTGATGATCATCACAAAGAGGCCTCTTAAACCTACACCCGGAATCACAAGTCCCGGGGCTACTCAAAGTTACTCCCTATGCCACACGATGGACCCGGCACCCGCACGGTGAATCCATGGAATGCTAAGAAGTTCATCTCTCTGATAGTTAAATATGTTAGCGACATTTGAACTCGCGTCTCTTGGAATCCGTCCGTGAATGAATACTTTAAATTGTAAAAATATTTGATAGATAACATCCTTTAAACGATAATTCTAAGGAATTATCTTTTTGTTCACAGAGGATTGGGTTCAAATTTCGTTAACTTAAATTTTTCACATAAGACTTTAATAATTATTACTTTTACAGAAGTTAAACATTAACAATTGCTCTCAAAGAAATCAACTTGTGTTTAAATTGTTTTAGATTTATATATTCTTTACCTTACATTATAAAATTTGTATATTAAAAGGTTAAATGGTGGATATATCTTTAAAATCGAAGATTTTATCTTTTTTTAATTTTATGTAAGTCACATAAGCTTCAAATGCTTATACCTACGACAACGCATATACATACATATATAAAATATTGCGATCTTTTGCCTATCATTAAATTAACTATTGAATTCTATCAAATATTTTAAATGAAACACTTTTAACCGGATTAATCGCGTATATTGAATGGTAAACATTTTGGGGAAACCCGACGTTTCGAACACTTTGCAGTAGTCCGTGGTCACGAGTTATATATCCTAGGTTGTCACTGGAGGCACTTTTACCATATGTGAAGGGTGTTACAGACAAGATTGGCAACATCTTAAGAAGAGCTTCTATTAAAACTATTTTCAAGCCTAACAAGAAAGTGAGCCAATTCTTGAGACCAGTGAAAAGTAATATTCCTTTACAGTGTGCAGGTGTATACAAACTTGATTATTACTGTGGCTTATCATATATAGGTCAAACAAAAAGAAGCATCGGCGAAAATCGAAGACATTATTTTATCAATTATGTTAAATAGAAATTAGAAAATAAATATCACTTACTACATATACTATATTTTTATATTCAAATAAATAAATAAATTATTATGAAATTTTATATAATAAATCATATTTTAAAATAAACACCATAATTATAGGAGAATACAGCGTGAAACTGAGAAAGATAAGACACTTTTCGTGTCATAACATTAAGTTTCTACGTTCCTTCTG
This sequence comes from Eueides isabella, assembly GCA_019049475.1. Taxonomy (NCBI): domain Eukaryota; kingdom Metazoa; phylum Arthropoda; class Insecta; order Lepidoptera; family Nymphalidae; genus Eueides; species Eueides isabella. Next base: position 5,756,971 of record CM032390.1, read on the forward strand.
CTTAAGTCTGTTTCCTGCGAAATGGTAAGTGTACATAATATACATTATGTAAACGTATACTTAGTACTAGTATACTGAGTATTTATACTTATACACATATAAAAATAAACGAAACATATGCTTATTATAATTTATAAACCATTAAGAAGAAAAAAATATATCAACTGAAAAAAAAAATCCAATATATTCCCAATATACGGAAATATTAAAGGATAGATACAAGTTGAAGTTTCTTAGATATATAAGATTCCATTAAAAGATAATACTAACATGCTGTTCGTAGTAAATTGTGTAGGACTATCGATGGGTTGTGTTCAATATTGAAAGCTTACTGTTACCTTGGAGTTGAGCAAGGATTAATCATCCTTCGACCCAATTTTACGATCCCTTACTTAAAATTTTTCCAGGTTTTAATGTATATATGTGTACGAGCATGTTAAAGCCAAATTTTAAATTATGTTTTGTAGTATTATATCTACATAAGTATATCACAGTGTTTCAATTATTTTATAGGATATAAGTGTGTTATAGAAAATTAAGTGCTTTGCCTGAGTCGTGCTTCAAATTCGGCGGAAAGAGCGGGTGGAAGTGGAACGGAGTGTCTTAACACTAGGTTACCAAGTTCCCTCTGCCTTCCCTGCCATGTGCGGGATACGGTGTGAAGCTGAGTTATTTTGCAAAATAAAACAGGTACTAGAAGTAATTATATTATGTTCAACGTATATACTCAATTATTATTTTACAACTTCAAACATTACAGTATACATAACAAAACAATATATATTTTTGAACGTCACTACCTAAAATAAATTTATTTAATATTATTATAATAGAGAGTTTGTTTTATTTCAAGGATAATCATGAAAAAAATATATATATAAAAAGGAAAAAAAAAGTAATCGTTGTCATAAAGTTTGTGTCTCCTGTCCTACCTGTCGAGGGAGAATGTGTCATGTGTCATACTTAATTTTAATGTTAATAATATCTTTAAAGATGAATTTATTTCATATAATATTTTTAAAACATTAAAAGTAGCTTTATTAATTGCGACGTTGAGTTCCGCCACTCAACATGCAAAATCTTAAATTAGGAAAGTAGGACATGGAACGAAGTGCCTTAACACTAACTTCCAAAATTTCTAGCGCATTGCCATTGCCATTGCAGCATTGCAGCTTTTACACTAAAACTGAAAATAAATTATTAAAACTAGATGTTTCTTATTTCAACAAAAAATAACATGATTCTTTATAAAAATGTGCTGTGACAATGATAAATGCAGCACCTACACTTTTATGTTAATTAAAAGTTAATTGTTACTTTAATAACGAACTCGTTACTTATCAACTATTTTAACATTCAATTACCGTTTTTAATATTATGAATTAATTACAAAGTTTCATTTAGAGTAGAAAAAGCCAGGAAGACGTTTCTTTCTGTCAATTTTAGTTTTTTACCGCAAAATATTGTAGGTACACCGTGGTTCACCTGCTGCTCGAATTCGAAACGTTACGAATTGAGTGACGGAACTTAATATCGTAATTTGTCTAACCAGAGAGGGGAAATGCAGATAATTTTATTATAATCATCACCCCGCGAACTTTGTATCTATAAACACATACACATATCCATAGCTGTAAGTTTTACAATTAAATTTGAATAGATCTGATATGATCTGGACAAATAAGACCGAGTGAATATTTTATCTTGAGATTAGAAATTTTACTACTTAAGTGAAGTCTCCTCTTCTCCGTATAATGTAAACGCTCTCCAACTGCGCCACTATGATGTGAACTTCTTATTAAAGTCGTTTTACAAGGACAGAGTCTGATTGTAAACGTTGTGCGTTAGATCCATTTGGAATGACTATAGATATTTTTTTTTAATTTTATTCATTTTGGCAGACAAAGAGCGGAACGAGTTATGCCCACTCAATGCAAATCTAGGACTTAGTCCTAGAGGGCATCTACTGCTTAGTATATAAGAGAAAATTTAGAGATAAAAAATCCAATTTTAATTATCTTTACTTGATGTCTGTAATGTGATTGCTAACTTATCATCCGATTTCCAAAAAAATATACCTAGGACTATACCATACCATGTTGGATGCTACGTTGACGGACAAGGCGTCAAAAACTTAAGCTATGCTGATGACATGGTATTGCTGAGTCCGTCGATCGGAGGGTTAAGAAATTTAATTAATATCTGTGAGTCGAATAAGGCGGGAAATGGCTTGTTGTATAATGCTAAGAAAAGTGAAATTATGGTATTTAAGGGTCATATACTGACTGATAGCTTGAGCAATGATGAAGATATTGAAAGAGAGCGTAGGACGCTGGCGGTAAGAAGCAGTATGATCGCACGCAGGCTTGCCCGTGATACTGCGGATGTCAAGATATACCCTATTTCGGGCATTCCGTCAATCGTTTTACTCGGGTGGCCTGTGGCACTACGTGTACAATATAATAATGCCTTCAGAATGCTGTTGCGTCTGCCGAGGTTCTGCAGCGCTTCAGGAATGTTCACGGATGCGCGGGTTAACGGATTTTGCGCTATAATGCGTAAAAAAGCATTATCTTTGCTGCGGCCCAGGGGGTCAAGTCAAAACAGCATTCTGAAGACAATAATGGCTCGTCTAGATTGTTGTATCCAAAAGCATTGGATAGATTTACTAACGGGCCAAATATAATAAAATTATCTACTTACTATAACTAACATAATTTATAAGAAGAATTGTTACTAACATTTTTTTTTATGGATTGGACGGCAAACGAGCGTACGGGTCACCTGGTGGTAAGTGACCATCGTCGCCCACGATCCCCAGTAACTCTAGAGGAGCTAGAGGAGCTTTGGTGCCGTTACCTAATGCGAAACGCAGTGGCCAAAGCCACTACTTAACGCCGGTCTTAAATGCCGAGGGTGGTAATAATCTGGTTGAGTCTACCCATGCCTGTCGCCATTACTGGCAACGTGACTCTACCACACGCACTTTAGTCGCCTCTTACGACACCATCAGTACCAGGGTGATCCTATTCTAAGCCGGAATCAAACGGCACAAAATACATACTAACAATATATGAATTATTATTATTTATTATACCTCCTATACAGTGAAGAATAAATCAGCACTTAAATCAGTTTATTCATTCACGAGCTACGGTGTCCAAGATAGACACACAGACAGACAGCTCACCCTTTACACCCTTTCTTTCGCGTCGGGGGTTAACAAGCGTAAAATTGTTTGAAAGTAATTAGTTATCTAATTCTGGGTGGCCGCTAATTATCAGTTTAAGAGCAATTTAATTAAGAATGATGAATATTCGAAATTTACATAGAACTTCAAAGGCAGAAGTTCAGTAACATTTCTATTATCGAGATGCGTTGGCTTAATGAAGATATGAGGTTAGCTCAAAGCTAAAGATGTAAGTAACTTAAAACGTGTTTTATCGGCGAAATTATCTTCTATTAAAATACTTTTAGAAAAGCAATCGGTAATATTAGCACTCTTTTTACTATACAATATCCTCGTGTCTTTTCCACACAAAGTGGCATTTACGACTTGACATGTGCTGAATTGGCACTTTCGGAAATCCATTATCTAAGAATAAAACCATATAACCATAGATGTCAAGCTTAATTAATTAAAAATAAATTGAAAATTTAGGTAATTAGCACTCTCTGCTATGAAGGCTGTTATATTTAGTATTAATAATTTAAGACACATATAAAATTATATTCAATATAGCTTCTGTGTACAACTCGGTGATATTTACACCGTGCGACGGTACCACAACAGCGTTGTATTCATTAGTAGGTCTGAGCGTAAACATTTTAACAAGTACTCATACGGTATTCAAAATGATTTGGGTTAACAGTAATTCCGTATACAGTGTAATCATAAGTTAGTAACTGCAGGATTCTCGTGCAAAGAGCCGCGGCTAAAATTAATAAACTCGAATATTTCCGCAGTTAAAGCGAACTTTGCGAGTGCTCTGAATATTAATACGTAGGTCAGGATGGAATTAATTTATACCAGCCAACCTCTACTTTATAGCAATTCCTTCCAAAAATTTTATTTTCTTTCAATCGAAATCACGATCGCTGACATAATCTAATCTTCACGGATTGGAGTTAAAGGATTTTGAAAAATTCGGTGTAACGATGTTCGCTATTTGATGAATAATTTTATCACTCTTATAATATTTTTATTTAGTGGGCATACTGGAAAATTAGTTCAGCTACTGACTGTTATCAATGGTTATTGGGCTGGAGTCCTTCTCAGGGACCTAAAAGTATTTATTTCCACGCCATTCGTAGACAAAGTGCATGTTTAGTTGCTCTTCTCAAAATGCAATGTCTGAAATTCGGGCAGAAAGGATGGTTAATACTACTAAAATAAAAAACTAAAATAGGGAACGAAATCCTATCCTGATATGTGCGGAATACAGGCTATATGCTGGAAGCAAAAAAAAACCATAGTGAATGCTTTACACATCTTCGTTATACTAATTACTTAAATACGAGTATGTTAAATGCTCATTTTTTATCTCTCATAAAATCCAGCTCGAAGGCGTTGTAGAAAAAAACGCTTGCTGTTCCACTTTGAAATTGAATTTAAAAAAGAAACATCTATAGCAGTATTAAATTGTGACTAAATAAATATAATTATTTCATATAGTTATTATACAGAAGCATATTAGCGTGGTGTATAGCGTGGAGTTGCACTGTTAAATACTTTATCCAATTCATCTAAGCTAGAAGAGAAGCTAAAAGCTAACTGGCTTATTAAAAGTTGTTTTAATTATATTGATCATTAATATTGTAAATTTTTTGAATATTATACTGAAATAATTTAATTATTAGATAATCTATTGTCATTTAAAGTAGTCTATGTAGTGGACAATAGTCGAGCAGAAAATAAAACTTCAACCGTTACCTATTTCATTTTGCAACTACTCAACCGATTTTTTGTAAAAAATCAGTTTAAAAAAGAAATAATTGAAAAATATTATTAATGACCAAGCTTTTTGTTCGCGTTAGCGGCTGCGGCAGTCAAGAGCAGGTGCGAGCTCTTCACTATAGATTTTTACCGTTTTTGCATGAGATTATTTTTGTCGTGCTACAGGAAATATAACGGTAAAATGTGCTTTTTAAATTGTATGTTGTGTTTACAGTTGAAGGTAAAACCATTTACGAGTAATCACATGTTTATGTACCTTAGTATATAATACTACCTTTATATGTAATATTACAAGCTGCCTATGCTAAGCACATTCAATCGCTTCATTAAAAGTCAAAACATCAATTTAAACTATTTTATAATATTTCCTTTTTATCAGCTCCACGTTATATCCTGCAGTAAAGCACTTGACAGAATAAGCAGAATAAACTTACTTTTTTTTAACTGAAAATCTAGCATTTAGAAACTCTGTTCTCATAAAGACACTTCCGTAAAGACACTTCCGTTCCCGGTTAGCTTAACGCATTGCGGGTTGAATGGCGGAGCACAACGCCGCGCCTTATTACCGGAGTGAAGTACATTAACTAGAGGGAGGATCGAACCCACAACCTGTTGTGTTTACAGTCGAATGCTTAAATCTCCGCTCCACCACAGGTCTTAAATTCAAAGGTAAGAAAAGATAAGCGAAGTAATGTTAAGTACATGTGTTTTTATCAGTATTTAAGATATATTACTTAAGGCAGTAAAATTAAATTTCAAAGTTTAATAAAAATTTTGCTTATATCAAAGTATTTTGCTTATATCAAACTGTAATAGGATTTGGCCTTGAACAAAATATTACCTTACGTTGTAAATGGAAATAGTTTCGTTGTTACGTTTTCAGCAAATTTATAATTTGTTGACGTTTGATTTCAAGTTAGGTTATGCTATATTTATTTATTTATTTCTCCACTCTGGTTTACAAAGTGTTGAATTCCGCAACACAGCGAACTTATGTATATACGACAACTACATATAGAGGACTGTCGTGGCGCAGGAGCACTGACTGTGGTAAACGACAGGTTGTGGGTCAGATCCCCACTTAAAGAAATGAATATTTCCACAATAAATACTTAAATATTTAGATTTCTTCGCTCTGGTAAAAAGGTAAAGCGCGGCATTAATCGTTTGATCGATTGATTGCTCTGCCACTCAACACGCAATACCTCAAATTTGGTGAAAAGAGAGAAACGGAACGGATGACTTCAAGGAAGGAAAGGTAGGAAGTTTTCAAGTTCGTTCTGGCTACACTGCCATGTGCAGGATACAGCGTAAAGCTGAAAAAATAGGACAAAAAAACTATATACATAGATATAAACATAAACATAATTATATTGGTATAATTAAATTATACACCGTATAGATATAACCACGAACCGTATTTTTAAACTTTTTTTTATTATAACGACAAGTCGTCTCAGCATCTATTATGTTGTGTTTGGACTAGTACGTGCAAAAGTACGAAAGAATTTCGCCCTAAGCATTTCTATTACTACACAGTCTTTGATTTCGCTACGCTGCGCCGTGTAAAACCGGCTATTTTAAAAAGATCAAAGTGAATATGTAGTTAGGTGTGAAAGCTTCTAGCGGTCCAATTCAAATTACTTATAAATTTCAAAGAATTAAGGAGTGGAGCTTAATTTGAATTTTCCTTCATTTCTCTCAAATTAATTTGTGTGCTCATTTTTTCTTAAGTTCGTAAATATTTATTATATTGGTCTTTAACGAACAAAATAACAGTAACATAACATTTTTTCACGATTGAGTGAATAACACAAAGATATATATTGACAGCAGTATAAAAATATACAGACAAGAAGGACAAGAAAGGAAACCACGCAAGAGCATTGGTGTGCGACTGTAAACGCAGTAGATACTCGTAGTTCGATCCCGACTCCAGGAAATTAAATATTTAATATTTTTATTCTTTCGCTCTGGCAGTACGGCAAAGTGCGACTCAACGCACAATGCTTCAAATTCGGCGCAAAGAAGGATATAGTAGGTTATAAGACCTTGACCAAAATGCAACGAAGACATGAAAAAAATATATATCCATAGATTTCCATTAGATGTGCATGTAATTACTAAATGTTAGTTATGCTAAAGATTGCGTTGATATAATATTATAAAAAAATATTATTATAGTAAATTCCAAAGAATCACATTTCATAGTAAAATATCCATAAAGTATCTAACTCGAAAGTCCAATGGTTTTAAATTTGATTCTCTTTGCGGGAGAAACAAAATAATATTGTTCTACCGTGTTGATAAGACAAAGCGCTCCGATAAGATGTGACAACTCACAAGCGAAGTCGTTAATCAGGCAAAATCTCAAAGAAGGACTGTATGGACACATGACTCTCTACTGAATTTATTAGTCATATAAAGTAACTAATATGAAATTGAAATAGAAAATAAATAAATATTTCTTCTATAACTTAATTACAAGTCTTTATTTGATTTGCAATGGTTATTGTACTCGTATGTAAAATCTTGCAAGATCAATTTGATTAGCTGTCCAGTGTCAGATTGGGCTGAAATTTAGTTTAGTTCTATCATCATACTTGTGATTACAATGAAATTACATGTAATCAATATTGTTGGTAATCCAAAACGGCCACTAGAACATAAATATTTCGATTACATAGTTTTACACTATACCTTTGTATGCCTTTGTATATAACAAATGAAAAGGCTATAAAATACAATATAGCATGTAAAAAAACTAGAAAGTTAAAAAGTATTTTCAATTAACATTTTATTTTTGTTAGTTTACATTTTTTCAATTATAATTTTACGGAACGGCATAGAAAAAATATGGAAATAAATATTTTCTCTATTATTATTCGTAAGTTTTAATCTAGCATTATATACTAAATGATGAAAACAAAGATCAACTGATAAAGCATAACAACAGTATGCCACAATTTCCATCACTAACAAGTATTAAAATTATAAATCTAACATTTTAAATCCAGTAACAACCCTAATTAGTAGCGATAGTTGCCATTTAATTGCTGAATGAGAAACGAAACCCACCATGACTTGGCATTAGTTACTAGGTACACGCAAAGTTATACACGGAGCAATTTGAAAGTGCTTAGTTTAAAGTTCCTTTTGTTTCCAACTCGCAAGGTGGACCGCTAATGAACAGTCTTTGTACTAACTTTCTTCACGTACTCGTACATACTATATGGTACTGGTATATTTGATTGAATTTTGTGTACATTTACATGGCAATATAGATTGTTTTGATTGATTGTTAAAAAACGGTCAACGGTCAATGTTCTAATTGAGGGTTATATACTAATTTCAGGATGGTGGTAATAGGAAGTAGTTATAACTTATAAATTTGTCAACTTAACTTTGCGGGCAATTTTATATGAAATGACCAAGTATGAAAATTGAAAATATAATGAGAGCGTTTTCATATGCCAGTGAAGGACAGTTATAATTTATTTATTACAGTAGTAGGTAAATTCATTTATATAAGACGATGGACATTTTTCTGATTTTAAACGCCATATTTCAGTAAAAGTGGGATCATTTTTAAATGCTCTGTTGACATAATAAATTATATAACAAAAGTGTTTTTAATTATCATCCATTTCTTTTTTTATATATACATTGTCATTCGTTCTTAATAGGTATCCGATTCTTAACTTAATCCTACAACAACAAAGACAAACGGTCGATACTATGATTAGTATCGATCGTTTGCCTTTGTTGGTGGGATGTCATTTGATCTTGATGGTAACTAATCACCGGTGACCTTGTATAATATCAGGGGGTACCCTTTTCGTAACTTTGGCGTAAAGGAAGATCCAACGAAACCGCACAGTAATGGAATACCTTCATGTTTAGACGGTGACGATAAAATTTAAGCTAATGACATATTGTGCAGTTGCAAAATTACCAGGTCAAATATGATGATGATGATTATGATGGGGATCAATATCCCCATCATCATCATCATCTTGTTAAATATAGTGGAGAAGCACACCACTGTTCGGTGTATGCTATCAAATGGTTCTAAAGCTATACTGTAATCCACTAGCCCAACGATAAGAACAGTACTAAGAGACCGAGCCTGGGCTTGAAAAACCGCCAATCAGTATTTCGTTGTAAATTACGGATACTCTCAGTTTCTTTTGATCAACGTAGCTTTGTTTTCTAAATGATCACAATATTATGGCAGATATGTTCAAGGCCCAATATGCTGATAAGCCCTGTGAGCGGCTTTAAGAGGTGTGTTCACAAAAAGTACCAATTAAAAAAGTCGCTAATGAAAAAATTGTCTAAGGGTTGCATGAAACAATAACATCGCAACAGTATACAATCTTGGCACGAATTATTAGTATATATATAATAGAGTGGCAGTAGCCACATATTAGTGAGCGTGATATTAACATACAGAAGTTATTTGCGCTGACTAATATTTTAGCTATTTATCACTTTCGCTATAATACGTAAATAAACACTTAAAACATGCTAAAACATTCTTGTAGACGTGTATCGCGCTTTACGTATTGATTTGAATTAAAAATAATATTGTATTGTATACTGCAGCGGGCGTAAGGACGGCGTTGAGTTCCGCCACTCAACACGCAATGCCTCAAATTCGGCGGAAAGTGGGGAAAGGAAATGGAACGGAGTGTGTTAACACTAGGTTCCCGAGTTCCCTCTGCCTGCCCTGCCTCGTGCGAGATACAGCGTGAAGCTGAGTGAGTGAGTGAGTATTGTATACTCTTTTAATGTATTTTTTGATTTTAAGAAGTATAAAAATGCTACTGTCAGTTATCCTAAACAGAGATAGACACTTGCTGTAGTTGACTTTTTTTTTTAGTTCTAAGGTGAACATTTTCTTTAAGCATTTTTTATTTATCCCTCCTCATGTCGGTCTTACTGTAGTAATAAAGCTTTCCTCGGTAAATAGGCTATCCAAAAAAAACAAAAAATATACAAAAAGTTCCTACAGTAGAAAACTAAAATTTGGCATGTACTCGTAGCTTTCTTAGAGAGGAACTAAAATCCTAAAATACCTAAGAGAACATATAATATAAACAAAATTGTAGCATACCTATATATAAATTACATGTAAAGTAGTAAATAGTACAGAGAATTTCATACAAAATTTTCCTTTAATTAATTTCACAAATATTCATCAAAGCAAACATTTTACAAGATTACACCTAATAAACCTTACACTCGAGTATACAATATACATCAATGAACAACACAAAGTTAAGAAGGGAAGGAATTCAAGCTTGGAAGGAACGCACAAAGGTTTATCCATTATCGCAAACTGATTTGTCACCCGCGCTGATTCATTAGTCTAGCATTAATCTCACAGTGTGGTTTAATGGTTTCACAAGGAAAGCGATACTCAGCCTTGTTTATCTTCTCTCGTAACTTTACAGCTAGTACGCTAGACTAGTCACGTATAAGATTTATACAAGGTTTTATTTGTGTGTATAGTTACGCTCTTTGCGTTTACACTGGTTGATTACGCTTGAATTGTCATCGTTGATATACGTTTTTCATTTCTCGCTTGTATTATTACTGTAATGTTCATTAATTAATTCATAAAATATTATTTTATAATCACAAAAACCAGTAATATAATCTTAAAATATATAAAATTATCCATAAATCTAGAGAAATATGTGCTATATTACACTCTTATAAAAAGAAAAACAGTTTTAACAACGTGAAATTATAAAATACATTAAAGTTTTTTACGCACTTAGCTTCAAGCTGTATACGAGAAAGGGTAGGTGGAAGGAACTCATTGCCGCAATTTGCCTTGTTGCTAGAACGGAGAAATACTTAATAATATTAAATATTTCAATTGAAAATATAACATTTTTCATTTCCTTGCGTGCTGATCGTACCCACAATCTGCCGCGTTTACAGTCACATGCTTGTACCCCGGCAACAGGATAGGCCTCAAAAAGTGTATATTGTATATAACTTTTCAAATCAAAGAATTACGTTACAAGATTCTTATCTAAAATTTTACATGTAATTTTGTGTATAAAATAAAAATCTTAGAGGAAGCACTCATCCTTTTTCATTTCATTGAAGATTTGTTCCGGACAATGGACTAATTTGCTGACAATGCAATAGGGATTGCGAAGGGCACCTGCTCCTTGGCAAATGGAAACAGTCGGACGATTGCCGTACTTTATGTAAGAAGGTACGTTTGTGATGTATAAGCATGAATTTATTATTAGCATTGTGATTTTCTACATCATGATTTTTAGATTATTTTGTGTTATATTCGTATATCACCAATTTATTATACATATTCGCTTATCACAATGATATACTTGAAACTATTTACAGAATGGCAAAAATGATTCGACTCAAAGAAGAATTTGGATGTTAAAAGAACAATCTCAGCTCGTTTGAGACCGCTATAAAGATATATAATTACAAAAGAAATAATAAATTACTAAACTTAAATTTAAAAAGCGTATAAAAATTTTCTGTCCTAAGTGTGGAATAACACTTTAAAACATAGTAAAAATAATAAATTATGTATAAGTTATTGTTGCAAATAATAAATTGCGTATACGTTATCAAATACTCTATGTTACCATATAGAAAAAAAGTTGTTTATATTCAAAAAATTCTGAGTATAAAATTAATATAAAGATAACATTGGCCCCAAAAGATAACAATTACATTTTTTATTATTTCAATTAAGCTTGTAAAATGAGGTCCCGCAAAAAAGCATAATAAAATTTATTTATAGTTGTCATTTCCAAGGAATTCAACGGTCGGGCATTGACAACGCTTTTATTAGGCTTTTACAACGTTGTAAATGTAAGGTAAAATTATATCCTAACGACGCAATAAATGTATGTTCTGTGCTTTTACAGCTTAGCTTATAAGCGTGACGTCTCTATATTTTTTAAAAATGTAATATATATTTTTTCATGTTGAGTTTTTATTAAATGTGCTTGATTATATAATATGATACTCGCTATAATAAATATGTAGTCAAAGCAAAGAAACGCCGATTCTTTTTATAGACATTTAATTGTTATTATTTCTTAGAGTTATTATACAAAACTTAAGAGATTATTTAGTTGCTCTAACCTTAGGTTAAAATTCCTTGTATTCTATGCAAAGACAAATCTTAGCTATTTCAAATACGAACGTTACTCTTACTAATAATGTTAAATGTAAAAGTTCGTGAGGAAGAATGTTTGTTCCACTTTCACGCTACCACCACTGAACTAATTTAGATACAGTTCACACAGAAACACATAGGCTATAATTTATAAAAGTATTTTGTTCAAAAAATAAGTTGAGTGGGCGAAGCCGCAAGTAGGTCGCTAGTGTACAGATAAAGGCAAAACACAGATACAATATACGCCGCGTTCTCTCAAGGGTAGAGCCGTGTGACATGCTTGACATATTGTTATTGATTCTTGTATTCCCGAGATACTAGCAACTAATTGTATAACGAATTTGTTTTAGTAATTGATTATAAATACAATCATTTATTAAAAGATAGAAAAGTATACTATTTTAGTTTCTATCAGCAACTACAAAAATTTAATTGTATTTTTATTTATTTTTATTAACACTTAATATATTTATAAAGGTTTTATATTTTCTACTATTAAGGTTATGTTTTCGCTTTAAAATTTCAAACTGGACATTTCGAGTACAAGCTCAACCAAACTAAACTAAGAAAACATCTTCGTATAATATTGATTCAATGGAGTGATATCCTGACGCTACGCCATTTTGAAGAAAGCATTAAAGGGAAAATAAATAAAACGAGAAAGCGCAAATAAACAAAGAAATAAATATAAAGAAAATGTTGATAGTTTATTACTATAAATAACCAAAAACAATGTGTTTTTATGAATATAAAAAAAAGAATTTATTTAATATAGTTAAAATGTTAATTTACACAGCAGTTATAAGAATTAAATTATTAAAATTAAGTAGAACAAAAACCAAACAAATAAACAAAACTAAATAAATAAATTATCAAGCCCAACTAAAGCAGAATAAATGCCCTTGTACGGACTCATTACTTTCAATTAGCGCAGTAGCGTCAAACGACTAAGTTACTCAGCGACTGAATTCACAGGTAATAGTACGAAAGCCTCCAGAAAACCGTCAACTTGTAGGCGAAAGTTACATACGGCCCAATTTAAATGCGCTTAGTTTGACCGTCTTTTGTCGCATTGACAAAGCGCACCTTAATGAATATGCTGAGGGAAACTTTGTTATTACTTAACAAATATTATAAATTGTTGAATTCAGGTTTTGATATTTGTATAAAGTTTTTAATTTAAAGTAGTAAAAGACTTTATTTTTTACTTTATTTGTTTAGTAGAAAATCCTGTCTTTTTCCTGTCTCGTAGGAATTTCTTCAAATTCTCATTTAGTACTTCTCTAAATTTCAACTTTGTAACTCTTGTAGCAGGTAATAATATTTTTGATATTCGCGAGTGTTACACAGTTCAAATGAAACAATGTTAAATGGATTAATAGCGTATATTGGGTTTTAAACATTTTTTGGAAATTTTCTATTTTCCCGATGTTTCGAACACTTTACAGTATTTCGTGGTCACAGTTAGACTGAGATTCGTCATTTGATAAATAATTATTAAATGAAATTACCGCCGATGATTTCTTAATTGCCTCGCGCACCAATGGTTCTCTTTGTTTGACCAATATATGATATTTAGGATGAAGGAACACATCTTCGGTGTCAAGAATAGATATGTATCAAAGTCAGCAGTGTGTGAGCATATAGCGAACCATTTTCGATCGTCGTAACTTTGTATTGAAGTTTGAAATTTAACTAAACTATGTTTTTAATTAACTTAGCAGATTTTTAAATTCCAATAAGTGTATGAACATGAATGAGTCAAAAGAATAGGGAAATAGTCATTTTTAGAATATAACATATTGTTATTATTGATCATATTTTATCCTAATTAAGTAAACTCGATTGGCACACGATTTGTATGGAATTATTCTGACATTTGACAATATTTAACCAACTAAAATTGTATGTGCGGCTTTGTAATTGGTAATTTCATTGTTTGTTAAGTTCATGCATTCTGTATAAACGTTCAGCACAATTTAGTTGACATTTGTAATTACAGCAGTTTGGTTTCTACAACGTTAACATATGTATGTACAGAATGTTGAACAAGGAGTTTTAATTAAAGAGCTCAGGGTCGGAAAACGGTCTGGTGAAAAATATGAAGAACCCAACAATTCAGAAAGTAAATAATAAATTTTGGTATGAGAATAATAATAATCTGAGAATGAATTGAATTTATATTCTAATATTAAAATTATTACTTTTTATTATTAGCATCTGTTTGCCTGTCAAGACCATTTCTCTCGGGATCAGTGGTAAAAAAATAAAGTTGATATCAAATATTGTACATTAGAGCACAGAATGAATGCGATTTTCTAATTTAACCTCATTAAAATGAATCAACGTTTATGCATCGTTTTTACTTTATTTTGTATGAAAACCGTTAAGTAAATAATATAAAACAGTATTCCTAATCAACTACAATGGCTGTAGAATTTGACACGAAGTCAGAACTTACAATACAAATACATATGTTTTTATATATCTATGTATTATGCATAATATATGTATGTAGCTTTGTAATCGCTGAAAAAGTTATAAGAATGTTAACCAAATTTTGATTAAGAATGAAAGCTGAAGCTTCATAAAGATCAACGTAAAATCGACGTAAAAAGTAAAATGATTTTTCCACCACGAGGGGAAATAAAAAGAAAATAACAAGTGTTGCAAAAAAAATTCTTCCACCGGTACTTTGGTTCGCATTAGTCACTTTTTCGTGTATAGAATCCATAATTCTATTACCGGATTTCCGCTCTTCCTTCCGTTCGCACGTATTTTATCTGACATACTTTGCCCTCTGTTTGAGACACGCTATTCACTAATATATCTAAAGATAGATTACTAATGTTATTTATTTAAGCTTTGAAAACCAAAATAGCGATTGAATCTAAATGTCAATTGAAATTATGTAATAATTACAATATTGATATTAAAGTGGAACGTTAAATTTATTATTCTTTTATATGCATATGTATATAATTATTTTATACTTTATAAATAAGTATTTATAGAAGGCGATTTAATAATAATATAATAATAAATGTTATTATTACCTAAGTGAGTATGGATAGATATTTTCTCATATCTGTATTTAAATCTAATATTGAGATTTTATCTTGTACGATATGAGTTTTTAGATTACCTATTAAATTTTGACCGATTTGTTATTCGAAAATTACTCATCAATCATAGGAGTTAACCTTTTAACAGGGTATTTTAAGGTAAAATGTTTATATTTTTCTATATATATATATATATATATATATATATATATATATATATATATATATATATATATACATATATATAAAATATGTCTTTTCCTACTTGTACTTGTCTATACTCGTATGTAGACATTTTTGTGTTTTAAGAAATATTTTTTTCCGGTTAGACTATGACACCAACGACAAAGTGATTGATTACAGCGTTGTTTATGACCTTTGAAAAATAGAGCATTGAATTTTATACGCAAAAACAAATTTAGCTTATTATAACAAACTAACAGACCCAGGAGGTGTTGCCCCGGTAATGAAAAGATTGCATTGTGATCTATCATTTCAATTTCTTTAAGATTAAGTATTACTTACTATATTGTTATGATTGAGTTGGTGCAACTAATCAAGAATAATGAAGCTGATTTTTTTCTTGCATCTTTACTTCTAACAAAAAATCTTTTCTAGGCGAATAAAATTTGCTAAAGCAATATAATTTTTGTATGGTACATTACACACACTTAATTTTTATATGTCAACCAATTGTCCCTGGAGAAGAAGCCAAAGAGAATAGATCACCAAACTATACACTGTCATCAACCACGGAATCTTCCTTCTCTATCGTAGATGTCAATCGAGGTCTCCCCCTACCTCCCTTACTATTCATATTTCCCTCATAAATCTTTATTGCCATTGTTTCATAACTCATTCGCGTGATGTGTCCAAACCACCTGAGTACGTTCTTCATCCTCAAGTATATAACACCACTTTTTGATACAAATTTTATTTTCAAATATCCCAGAATCTCCATATACTTATCTATGAAACACTTATATTTAATAAATTTGATTGACATATTAAATATAAAAGGTCAATAGGTATTAATGTCTGTAACAAAATGTATAATATTTGTGACAATATGATGATACCCCTATACAATTGAACAGGTGTAATCAGTCTAAATTGATAAACCTTGAGTAATTAGCGTATAATTACGGAAACGTGATACAAGTTAATTTAATATTCTGTTTGAAATGAGAAAAGGCAATTAATTAAACTGTTTGTTTTATCAATTTATTCATATATGTTATTGTGATTTTAAATGTAATGATTATAGATATTTATATGCTGCATTATGACCAAGTGGAATGTTTTATAATGGATGCAAGATGAAAAAAATATTTTTACTTCACAACAAATGTCTCCTTACTCTGGCTTATATGCTATAAAACGTAAAGTATTACAAGAGCACTTTTAGTTTCTTTCTTTGATAGGTCTATACTACCACTAATATGTGCTAGAAGTTGAACACTACAATGAGACTATATAGAATAGGAATTTAAAGTAGTATAATTCGTAAGCTCAGTGCCTCAAATTCGGCGGAAAGTGGGGAACGGAAAGTGGAACGGAGTGTCTTAACACTAGGTTCCTGGGTTCCCTCTGCCTACCCTGCCCCGTGCGAGATACAGCGTAAAGCTAAAAAAAAAACTAAAAAAAATAATTCGTAAGTATTTTTAAATGAAAATATATATTAGTTCATTTTATAGCGAAATGAAACAGCACGTTTTAATACAATTCTATATTGTCCTTGAGTTAAAACTAATAATTGTATCTTGTTAACTATATTTATTATACACATATATCGTTGTCAGGACATTTATAATTTTATTACAGTTTAAGATGAATTAAACTTTTCGTATATGAACAGGCGGGAACTGTGATGAATTACAGTGGTCGACGGATATGACACCTGCCTGGTATGGAATTATATACTATTTATTTTTGGTAATATACTATTTTTCATAATCATTTTAAATTAAAAAAAATATGTATATTGAAACATGAAATATCATTTAAATATGATATACTTAAAATTCTATGAACATTTTTAAACAAAAATTAAAATGTAGAAAATAATATTTGAATAACTAGTTGGAAATTTAGCTTTTGTTTGTTGTATTTCGTATTCAATGTCATTTTTAGTCTTGGCTAGCACCGACCTAATAAGATAATAATGGGTTTTATATTGTAAATAAATATATAAGAATCAATAATTTCACTTATTTCATAAGGTTGTAGCAAAAAAATATTACTGATGATAATATTTAATTACAGAGTTAAAAATAAATTAATATACTAAATTTATTAATATTATTTTTGGAAGTTTTAATAAACAAACTTAAATTGTCTGGAATAGAAATCATTATAATGCACTGTTAACCACTAAATAAAAAAATGAACAAATGGGTGAAGTTGCAAGTGGATCGCTAGAATAAAAAAAATGCTATTGGTAACAAAAAAAGATTTGCTCATTTAAATGGGACGCCTTTTATATAAAATGCAATTACATTCAACGTTTAAACTGTGGTTATAATGCGATCGCAGTTCCTGTCTGTACCATCGACCGTAGAATTACAATGCAATTGAGTTTCTGTGGAATATTGCGAATTGACACGCAACTACAAAACTAAACTGTTCTAGTTAAATAAGTTTTATAATAGAACATCGTTTTATCAAATGATTATGTTATTTATCGCTTAATTTAAGATTTTATCGTTTTCGTAGTTGTATTTTTGAAGGTAAGTCTTTCAACATTTCTTAATATCCTCGCAATCCATGACTTTTTTGGTCTGAAATATATGTAATTAAACATATGTTTTGTAAGCAAGCATTTTATCAGGATCGTGACGCTGAAGTACAAGCGTGTGACTGGTGTGAAGGGCGACCGGTTGTGGGTTCGATCCCCTCTCGAGGAAGTTAAATATTTATTGTTTTAATTTCTACGATCGGGTAACAAGGCGATAGGCGACTTTGGCATTGCGTGTTGAATTCCGCCACTCAACACGCCAATGCCATTCCAAATGCTAATGAGGAACGGAAGGGAGTGTCTTATCACTAGGTTCCCAAGTTCACTCTGCCTACCCTGCCATGAGCGAGATGCTTTTTTTCAGCGTGAAGCTGAAAAAAAGCATTATAAATAATTTTGAACCAACACAATGTCTAATAACTATGAGGTTTCAGACATTCATATGGTTTCGCTTTATACTGCACGTAACAGGTAGGGGTTTTAGGGCCGAACTTAACATTAAGACACGTTCTCCATTTTTCTTTTTTAGACATCGCTTATTGAGTGGTGTGTCAAGACGCCGTGCTATGTGTTGCAAGAGCACGGAATTGAAAATAATTCATTCCCTCGAATGGAGATTGGACACATAAAAGTAAGACCCGGTTACTTTTAGATAGCCAGTCGGCTCCGTTACGCGTTGAGACCATCTCGACTTAATCATTTGTATATATATACATATTGCAAGTTATTGTAAGTATTTTCTACTCATGTTATTTACATAATTCCACACAATATTTTGCGTATAGATTAATTAGTTAAAATTGTCTTTGTTTTTAATGATAAATGAACGGCAAATTAAATAACTTTTTTGCAAAATAAAATATGACGGAGTGGAAGCGCCGCTTGTCGTAGCAATTAATAACGTATTCCCAATTTTATAAAAGTCATCAATCATTTTACTTGAAATAGAATCATGTTTTTGTTGCATTATTTTTTTAGATTCACACCGTATCCCCAGGTTCCTTCTGCCTACCCTGCTATGTGCAGCATAGCAGGGTAGGCAGAAGGAACCTGGGGCCCTGGTGTAAATATATGTTGTCCCAAATAGTTTTGAAGGCATTGCGTGTTGAGTGGCGTTACTTAACGCCGCTCTTTGGTTCGTTCCAAAACGAGAATATGTAAATATTAAATATTTTATTTTCTCTTTTGAAAATTAAACTTACAATCTATCCTCTTGAAAGTAGCACGTTACACGTGTATTCTTGCGCTATGACTCATCTTTCGTCTTTCGTTGCATTTTTAATTCGAAAATTAACATATTATTTAATATTATTCAGTCAATCACGTTTCCGTCGCACATGGTAGGGAAGGCAGAGGAAAATTAGGAGTCTGGTGTTAAGACATTTCGTTCTATTTTCCACTTTCCGTGAAATTCAATACATTGCGTACCTATTAATTGTTAGGAAGCGGAACTCATCGTGCGTACCTATTAATTGTTAGGAAGCGGAACTCATCGTGGCGCAAGGGCACATGTTTGTGCCCTTGCGCCACGATATGCTTCTTGGTAATATTATAATAAATATTATAATAAAATATATTATTTTTTTACTTAATTGGTATCTAAAACGTTTAGTGTATATATATATATATATATATATATATATATATATATATATATATATATATATATATATATATATATATATATATATATATATATATATATATATATATATATATATATATATATATAATGGTAGGCAAAGAGATCTATCCGCCTAGCATATATGTATGGAAGATACATAAAAATATCTTATATATGTTGCGTAATGTCGTGAGTGCTATAATAAGTTTTATCCAAGTGAAATATTATCAAACACATTTTCCAAAGAATTCCCAGCCACACGATAAGAAAACATCATTTACTTCTGACAATATAGTGTTTGCAACCAGGAAATTACTTAAGAGATCCTTGGATCGCGTGACAATATTTCTTCTCTCAAATGACGCACAATTTGATTTCGATTCTCTTCTTTATTGACACAGCATCCGAATTCATCTGTCGCCACTCACTGATTGATACGCACACATTGATCAACACTAACAAATGGTTCTCATACATCTCTGCCAAGATAACGCGCTCTCCAGGTATAGGTGGGTTTTTGTTTTATACGTAACAATGAGGAAATTGATAATTTATCAAAATATTAGCTGTTATAGCAATATGTTTTTTCGAGTTGTTGTATATTTCTTTTCATATTTCTATTGATTCATTTGTCTTTATTGATGATAGATATTTTTTGTATAGAAAGAGTTTAAATTTATCAGTCAACTGTGTTACTTTTTTATATGATATATTTATTTATTTTTTATTATATAATATAAACATTTTTATCTTTGGTTTTAAAGTAAATTTTAAAAGAAACAAATGATATTAGAAACAATAACTGCTACAAAACATATCTAAAGAATTATTAATTATACTGTAAAATGTAAAAATATACACATAAACGTAGAAAGGGAATGATATAATTACGCGTAATATAATTTACTATTTTCATATTCAACACAAGAACTTAAATAAAATTAGCACCAACAAAATAAAAATATATAAAATTGAAACGTTGTAAAATGTGACAGTACACAGCGGTATTGAAATAAAAGTGCAAATAAGGTTGTTGAAACGCGAGCATTTGTATTATTCAACGTCTGTTCATGCGCGCGTCAGGGGCGGATTAGACGCGTCGTTTACGAACACCTGCCTTGCCATCTAGCCACACAGATTAATTCACGGTGGAAGAGAGGCACCTGTCTCACAAAAGATAATACGATACTTATTGCCTCTGATATATGAAATTCTTGCAGGATTATCTCGCATCATTTCTCATATCCTAAATATAATAATGTACCAAGAAGACTCCATTAGGTAAACGTGTAAACTCTGCCAAATCTGGGAACGTTTTGTGCCAAAAACTTTTATGGATTTTAGCCAAGATGATCGCTACAGCGCTGTTTTGTTAAATAGAATTGAATTTAATGGTAATACTTTTTAAAATGTGCATATTAAGTGTTGCTGGTGGTGATTGTTTTAAAAAAATAGTTCTTTTAAATAATTATAATTATTTTTATTGTTTTTTTTTTCTTTAACTTAATAGACATTGACGACATTGATTAGATATTGTGAAATGTAAAAACTAAATGTCATGAAATTTTCAGAGATTACTTATAAAAAAAATGACAATATTATTAAAGAAAATGTAAAAATATTTAAGAATGAGCATTTTATATCCAACATTTAGCTATTTATAATGCCGGCTAAAGACTTTGTCCATTACCGACGTCTAATTTATCAACGGTTGATTCACGACGAACATTAATCTCGAAAAAATTGAGCTAAAATGAATACTTTTATGTAACTATTTTAAGTATATTCGGAAGGCGTTGCAAAAGAAAATCTTACCAATGATGGTTCACAGTTCCGTGCAAAGTAAGTATGACTACGGACACGGGGGCCCCGAGTATAAAAATAACTGATTCTTCAAATGACGCATTTTACCCCTCTGTACCTGATGATACAATACAAAATGCGCGTGTAAATTTTCACCTCAACTGGTTTTATAGAGGCCCAAAGTAATTAATTAAACTGGCTTCAATATTTAGGCAATCATATACAGTTAAAATATTTTTACTATTAAATACCTTAAATTACACATACATATATATATACGTAGGAATATACCATTTATATTTAGTACTTTTGCTTGGTTTTTGCGCTTAACCTCTGAAACGCAAAACTCATAATTATGTGGTCACCAAGGGCAAAGCCCCAACTGGAATATAATTATGTATATAACAATGTAGATTAGTAAATATAATTGAGGCCGGTCGTGGCGCAGTGGCACAAGCGTGTGACTGTAACCGATAGGTTGTGGGTTCAATCCCCACTGGAGGAAATGAAATATTTAATATTTTCAATTTAAATATTTAATGTTTTCATTTCTTCGCTCTGGTAAAAGGCAAAACGCGGCGTTGAATTCCGCCACTCAACACGCAATGTGTCAAATTCGGTGGAAAGTGGGGAACGAAAGTGGAACCGAGTGTCTTAACACTAGGTTCCCATGTTCCCTCTGCCTATCCTGCCATGTGCGGGATACAGCGTGAAGCTGAGTGAGTGAGTGAGTAAATATAATCAGCTCAGACAGGGATGGTAAAATTGGGTTAATGAAATTCGTTTGTCGGGATTTGGGAGACGCTGATTTTCAGCATGCTTTCTTCGGATTTCTAGCAAACAACAAGTCGTAGATAGTTGTTACTTAAATTAAAGCTGAATTTATTGCATTTGAAAACAACATTTATGGCACTTGATTAGGACAAATTTGTAATTGTACTTCATTTAATATATAATGAGTGCTTACACCCGCAAAATTAGGTTTGTCAACTTTTAAATCGTTTATGTTGCTGTTACAATTAATAGGTAATCCTGAAATCCATACGGAACCCTCAGACTTTTGATAAAACTACTTATTTAATTTTGTTAAGCATAGGTATTACGTTTTATAATGTGAACATTTATATTTTGAAGTAGAATTTTTTAACTGTGAACGTAAAATACAGATTTTTTAACTTTAGAATTTTTATTTCGCTGTCAATCATTTCAATAGAATTTTAGTATGCGGTAGAGACTTAAAAATAGCTGTGTTTCGTTTTTTATCGGTTTGCGATAGGAAGGTGAAAATAAATTGAAACTAAATTTCAGTTTTTTTGTATTAAGCGCTCTATAGACAAATGAAGTAGGAAAAAATATCTTAGTTCATTAATAATTGTATTTTTTTAAATTTAGTACTTTATAATTATAGTGGTCATAATTTTTGTTTAATTTATTCACGCTAAAAATTTTACGAGTTTTATATTAATCTATTGAATGAAAAATTTATATAATGAAAATAAAATCTCTACGAATTTTAAGCGATCCCGTTTTTCTCGTATAACTACGAAATTATTTTTTTCCAATAAAATATGAGTAGTACTTAAATTGCATGAAATATTTTTCGTCATTTTTTTTATTGTTGAATAGTTAATCTTAGTTTTCATGTAGATTTAAAAACTTTTTTCTCTGAAATTCATTGTGAATTGCAATTTGTTGTATGTTTATTTAACAAACAAGAAACGACGATACAATATAAACTAAATGAGTTATATATATAACTCTGAGTTATAGATGAAATATTTATAAAATCTTACGTAAATCTGATTTAAAATTAGCCGTACTGTGTTATTTTATTAAAATAAAAAAAAAACTGTAAAATATTACGTTTACAATTTGCTATGTTAACCATATTAGATGCATAGATTCTAAAATTTTCTGAAATTCAAAATAATAATTTTACTGTGCAAATTACAGTGTGGAATAATTAGAACTCTCTACCTGAATTTCATTTCATTTAACGCTGCAGTATGTCTTATCAGAGTCAGGTAATGAAAATAGTTAATAGTCCTGAGTGAAGAACTTCCTACATGCACATTAGCACCGTAGCTTGTTATTGATAATAGAATTCATTTACAAACGTTTCTTTTTAAATCAGGAAAATCTCTTATAATTTAAAATAAACAAGAGGATTATTCAAGCAGCGAGAATAAAAAAGAATATATCAAGAATATATACGAGGAAATTAATTTCTACGCAAATAATTGTTTTCAATTCCATAAGTACACAATAAAAGTTATGTATGATAATATATCAGCATATCAGGAGTTAAATACCCTTAAGGCCTGTCTTGGCATAAGAGTAGGCGCTACTGGTTGCGAGTTCGATTCCCACTCGAGGAAAATATATATTTTGTACTGTCATTTCCTTGTTTTGTTAATTCAGTTAATTAAAGTTCCACTAAACAACACGCTAGGAAATATGTAATTTTCTCGAGTGTAGCTCGAACTCACAATTTGTAAGTTTTGCCCCAGACCATTAAAAACAGACCCCTAAAAATGTTTGGTATTTTTTTTAAACATATATTTCTAGTGTTTTGTAAAAATATATAACAAAATATTACAATAGTTTTGTATGAAATCCTATAAACGAAGTGACTTATCACCTAATGTAAATTGGCCATTATACGCTTCGTTCTTTGTTTTTCCCTCACCTTCATCAAGGATTAATGTACGCGTAATAATTCAGCCTACAGACCCACCGTGATGTATAAGGCATAGCTAATCTGGTGGCCGATATAAATTAGCTGAAGCACAAATTTTTGATTTCCGTCTTCCCTTTCAGCTTTTACGCAACATTGCTCACATGAAATAAATCAGACGGTCCTTTGTTTTTTGTGTTTTATTAAAACCTTTTTTCAAATTTTAGGTCAATCTATGCTGAGCTCGCTGAAAGTTACATTTTATGTATGTAACTGCTATATTTATATATAATTACAGAGTTTAATCTCTCACTCACTCAGCTTCACGGGATACAGCCCGCACATGGCAGGGTAGACAGAGGAAACTTGGGAACCTAGTGTTAAGACACTCCGTTCCGCTTCTGTTTCCCACTTTCCGCCGAATTTTGAGGCATAGCGTGTTGAGTGGTGAAACTCAACGTCGCGATTTGCCTTGTACTAGAGCGAAGAAATGATAACGTGAAATATTTAAATTAAAAATATTAAATATTTCAATTCCTCGAATGGGGATCGAACCCGCACCCACCCATCGATTAGAGTCACACGTTTGTGCCGCTACGCCACGACATGCCTCAGAAATTTTTGTTTTCAACGTATAGATATTGTCTTCAAAGTGATGATATAATTAGAACAAGAAAATATATAGCATAATAAAATTCTACCAAATAAAAAAAAAATACTATTGTATAAGTCGCCCTGATACGATTCGTGTTTGAATTGTAAGTGGATAATAGTAATTGTGTATGTATTATAGTGTGCGTTAATTATGCTTTGTAGAGCTGAGCAGTTAAATTGAACTGTGAATATTCGTGAATAGAATTCAATAACCAAATCCTATTAAGCATACCTGCAGTATTATCCCGTATTGTAAGACAATAACCCCTAGAGCGTCGTCTCATTATTACAAACTGTTATCTATAACAGATATAACGCTAAGTTAAAACAATAACGTTTAAGTATAAACAGTTATTTAGCCTAATCACCTAATTTAAAACATTTAATTTCAAACGTAATATACATTAATTATGTTTTTTTATTAATATATAAACTATTAAAAAATATAAGTGATATAAGAATGGTAATGACAAAATATTTTTCGATTTAGAGTGTGGAATACCTCTAGTATTAGAGAAGTTTTACTAAAACCGTTTGTTGTTCTCATAAAAGCATAATCGCTCACCTATGTATAAATAAAATTCATGAGGTATGTCGCGTATAATACATAAGTATGCACAGAGATCCTAGTGTCAATATAATTCGTCATCCACTTTCAGAAAATCTTAATAATGTATTGATTTCTATATGACTTCACAGATTGAGTGATCAAACCTGTAAAAAGAATTCCAAAGAATCGTAATGCACTCAAAAAAATATAAAAGCTAACGAAAATAATTTAAATCATAATTTAATCATGTTAAAATATATTTATATTTGTATTAATAGCGCAGTTATTCTAACACAATATTATATTGGTTTTACACTGTATCCACATGGTAAAGGTAGACAGAGGGAACTTGGGAACTTAATGTCACTCACTCAATATTATATCAAACGTCACAATAAACTCATTAAAATAACATTTTATTTTAATGTTGCCGCATTTGTAACTTTAAACTTCTAAATTAATATCAAATTTGTAATAATAAATTGAACATAATAAATGTAAGGCATCGTGTAAGGGAACTTCTTATACGTTTTAAATAGATTGATTCATACACGAACAATGTAACAACAGCTTGATGACTGATCAATAGGTACAACAATGATGTAATGTACTATCTTTTAGTGTTGTTAGATGCGATCTTGTTTTTTAAGTTTATTCCATTTATAGCTAGCATTTTTTAATATTTTTTTTACATATTTAAATAAAATTTGATTTCACAAAAAAAAAATGTTCTTAAGTAATACCTACTAATAGGTTTAATAAAAATAATCGTCTATGAGTTAAAATTAAAGTGTAATTATTTTTTTAACATCGTTATAATAACTAAAGAGTCGAAGCTTCAAGCGCTTTTGATTAAAATCGATTCGACCTTTACTTTTGTCTCTCTATCAATCTGATAAATAATGTGATAGTATGGTATAGAATTAAGTACTCTTTACGATACATATTACTTACTTACTTACTTACTTAGCTTCACGCTATATCCCTAGCGGGGTAGGCAGAGAGAACGGAGCGCCAAACGCTACGGTCTCGGCATACCTCTTTCGCCTCGTCCACTGTCATCAACCTCTTCATACATGCCCTCCGGGGGGTCCTCATGATTTTTACGTGACCTTCCTCCAGTATCGTCGATACTGTGTTTTCGAAGGTCAACCGAGGTCAACGATACATATTAGATATTAATATAAAAATATCAGATTCAGCTGATCACTTCTAGTTTTTGTCGTCAAACATTTGATAAATCTTTTATGGGACAAGGTACACGTCTGTATGCTAAAATTACAGAAGTGATTTTAAACTGGTCACTTCAACAATTTAAAGTGAAAGTTAAAAATATATAATAAGGCAAAGCCTATTATCCAGTTCAAGACTATTAAAATAATGAAAATGCGTGGGATTAAGTGTTGTTGATTCTAACTCGGAGCAACTGTTGAGTTCCTAGCCGGCTTTTCTCAGCAGACTCGCCTTCCAAGCCGATCGTAGCTTCCTGTAGAACTGACAACAGACACTTTTGAATCGTCAAGTTACATATATTAAAATTATGTAACTCAACTATTCAAAAGTGCTTGTGATAGATTAATTAAATAAATAATATTTTGTTTTTTGATTTTGAAAAACGAAAACATTTTAAAAGGCATGACACCATTGTTTTGTGAGTGACGTCCCTAGACCGCCATATTTGTAGATCGGTCAGAGAATTTATATTTATAATATAAATACATATTCAGTCAAACAAATTGTAATGGAAAGTGACTTATAAAACCCTTTTTCCTTGGAGTTATTTTGTAACATATAATTTTGTAAATAAATATATTACGTTAGTATTGTCATTTACTATAACTACTAGTAGTAGGTACAGCTTTAATTGAAATAATAAATAATCACAAATAAAATTTAACTATTTCCCTATACTGCATATAAGATCCGCACATCACTAGTCTGCATCCCTGATCTTACCTGGAGTATACTCTACCTTGTCAGTAATATATGAGTATCATTTGCTATTATAGTGTGCGTAGAAATGCTTTTCTAGAGTGCTAGGGTCAATTGGTCGTGACAGTCAAGTTGAGTGGTAGATATCCTTTTCGAATGTACAGAAAACTAAACATTTCTTCCTGCTTTAACTTACATTGTATCGTATATCTCTACAATTTGTACGTTTTTGTAACTGTATTTCTTCCTTTTCTTAGTTTTCTTATTATTTTAGTATCGATATGTACCTTTAATTTCATCGTTCTAATAATGAGACAAAGCGTGGCGTGGAGTTCCGCAAAACAACACGCAATGCCTCCGAAAGTGTTAACGGTAGTATCTTAATGGGAAAGTGTCACAAGCAAAACAAAAATATGCAAAGACAACTTACGTTATTTTCAGTATAAAAGTACATACATTAATAAATAGCTTCTTATAACTCAGTATTTTTTTTGTGTGTTGCGTGGTGGTACTCAACGCTGGGTTTTACCTTATTATCATAGTGCAAAAATTATATTATCGAAAAAGAAACACACACTTATTCCCCTGTGCCATGACAGGTCTCATATTCAGTACTTTGTACTTTACTATAGTAGTACAACGTAAAAGTTGCTTTAACAACATTATGCTGATTATATTAATTATTTCTAAATTTGTATACTATAACTATTACATAAATATGGCGGACTCGACTACGCACCGCAACACGTTAATTTACGTGCTATCTCTAGATTACGGGAGATAACGCCACTAGTAGAAACTAGCGTGATAATACGTACCCTTCAAAAGCATGAGTAATCCTAAATGAGGGTTCAATTGCCGGCGGCTGTGAGCTCACGGAAGCACCGTCTAATTTCAGATAACAAAGTTCACGTAGCTGCTTGATGATATCTTGACATTCATTGCTCCGGGTGATAGAGAAAGGGTTATTTATATGAATAAACTAATCAAATTACGAAAATTATTAGAAATTTTAGAAGGCTGGTTTTGGCGTTTGGATAGAAGCATATGACCGTAAAAGCAATAAGTTGTGCGCATATATATTTACATTTCTTCGCTCTGGTAACAAGTCAAAAGTGGTGGAATTGCGTGCATTGAGTTCCACCACTCAATACACAATGCCTAGAATTAAACGAAAGTGAAGAATGGGAATGTAATTTCTTAACATCCTTAAGTTGTCTTTGCTTATCCTGTCATGTACAGAATACAACGTGAAGCTGGTAAAAAAATATAAATTTTCGTACTTAATATTATATGATAGAAGCCCAAGCCATATATTTACTGGCTTATGTATATACATATACGAGTATATGTACCTCTCACTATAAAATTGCTTTATGACATTTCTATCTTTTATAAAACAATGCGTTTCAATTTAGCGAGTGACATTTTCGATCAACTATTCATAGAAGGGTCGAAAAAACGAACAGAGAAATAAGAACACAAACAAATTGAGTTATTATACTTATTCGTATTTAGTACAGTCCATCTATAGCCAATGAGCGGAACTGCCGAAATGCTTTGGATTAGGGTGCTTTTAAAAATGCATAAATAAACGCAAAATTATGGTTTTAAAGGGAATGTCTTTATCTTGGTAAGTATACGTTGCACTTTGCTAATACAAATATATAGTTGTTTAACCAATAATAATATTTGCCACCACACTATAACCAATCTTGTCGAATATTGG
Organism: Eueides isabella; assembly: GCA_019049475.1. Taxonomy (NCBI): domain Eukaryota; kingdom Metazoa; phylum Arthropoda; class Insecta; order Lepidoptera; family Nymphalidae; genus Eueides; species Eueides isabella. Next base: position 5,785,879 of record CM032390.1, read on the forward strand.
TTGGTTACAACGGAATGCATGGAGTAGTGGAGTTTTGGTCGTATATAAAATAATTATTGAACGTAACAACATTTTTTTTATTCTGATCTACAAGCTAACTAAAATAACAATTTTCAGATCGGATCTCTGATCTGATCTGAAAATAATTTTAGCGCTAGGAGATAATATAATAAACAATATATATTTTTTAAAACAATTAATAATATCTTTGTAGCGCTTCTAGTAAGAAAATAAAGAATCAAACTTTAATTGATGAATTAGTTTTGAATTTTAGGTTGCAACTTCAGCAAAATTAAGTGATACTACATTACCAAGAATAATTAAGAGGCTTTATTTGAGAGTCTGGCTATATATAATCGCATCAAATATAATTAAAACTAAACAAATTCATAGTTTACATAAAGATAATAAATGTCTTCAGAAAAATAAACCTTCTTTAAAGATAACAACTCCATGACTTCTATATTCCATTTTCTAACAGCAAAATTTTAAAATAGAATGTAGAAAAAATGCTGTTACAACTTTAAGCGTTATTTATACTGTAATACAGTTGATTTTCTTCCGTCCATGGCGTACGGTCAAAAAATTTTACTTTTTAATATCGCGGAGCAAAATGCCTTATATCCATTAACGCGCTAGTTTAAACTAAACCTTATCTCACGACAATAAGGTTGGATTTTATTAAATTATTTTATATAATAAGTCTGTGTGTTGTAATAATATTTTGTATTTTTGCTTATAATTGACTGGCGCCTTTTTTGTTCCGTATTTGTATGCAAACTGTTATCTAGTGAATAGTTGATCAAAAAGTGACATCGCACATTTCAAAACATTTTACTTTGTTTAATTTTAAAGTTAATTGACGCCCTAAAATAGTTGTGGTGGCGTTTAATATATATTTTTCTTTTTAATAATAATAATTGTAAACCGGGAATGTGATCTAATTATATAGAAAATAATATATTGATTAATTTCTGTGTCACCCTGTTCTTAATTTTGGAATCAATCTATTCAATTACCACTACGTGGTATATAGTGATATATATCTATATAGTTACTAAGCAACACACTATATGTATTTCGTACATAATATGGTAGGCAAAAGGTACCTGCGAGGTTAGTGTGAAAACTCTTCATTCTCACAATTATAATTCCGTTCCCTACTTAACAAAGAATTTTGGAGCGATTGCATGTCGAGTGATCAATGTGTTAGTAAAAAATATTTTTATTAAGCACATGTACATATATATTATACATGTACATATATATTATACATGTACATATATATTATACATGTACATATATATTATTTTTTATTATTGAGCACCATTGGAAATACGTTTACATACTATTTATTTTTATGCATTTCTTTCCAAAGAAAAATTTGTATTTAGTAAAGCATTTTTCCTTCCAAAGAAAGATGCTTATTTATAAATATGTGGATTGACACATTAAAAATAGTAAAAATATTAAGTATCACTTATCAATAAAATGCTTACAAAATTCTTTACACTCCGTTAATAACTTACGTTTCATATACATCATAAATACACGGTTCAGCACTAACAAAGAATGCTAGTTGATGTTCTGTACTTTTCAATGTTTAATAAGACTAGGCGAGCCTTTTTCATCCTGTGTATATGAACATTCATGTTGTGCACAATCCAACCACTCCAGCCATACGCTTGCAAACATATCAACATAAAACGACTTAAGTCATAATGACATGTCATAATGCCAGTATTTCTCATGGCGGTATTGAAAAACTTCACTCTTTTATTTTCTTACATAAGCTCTCAAGTTTTTTATTTAAAATGTAACTATTATATTCCGAAATAAGTTCTTAATACACTGTAGTATGGATACATTTTTTTTTTTTCAGTTTCACGCTGTAACCCACATATGGCAGAGGGAACTTCGGAACCTAGTTTTAAGACACTCCGTTCCGTTCTCCAGTAAACATTGTGTTGTAAATCAGTAACAATTTTCTTGTAAGTAAATCTCGCTTTCCATATAGGTGTAAAACTTTTCGCCAAGGTGTTTCTAATCGTCTTTGAAGTAGACCAGACCCATTATCCCTTGTTTGCCTTAACAAGCACAAGATAAACATGTGTTTAGATACTATTACCAACAATACCAAGCTCGGCGAGCTCAAACACATGTGTTTTGCTAATTACGCGGAATTAATATACGTTCGCTTTAAATTCTGACGAGGGTCACTAGTTTGACTAAACTTAACGTTGGTTTTGTTTTGTCGTTGTTTTCTTTATTTTTTATATTTAATTCATTTTTATCATAATTTAATCGTATAATATCATAGTGCAGCGTATATGAATGCGTCAAATTGACAATAATAACAAATTGAAAACATTTTTACTAAACTACACTATAAAATGTACTAACTACACTTAGAAAAGAAAAATATTGAATTAGAAAACTCGTAAATTTTTGAACGTATTTCGTTGAATTTGAACCCGCGCTTCTTTAGACGGTTCTTCTTGAAAGTTTTTCAAATCATTTTTCTAAATTAGTATATTTAAAACGTTGTTAAAGTTATTATAGTAAAGTAAGTGTATTTAATATAGAGTAGAAAAAATTGAAGCAAAAATGTTTGGTTAAATCGGAGAACGAGATGTCTTGAAAATAGGTTATCTTTATATTTAGGAAGTAGTATATTAAGGCTAAGGTATAATCCATGAGGGCAACCTATAAATAAGTATAAGACTTCTTTTTATATACCATACCTTGAAGTACATTTACTTACTGGGACGTTCCATTAATAATAAATTGATTAGATCATATAAGCTATAAAATTAAATTATTCTTTTGGGATTTTGCCTTAAATATACAAAATCGTTAGTGATTTCAAGCATGAAAGTGAATTTCATTGTAAAGGGTAATTGAATTTTATGTTTTATAGATTAAAATTTTGAATATGAATAATAATTATAAGTTTTAATTTAAATAAATATAATCCAAACCTAAATAAGAACTCTCTTTTATTTAATACATCTCTTTTAAATCAATAAAAATATTTATTGTAGATAAAATTTAGCTAGTAAAATATATTTCAAAATCAAAATAGAAACGTATCTTTAAAAAAAAAAAAAAAAAATACTAAGCGGCACGCACACCTTTTCATTCACTTAAATAATAATAATTTTATATGTCGGTACATAACAATACGGATTGAGTGTCGCATTAAGTTAAGTATGTTAAAATTGAATTTGTCACATAGTTCGTCCATTCTTATAATATTGATTTTGTAGCTATTCGCAATGAAGTGTGTAGTGTGTCTTTCTAAGTGTACATTAAATTAATCGAGACGTAAATACCCCACAGCGAAAACAGAATCTGAGGGATTCTACTACAGCAAATTTAAAACATTTTTTATAACAAAACTGCCATAATTCTTATAGAAAAATTAAAGAAGCAAATTAACAGTGACCTTAATGATATAGAAATTACTATACAGGATTAAAGCTAAAAAGTTAGAGTGAACACACTTAACTGCGTCAAAATCTGTATCGTAAGCAACTATTTAATGTTTTAAGTAGATTTTGTTTCGAGAACAATAAGTTAAGGAAAGTAGGAGTTTACGAGCTCTAAGTTAATAAACTTTTAACCAACTTCATTGTTAGGAAACCAGCTAATGCTCTCTACTAGTCATGCTTTTACTTTAGTAAAATAATCTTCTTCTATCTTGAGTTACATAATAATTCAATTTTTTTTTTTGTATTACTGCAAAGTCGATTGAAGACGTCAGTGGGGCGATATTTCATTACAAACAATCGCTGTGAATTAGATAAGTTAAGGAAATAATCATGATTTCTTATTTAAACCTTAATAATTATAAATGAGATTAAATATCGTTTATTTTTTAAGAACGTTTTTTATAATCTTCTTGTACAATTAATAAATCATATATTTATTTCCAGAGATTTCTCCATTTGAATTGAACAAATATTATACAAGGGACCAACATAGAATGTTATGTTATAGACGTCTGTCAAAGTACACTGGGATGAGTTTAAGCCCTAAGCGGTCTATCTGACACGTGTCTGTCTTAAGATTATCTGTTCTTTACTCCCCATTCAACTAAAAATATATTTTATAATATA